>JABACO010000005.1:13177355-13314069 GCA_013339895.1 Ephydatia muelleri
GGTGGTGGGGCAGTCAGGGGAGCTACATATGTCCAGCATCTGTGAGCGTCTTGTACTTTTTGTACAGATAGGAACCATCCACATCCACAACAGTCATATTGTCAACTAACAGCTTCATTATTCTATAATCGAAGGTAATTCACTCATTTAATGTAAAAATACCTGTCGATAAGCTTCTTCTTGTTCCATGAACCTGGTGCGCATATTCCCCTGCACAACAGCCACCATCTAAGAGCAGGTACAGTGTGTTTATCGAACGGTGCAGCGAGATCTGCGCCAGGAATGTCGGCTGCAGTAAGCGCCACATGCGGATCAGAAGAGCCAGCAGCCATTCCCCTTTCAGCAAGTCTTGCTCTTCCTTGAACTGACAACTTTAAGTCAAAACCGTGCGTACACTCATGTGCCAGCAGTCCGGACGTGACGTCACGTTCAATCAAATGTTTAATCAACATTCCATCGCTTACGCGCAACTGGTCCATTCGACAAGGGCCGGAGGTGGGCAGACATCCAGCGCGCTGGTCTGGCTTTCGAATCGCACAACGATCTTTTGTTAGAGGCGTGAGGAACGGTACGCGTGCTCAACTTTTTTAACTGCAGAATTAGTTTTTGTATTTCGTGCATTGTGTGCGCGTGTGTGTGTGTGTGTGTGTGTGTTGTGTGTGTGTGTGTGTGTGTGTATATGTGTGTATCTTTGTTGATTTAGGGTTTCGAATAGCAGAGGTTGCGAGAATTCAGTGATTTTTTTCCCCCTTGCACTCCACGAATATCAATTGGGAATTGTCACAGATTTAAATGGTTCACCATGCATGACGTAATGTAATGTATATTACATAATTGTACGTCATTTTACGTAAACAGAACATGTGTTTGTCACCTGGCTTCTTGCCCTGCACCGGACAGTATCTCTGGCCACAGCAGCAGCTGCTAGCCCTGCGGAATTATAATCATAGTTACACGGACCATAACGCGCTAGGGATCTTGCTGTTTAAAGAATGAATATATTTTGGAACCTGTAGGCTGCTAGTGCTGGTTTATCGTTGTCTAGATGATTCTCAAAGTTAAGATGCACGACGTGGTTTGTGTACAGTTCTGGCTATAGCTATGTGGTGACCTGGTACACTTCTCTGGATAACACTTGGGAACACACTGATGATAGTTAATAATGACATCTGATTGGTCCTCTTACAGCTAGATAGTTGACAGAAGCCAAACCTCTACCCAGATGTTGCTGACTAATTATATCTGTCTCACTCCACCCCCTCACATCTAATTAGTCAGTTTGACATCAGCACACTACCTCCATGTTCAACACTCAAACAAATACTGATAGTGGTGTGTATGTGAAAAACTCATGCAATATTTATTCATTTATTTTCCAGGGGCAGTGACCGAGTAATATCTATTTTAAGTCTCAACTAATTCCTATTTCCTACAGCACACCTCTGTCATCAAATGATTCCTGACATGGTTTTCCATCTTTGCTGATCCAGTTCGGGCTACTGACCCCTTCTTCCAGCTGCTGACTGATCACACATCCGTGCCAGTTG
This sequence comes from Ephydatia muelleri, assembly GCA_013339895.1. NCBI lineage: Eukaryota > Metazoa > Porifera > Demospongiae > Spongillida > Spongillidae > Ephydatia > Ephydatia muelleri. The sequence continues at coordinate 13,178,903 of JABACO010000005.1, forward strand.
ATCAGGTGAGGTGCATGTGATCTCTTTTTGACAGCATTGGAATAGAGATTTTATTTAATTTTGGTCCAAAGATTCGATATATTTTCCTGTTGTCAATGGGATATCCACTTGGAGCTATTTATCGTCATGGACTTGCCCCTAGCCCCACCCACATCATGTCGCGTCACATGGTCTCCACGTCCATTGGGCTGCTCTTTGGGCTCATGTGCTTTGGCTGGGTGCAGATGGGTGTCCTGTTCTCCGTGACCGGAGTGTGCTACGCGATGCTCTTATTAGTGCCCTCCAAGGTGGTCCACATCTACACCATTGTGTTTGCCATGGCCTCTATGAGTGCAGCTCACATATATCGGATGATGGTGGACTACGGAGGGTGGCATCTTGACTTCACTGGGTGAGTAGTGCGTCGTTTGGTCCCAATCATTGGCACGGTTTGTACCTGTCTCTCTCTCCTCCCCAGACCATTGATGCTGATAGTACAGAGGGTCACACTGACAGCCTTTGCTCTTCATGATGGTAGGCCATTTTCTCTCCTCCCCTCCCCCCACCTCTCCCATCTCCTTCCCATAGGTGTGGCTCGTAAGGAGGCACAGCTTAATGAGGACCAGAAACTGATGAAGCTCACGTAAAGGCCTCCCCTACCCTCTCCCTCCCTCCCTCCCTCCCTCCCTCCCTCCCTCCCTCCCTCCCTCCCTCCCTCCTCCCTCCCTCACCCTCTCCTCCACACAGGAGGTACCTTCACTGCTGGAGTACTGGAGCTATAACTACAACTTCCACACCTTCTTGGCAGGTCCAACCTGTACCTTGAAGGAATATCTCAACTTTGTGGATGGCTCCAACTTCAAAGCCACACCCACCCAAAATGGCGATGGAAAGGTTTGTATATATTAATTGTGATCTACTAAAGTGTGCACACAATATGACAATATTCGTGACAATATATAGATACGTACAATGTATGTACATAGGTACAGACATAATGTATACACACATACACACACATACATACACACATACATACATACATACATACATACATACATACATACATACATCATACATACATGCATACATGCACGCACGCACACACACCACGCACACACGCACACATGCACGCACACATGCACGCACTCACGCAGACACACACACACACACATACAGACTGGACTTACTTTCTTCTTCTGTTTCTGCCTTCTAGAGTAAGGAGAAACCAGAAGTGGAGCCACCTGTGTTGGTATGTGTAGCTGTATAGAGGCATAATGAACATATATGTTATGAATGTAGGCACATGTACACCAAACACACACACACACACACACACACACACACCCACAAACACACACCCACACACACACACACACACACACAAACACACACCCACACACACACACACCCACACCACCCACACACACACACACACACACACACACACACACACACACAAACACACACATACACATCCCTCCCATGTCAGTATGCATGATCACAACTCCTCAAATCGCTCCTCTTCTTAGTCATACATCTGTGCTGGTGACACGATATCCCATGGACAGCATCCTAGGTAAACCACTTTGAAGCCTTATTCTAAATGGAGCTCATTACCCCTCCACAGCCCCTGACCTTTCACTCTTGTCGAGGATGCAGGCTGTGTACCTAGCAGGAGTCCATACAAGGATGCGCTATTACTTCATCTGGTTGTTGAGTGAGGGGGCATGGGAGGAGGGTGTAGTGTAGGGAGAGGTAGTGGGATGGATGGGGAGGAGGTAATGGGATGGATGGGGAGGAGGTAATGGGATGGATGGTGAGAAGGTGGGGAGGAGGTAATGGGATGAATGGGGAGGGTAATGGGATGGATGGGGAGGGTAATGGAATGGATGAAGAGGAGATGTCATTGCATATTAGGCACACTTTGAAGGATTTTTTTGTTTAGCCGAGAGCATCAACAACTACATTGGTCTGGGTTTCAGTGGTTACAAGGAAGGCAAACCAGTGTGGGACGTTTGCAAGAATGTTCACTTGTTGGATGCAGAGGTGGGTCATGTGATGCAGAGGTGGGTCATGTGATGCAGAGGTGGGTCATGTGATGCAGAGGTGGGTCATGTGATGCAGAGGTGGGTCATGTGATGCAGAGGTGGGTCATGTGATGCAGAGGTGGGTCATGTGATGCAGAGGTGGTCATGTGATGCAGAGGTGGGTCATGTGATGCAGAGGTGGGTCATGTGATGCAGAGGTGGGTCATGTGAGGCAGAGGTGGGCCATGTGATGCAGAGGTGGGTCATGTGATGCAGAGATGGGTCATGTGATGCAAACATGGGTCATGTGATGCAGAGGCGGGTCATGTAATGCAGATAAACCTTTATACTGCTGCTCTTTCCATTGGTGGTCTCAGTTTGGTACCAACTTCAGAGCAGTGATCAACGGATGGAATGTGACAACATCGCTATGGTTACGACGGTGAGGGCTTTGTTAAAATAACAAGAGGGAGGGAGGGGTTATTTTATCGTCGCAACTCCTCTCACGTCCGTACAGAGTGTGTTACGATCGTGTTCCGCCCTCGTTTGTGATATCACCAACCATGACGGTGTGGCTGGTCTCGGCCATGTGGCACGGCTTTTATCCAAGCTACTACCTCACCTTTGTGTGTTGTGGGTTCATCACTGAAGCAGCAAGAAAGGTTAACTGGCTGCTGACCTGCAGTGTTTTGTGGTGCCTCTTTCAATCTATTCTTACTCCCTCTTCCTTCTCTCTTCTCCTCCTCCCCATGACATGCTTTGACTCGCAAAATTGGTCACAGATGCGTCGCTTGCTAAATCATCACTTTCAAACGGACCCTGTGAGGAAGAGATTGTGATGTAGCTACTGTTGCCACGACACTGTTCTTCACTGATTTTGCAGCCATTTGCTTTCAGCTACTCTTCTTGCACAAATGTCTACGATTGTGGAGGTAAGTTTGACTAGGGTGGGTGGTGGGTGTGATGGTGGGTGTGATGGTGGTGGTGGTGGTGGGGTGATGGTGGGTGTGATGGTGGTGGTGGTGGTGGGTGTGATGGTGGTGTGATGGTGATGGTGGTGGTGGGTGTGATGGTGGTGGTGGTGGTGGTGTGTGATGGTTGTGGTGGTTGGTGGTGTGGGTATGCTTGACATTAAACTCTAATACATTGTTTTCCAGTTATTTCTACTATGCACCATTTGTGGTGGTTGTGTTGATATCCGTTATTCCAATTCCTGGAGACCACAAGATTGCAAGAAAGAGCACCAACAATCTAAAGTGAGAGTTCGGGAACACCGAAAAATAAAAAGTACACACGCAGACAAATGCTCCTGTACAGACATAGACACTCCCACGCACCCTGCACGACAATGGGGTTGAAATGTAAAGATTAAAAGTTGTTTTCTTACACACCGCTAATTTTCTTACACACCGCTAATTGTGCTCAGTGAATTCCATTATGTGGTGATGTGGTTCATTCCTCGTAGGCCCGTAGCCAGGTTGCGTAGCCAGGTTGCGTAGCCAGGTTGCGTGTTGGGTGTGTGTGTGTGTGTGCAAAGCATGTTATAAGTGGACTCAACCATGCAATGGCATAGCCAGGATAATATACATGTATGTATGGTAGGGTACACACTGCCAGATGCAGGATTTGTATGAAATTGAGAAAGCCCCCGCCGGGGAAGGTGCGGGAGGGTGGCCCCCTGCTGCCCACTAGGAGGTATGGGGGAGTGCTGCAAGCTCCCCCATCGGGGTCTGGGGCAGAGCCCCAGGAGCCAATGCTTGTTTGATGCATAAAACTACAAAAACTTTGTAAATTATTTTTTAGGCCACACCAAACTAATCTTTAGTTTCTGGTCCCCGCCCGCATCCCTTTTATCAGAAATAAGTTTATTGAGACTATAATAATATTCATAAGAATTATCATATTCATTGCTCCTTGGCGTCCATATTAAAGCATGCATGACCCTAGTGAACTGTAGTGTCGTTTCTTTGAACAAGACGATATATCCTTGGAAGATATGCCAAGCCAATGGTGAAAATATTCTATATCAATACAATTGAACCCTGTTTGGAAACGGAACAGACAGGCGTTCTATTATTTGGGTAAGTCGAAAGACATGCAGTTTGGACGCGATAGACTTAGAAATTGATATAAAAGACAGTGTAAGCGCATTTGTGCCATTCATCAAGTTTATAATTGGCGATAGAAGTACGACTACTACTGTCCCGGGCCAGTCAGTATTTGAAGTTCTAATGAGCGCCCAACGTATCACGAGTCTTCCTAAGAGAATAGAAATATAAACAACAACTGTTTCGTGGCATACACCATTGCTTGTCTCTCAAGGGTCTGCATACTTCTGCTGTTGCTCGCGCAGCATGTATCCAAGTACTCATCAGTGTTCTATTGAAACGTACTAAAATAAGGTAGATGTCATGTATCAATGTCAGTGGTGGGCCGTTAATAAAGTCCTAAAGTCCCAATCACCCGCCCGCCCGCATGCTATAATTATAATGAAGAGGACCAGAAACTAAAGATTAGTTTGGTGTGGCCTTATATGATTTCCATGCCTGTGAGCACAGATGCTTAGATTCCACTTGTCTAGTGGAAAAGGTTTGTTCACAAGTCAGAACCAAGCAGACGACAACTGTAACAGGCATCTTTTTGTATGGAATACTCTCTAAATAAAGGAGGGAATGTCGGAGTTCTTGCTTTTGGGATGGGTTACTGACTAGATAGGGAGCTGTTTACGCCGAATATGATACATGCATGCCTTGTAGCCATCTTTCCGATCCTGCATTTGGATAGTACCAGTGCTCTTATGCACACGTGCACAAAATATAGTCTCGTACCCAGACCCTGATTCCCACAGCTGCGGATGGATTACATCACCGCTACGTGAAGATCAATTCTGTCCAGTGATTATGTAACAATATCAATCCAGCGTCGCGAGGAATTTAATTACGTAGCCATGAATTTAATTAATTACAGAACGGAAATTGTCCTGTACTACTAGCAACAATGCTGTACCTCAAACTATGCCGGAATGACTTAAGCCAAAAGAAACGCTATCATTTACTTAGTACTGTTGCTACCACTACTAAGATTGCGATATGTAGCTAAAGATAACGTCTCTTTGCTCAACTTCAATTCTCTTTCATGGCCAGAGAGAAAATTTTGTGCCCTTTCCTGGAACAAACTGCACAATGAGCTTGAGACTACAACTCCTGTCTTGTACATTGTATTGAGGTCTTGCATCCCATTGCATTGAAAAGTGTTGCTTTTACTCTTAGAGTAAACAAATCGATGCCAGAGACTAACCTCTGTGTGTCTGTCTCTGTGTGTGTTTGTGTGTGTGTGTGTCTGTGTGTGTGTGTCTGTGTGTGTGTGTGTGGGTGTGTGAAAGGGAAGGAAAGAAGGTTAGATGGTGAAGAGAGATGTGGCATTAAGTACATGCTTTGTCGGCAAAACATACACCATATGCTGCACCAGCCTTTGATCCTCTCAAACAATCACAACACGTACTAAAAGAACGTACGTTTGAAACTAAAACAGAGCATATACATACTTTTGTTTGGACCATGCATATTATTTGTGTAAGTCTACGTTTGGTTCCAGTCTTCTAATTAGTCCACATCTGTTTGGATGTCAACCTTCTTTGCTAACTTTAATGCGCGCAGGTTTCATTGTGTGTATGTGTGTGAGTTTGTGTGTGTGTGTGTGTGTGCGTGCGCGCGCGAGCGTCTCTCGGTGTTGTGTGTGTGCCTCGTTGTGTGTGTTGTGTATACGTAGCTAAAGTAGCATGTTAAAGTATACGCTCTTACCTGATCGGTCGTTAAACTTACAAGCGGCGAAACTACCAACACAATGCTTGCTTTCTTGGTGTTCCGAATCAGCGAGAGTGAAAGCGAAGGTCTCCATCCACCGTTTGCTTTCTGTCTGCGCATGCAGGCGTCACTCGTCTCCTTGCTCGTCAAACAGGTCTGCAGTGGCGGAAGGTAGACTATAGGAATATATAATGACGTGGGTGTGCCAGATCAAGGTAGGGCTGCCTTCTGGCGCCGCAGCTGTACAGCGCAGAATTATCGATATGTTTCACGATTGAGCAAAAAGATTACAGTGAATAATAATTTTGCTCAGTAAGTTGGGGCGGGTAAACACCCCCTCTTCGCCGCCATTTTCGATTGTGATGTGCTGGTTCAGCTGTAACAAAGATGACATCTTGTTTCTATGGAGTGATAAGAATTGCCATTACATGATTATTTGATGGATTGAGGCTTTTCGTTGGTTGGTGCACGGGTTGTACACTCCAAAAAAGCTCTTAGAAAAACACTTTCGTGATGCACATTGTGTGTTTCTACAGTAATCAGTATCTGGTGACAGTCTTTACACCCACGCGTGAGAAATAAAAAGTGTGCGTGGGCGTGGCGCACGATACTCGGCGAAAAACAAGCGATGGCATCATCGATGTTCGCAACGTTCGAATCCAACGCTCAGGCGCTGTCAAAGCAATACGCGGTACCTATTGATCAGGTAAAACGCAGGCCAGCTGACTGTCTCGCATGCGCATAATGAACCTACTTCACCCCCCCCCCCCCCCCCCCCCCCCCCCCCCCCCCTTCCTTCCCTCACTTAAGGTTCGGTTCCTCACCCCCTACTGCTAGCTACCCGTTGGGAGCGCTCTACCGCTATGGTCTCCATCCTAGCCGCACCAGCCTCACGGCCCGTCACGTGTTCTCCACGTCGCTAGGGATACTATTCGGACTTCTGTGCTTCGGCTGGAGCCAGATGTTCCTTCTTTTCTTCATGACCGGGGTGTGCTACGCCATGCTACTCTGGCTGCCTACCACCGTCGTCCACTTGTACACGGTCGTGTTCGCCATGGTCTGCGTGAGTATGGGACACGTGTACAGGCTTACAGACTACGAAGGTTGGAACATCGATTTCTCTTTGTAGGTTCTGTTTTTTATTAATTAATCTTCTTCGACATGAGTGCAGTCTCACCCTTTTCCTCATCCCTGTCTCCCCTCTCTCCCTTCTCTCTTGCCCTCCCCTCTCTCTCTCTCTCCCTCCTCCCTCCTCTCTCCCTCCCCTCTCTCCCTCTCTCTCTCCCTCTACCTCTCTCTCATACAGGCCATTGATGGTGATGGTACAAAGAGTGTCTCTGACAGCGTTTGCTCTTAATGATGGTATCTTCCACTCATTTCACGCTCAAATCCTATTTCACTTGACTTTTTCCAACCAACCAGGAATTGCACGTGCAGATTCAGATAATGAGCAGAAGCTGACGTATGCTGCCTTATTTGTTCAATCCTCCATCCAATACTCCCCCCTCTCTCCCTCTCCCTCCCTCCCTCCCCCCTCACCCTCTCCTCCACAAGGGAGGTACCTTCACTGCTGGAGTACTGGAGCTATAACTACAACTTCCACACCTTCTTGGCAGGTCCGGCCTGTACAATGAAAGAGTATCTCAACTTTGTGGATGGCTCCAACTTCACGACAAAGACGTCTAATAGAAATGGCAGCGATGTTAAGGCATTGTGTGTATGGGGTGTATATATATGTGTGTGTGGGGGGGGGGGGGGAGGTTGTCGTTCAAGCTTGTATGGGTATATCTGTGTGGGGGCTTGCATGTGTGTGTAGGACTAAGTCATCATATCTGTGTTTCTCTCTAAATTAAACTAATTGATGTGGTTTTATAAGTATCCTAATCACACAATCCCACCTAGTTTGAGACATGACCACCATTGAGTGGTGGTGTCAACATGCATAGGCATGTTGTGGTGGTGTCAACAAGCATGGCAACTGTTTTTGACCATATATGGTACTTCCCTGGATAGCAGCATAAACAGCTGCTTTTTATGACTGCTGAGCACCATGTATTTGAATGTACCCCCCAGCAGTTTTGATGTGGCTGGTTTTCTCCTCCTTCCAGTACCCAGTGCTGGGAAGGCTATCTGAAGCGGTAGTGTGTGTGGTGCTCCACCAGGTCATCAGTGCTCAGTACCCCCGATTGACAGCATCTTGAGTAAGCCTACTGGTGGCAGCGGATGTTCTTCTTTAACATGCACATGGTGTTCTTTTTCCCCCTCCCGCTCTTCCTTCACTCTCTCATCACTTCCTTTTAAATCACTCACTTTCATTGATCCTCCCCTCTCCTTCCTCCCCTCCCCTCCCATCTTCACACCTTCCCTCTCCTTCCTCCCCTCTCTCCCCTCTCCACACCTTCCCTCTTCTCCCTCCCCTCCCTCCTCCCTCTTTCCCTTGCAGAACCAGATTACTCTCTTCCCACAAGGATCTCCTTGCACACATCATCATGTTTCACGTTCGTAGCCGCTACTACTTTGTGTGGTTGCTAGGTAATTCCTTCCCCCCCCCCCCCCCCCCCGCCACACACACACACACACACTAATTGAGGTTACAATGTTTGTCTATTTCAGTGGAGAGCATCAACAACTTCATTGGTCTTGGTTCGGTGGTTACGACAAGGAAGGCAAACCAGTATGGGACTTTGCAAGAATGTGAAACCATGGGATGTGAGGTAGCTGTCATTCTTGGGTTGGCCCAGTTACCTAGTTACCGTGCCTCTGCAGTTTGGCACTAACTTCAGATCTGTCATAACTGGATGGAATGTTACGACCTCTCTATGGCTTTCGAAGGTAAGATTCTCCGTATGGGTTTGAAAATTTTTTGGGTGGGGGTGGGGGGGCATTATGTATATAAGGCACAAGTTTATATTGGACACATCCTCTGGTCTCTCCCCCCCCCTCCCAATCTTGTTTACATTCTTATACCGCTGATCTAAGAGATCATCCAATAAACTGACCTTCTGTTGCCCATCCTCCTCCCTCCCTCTTTCCTCCTTTCCTCCCCCTCCCCCCTCTTTCCCTCCTCATCCTCTCCCCCTCTTTTCCCTCCTCCTCCTCTTCCTCCCCCCTCTTTCCCTCCTCCTCTCCCCTACTTTCCCTCCTCCTCCTCTCCCCCTTCTTTCCCTCCTCCTCCCCCCTCTTTCCCTCCTCCTCTCCCCCTCTTTCTCTCCTCCTCTCCCCCCTCTTTCCTCCTCCTCTCCCCCTCTTTCCTCCTCCTCCTCCCCCTCTTTCCTCTCCTCCTCTCCCCCTCTTTCCACCTCCTCCTCTCCCCCTTCCTCCTCCTCTCCCCCTCTTTCCTCCTCCTCTCCCCCTCTTTCCCCTCTTCCTCCTCTCCCCTCTTTCCTCCTCCTCTCCCCCTCTTTCCTCCTCCTCTCCCCCTCTTTCCTCCTCCTCTCCCCCTCTTTCCTCCTCCTCTCCCCCTCTTTCCTCCTCCTCTCTCCCCTCTTTCCTTCCTCCTCCTCTCCCCCTCTTTCCTCCTCCTCTCCCCCTCTCTCCTCCTCCTCTTCCCCTCTTTCCTCCTCCTCTCCCCCTCTTTCCTCCTCCTCTCCCCCCTCTTTCCTCCTCCTCCTCTCCCCTCTTTCCTCCTCCTCTCCCCTCTTTCCTCCTCCTCTCCCCCCTCTTTCCTCCTCCTCCTCTCCCCCCTCTTCCTCCTCCTCTCTCCCCCTCTTTCTTTCCTCTCCTCCTCCTCCCCCTCTTTCCTCCTCCTTCTCCCCCTCTTTCCTCCTCCTCTCGCCCTCTTTCCCTCCTCCTCCTCTCCCCTCTTTCCCTCCTCCTCTCCCCCTCTTTCCCTCCTTCCCTCCCCCTCTTTCCCTCCTCCCCCTCCCCCTCTTTCCCCTCCTCCCCTCCCCCTCTTTCCCTCCTCCCTCCCCCTCTTTCCCTCCTCCCCTCCCCCTCTTTCCCTCCTCTCCTCCTCCTCCCTCCCCTCTTTCCCTCCCCCTCTCCCCCTCTTTCCCTCCTCTCCCTCCCCCTCTCCCCCTCTTTCCCTCCTCCCCTCCCCCTCTTTCCCTCCTCCCCCCCTCTTTCCCTCCTACTCCTCTCCCCCTCTTTCCCTCTTCCTTCTTCTCCCTCTCCCCCCCTTTCCCCCTCCTCTTCTTCTTCTCTCCTCTCCCTCCCCCATTCCTTGCTTACCCTCTCACCACAGGATATGTTACAACAGGGTGTCGTATGGTTGGATTAGTCCTATTCTGGCCTCCTGGGTTCTGTCGGCTGTCTGGCATGGCTTCTATCCAGGCTACTATTTCTGTTTCTTGAGTGGTGCCATTATGCAGGCTGCTTCTGTCAATGTAATGACTCATCTCCAACTTCACTCCCTCCTCCCCCTCCCACCTCACTCCCTCCTCCCCACCTCACTTCTCAACTCTCCCCTTTCCAATTCTTAGACCATTGTTGCATGATGTGATGTTTGTAGGTCTGGGGAGGCGAGCTTATATCGCCCCCCCCCCCCCACACACACACCTCTAAGCCACACCCACTGCTTCCTCCAGATGCGCAGGCTCTTGTGGAATCATTTCCAGACGAGCGAGACATGGAGGAGGATATACGATGTTGCCACCTGGGCCACCTCCCACACCTTGCTGAACTACGGGGCCATGTGCTTCGTACTGCTCTCAGTGGAGAAGTGCTGGAAGCTGTGGAAGTAAGGGGGAGGGGCACTCAAGGGGTCTCACTGGATCATTGCAACGTTGTCCCCTTCTACGTGTGGGGATCATGTGACTCTTGTACATACTCTTGCACATGGGACTACACATAGGTCTTCTTACGTGATGGTCACATGGTTTCATAAGTGGGATCACATGATTCTCACCTGTGGATCACATGAGCTTCCTTTCAATGCAGGTTCTACTACTTCTTCCCACTCATAATTGTCTCGTGCGCTGCTTGGTTGCCTGTATCCCATAGCAAGAAAGAGCCCCAGAATGATGGTCATCGGAACGGGACGCAGATGGATGACCATCGGAACGGGATCAAAGTACAATGACATACAGGTTTTTTTAGCCACAAATATTAGCTCATTGCGTTCTTAGCATTTTCATTTTTGTTCTGTTTTTAACATTTTATTCGCGTGGAAATATCGTGATCAATCGTGGTAGTGGCGACATATATGATCGCAAGCGGTTTTTAATTCACTGTAATCCAAATGTTAACTTGCTGCAATCAATCACGATATCTTAATTTAATTGATCTAATTTAAATTCCGTGATCGTTCAGGATCATGAATACGCATGCGTACTACTGAGCCTTGGTTTTTAGTAGTCTCGTACCCAGACCCACCATGACGTAAAGTATAAACACTACGACAGGTGGGTCTGGGAATATCGTCGAACATTTTTGTTCCAGCGTCCCTGATTTTTGACGACGGAAGTTTACATCTAAATTTAGATTTACGTAATATCCGTGCTCACACAAATTAATTTGCACCACTCAACTTTTACGATGAACCACTGCAAAGTATGCTCAACCCCTGTTATGCAACGAAAGAACAGAAAGAAGCTTGGAGTGCTGTCGACGAATTGCTGCATCAACAAATTGGTGGATCTAGCTACGCAGTCGGGTTGGGACCATGAAGATGCGCGAAAAAAATTTGCGGTCCAAGGCTATGTGTGTTTGACGTGTTATCGTACTGTTGATAAGTGTTCATCTTTGGAGAGTTTACTTCAAACACAGACACACAGACAACATTGGTCCTTGTACAATCACCATCCTTGGCGCCTAGGCACCTGCTCGCTTTGTCTGATCTAGTTGTGATATCACTCTTATAACAGCTGTCAATGCTAACATGTGGGGTGCTGAATACTTAGCAGCTGTCCCTATATAATCACTTCTCACACAAAGGGGATGAATGATAGTTGGACAGGAAAGCTTTACATTTACAATCAGTGCACTCCCAGTTCTTTCACAACATGCACAACCCAAAACTTGTGCTGTTGAACAGACAAAGTAAGAGCATAATAATAGAATGCCTGCACATCTGTTGTTGAACACTACTTCTTCATTTCTTTTGAGGTAGTTCTAATGCTGAGGTCAGATTTGTTTACATAAATTACTGCACTAGATGCCTGACCATTTCACCCAGCTCTACCACATCGGCAGAAGGCCTCCAGTGAATAACCTGGTTGACACCTGCACAATCTATCCCCATACCAAATGCAATAGTACACACTACTATGCGAAGAGAGGCAGTTGCACAGGAGAATAATTTTACAATGCTTTCCTGAATCTCCTTTTGGGTGACACTAGTGTACATGTCCACTAGTCTGAATTTGGACATTTATAGGCCATGCAGATATCGGCTAGTAAATTCATGCTTCAAGAGTGGAGAGAAAACAGTCATATATTGATGCACAGACTTCACATTGCCAACAGAAGATGATAACTCGGGGCATTTTGGTTCCTTACATAACTTAGCAGCAAGTGGGGCAAACGTTTCTTCTACAATTCCTCTTTCTTTCGAATTCACCCAGTAGGACATATTGGCCTTGTCTGGGACATGGCAATGATGACAGGATCTTTCATTCCTAGAATGCAATGTATTTTCTTCCTAGTTGTGACTGTGGCGAGAGTAAAGGTGAAACAACGACAACAATGGTGCCTTCGCTGCCGCGTAAGTGGTCAAATGCAAACGGTAGAACAGCATAAATAAGGGACTTTCCACTTCCAGTAGGCAGACTAACAAAGACGTCATTCCCTTGCAAGAATTTCTTTGCAGCGTGCAATTGTTGCTCTCGAAGATCATGGTTTCCTAATCTACGGGCAGCATGCAATATTGACTCCTCTATCGGGCCTTCATCCGACATCGCAAATGCAAATTGCGTTTGAGTATTAGTTTATATCATATACCAAGCACATTACGCACATTACGTAAATCTAAATTTAGACGTAAACTTCCGTCTTCAAAAATCAGGGACGCTGGAACAAAAATGTTCGACGATATTCCCAGACCCACCTGTCGTAGTGTTTATACTGTAAGCGATAAACACTTACGTCATGGTGGGTCTGGGTACGAGACTAGGTTTTTAGTGCGTACAGTACAGAGGCCCAATATTCCGCTACTTATTCGCTCGCCATCACAAGATGAAGTTTATTAGCGTATGTCATTACCGTAAAGTACCGCGTACAAGCCCCCCCCCCCCTCCGCCCCCAACGTGAGACCCTGAAAAAAATGGCTAGTTTTTGTAACGATCGTATCTCCTGAACCATAAACGTTGCGACCTACCTTTTTCAAAGTCTTGTTGTACTACCATTCCTTTCCTGAAATAATATCCTGTTTGGAATCGCATGCACATGCCTCACGAAAAACAAGGTCTGAAAACATACCTGGTTCAGAACAGCCATATCGTTTGAACCGCTCATCTCCAAACATGGAATTTCGGTGTATGTATCGTACAAACAGCGTTCAACACATGCGGCATGTTTTTGCTCCATTTACCTTGTAATTTCTCGCAGTAAACATTAACAACATAGTCAGTCCACATCGCTCCGCCATTTCTATTTCCATTGACCAACCTAGGCCCCATTCCGAACCATGTCTGCACGACATTACGCGAGATGTAAATGAAGCGGCAGTTACATTCAGAGTGCAGACAGGAGTGTACACAGATGCGAGCTATGAATAGGAAATTCAGTTTAGCAGGGCTATGAATACGATCTCATTAGCGCTCCCCCCCCCCCCCCCCCCCCCCCCCCCCCCCCCGATTTCCATTCCAAATATGTCGTGCAGACATGGTTTGGGATGGGGCCTAGGCTGGTCAATGGAAAAAAGAAATGGCGGAGCGATGTGGACTGACTACAGTATGGTGTTAATGTTTACTGCGAGACATTACAAGGTAAATGGAACAAAAACATGCCGCATGTGTTGAACGCTGTTTGTACGATATATACACCGAAATTCCATGTTTGGAGATGAGCGGTTCAAACGATATGGCTGTTCTGAACCAGGTATGTTTTCAGACCTTGTTTTTCGTGAGGCATGTGCATGCGATTCCAAACAGGATATTATTTCAGGAAAGGAATGGTAGTACAACAAGACTTTGAAAAAGGTAGGTCGCAACGTTTATGGTTCAGGAGATACGATCGTAGCCATTTTATTCAGGGTCTCACGTTGGGGGCGGAGGGGGGGGGGGGGGGGGGCTTGTACGCGGTACTTAACGGTAATTGTATTTATTACTGTACTGTTGGAATGACGTCCAAACCAGTTGCATTGCTGCTTTACACACCGCATGGGACACGAGTAATATATAATGTTTTTCAAACAGCTAGATGTATGATAAAGGCGTTACCAAAGTCCGCGCGGCTCAACTGCCGCGGAAACCTTTCTTTAGCTATTAATGCACTTATCAATGACATCCGGTACCCCCCCCCCCCCCCCCCCCCCCCCCCCCCCCCCCCCCCCCCCCCCGGTACGGGCGATGCAGGGATTAGTAGGGTATTTGACCCGGCGTGCTGTGCTTAGGTAGGGGCAGTTTGACATGATAGGGGATTTGACGTTATAGCCACGCCTACTGTGGATATTGTGACTATTGCACTTGCAAATATGGCGCCAGAGAAAAGTGTTCTAGTGTGTTTGGGAGGCAATAGGAGAATCTTAGAATGTTCAAGTGCGGAGGAGGGACTGCCCATTGACCAAGTGATTAAGACAGCATTCGGCAACGTTCTCTGCGGCGAAGTTGAGCACAGCAGTGGGGTGATCGCAAGGTTTTTGTTTGTCTCCAGGACAGAGATATACCCGACAGGAGTATTTTGCAAGTAATACCACTGCGCAAAGTGAGCAATTTAAAGAATAAATTAATAGTCATGTTACGTATCACCATGTTTAATGCTAGACCACAGCCGCGGCCCGTGAGTTCATATTGCGCATGCATGTACATGTACATGTACATGTAGCTGTATTCTCCCAGCCCTAATAATATTCATGCAAATTCTACATCTCAGCTGATAGGCCTTTAGTTTACCCATACTGGATTATCGACCAAACAACTGGTAGATATGAAATAATCTATCTAAACACATGAGACCACATACTGAAAAGTCAAAATGTCTTCGCAGTAAACACCCTGTACATGAGGCGTATGAGTATATACTGAAGCGTGATGCATGCTATAAAACATGATAAAAAGGTTAAAATTGTACTTTTTATTCTTTAGAATAGTACATGTACAATCATTGATAAACGGCAAGATGACCTATTTAGAGAGAGGGCTACTATTTATTAAAAAAACACATCAAGACCACTAACTCGATACCAAGAATGTATAAATGCTGCCTCAGTTGAAATATGTTTGCAAAATTCAGCAGCATTAGTAAATAGAGCAGCATTAATATCTTCTGCTAGAGAGAAAATAATGAAAGAAGGATTCAGTTGTATTTGCAAAGGGGAAGAGTCGTTCAAAGCTGCCAGTAAAGCCTTGCCGTCAATTTTTAAGTAAAGAACTTCGTACATCACGTCTTAAATATCTTGATGATTTAATTAAAAATAATTTCATTCAAAAGCAAATTTCTTCTTGTCTCATTGTCTCAAACTATGCAGGATGTGAAAAACGCTATTATTGAAATAAAAAAAGTTTTAAATGAGCTTGGACATGAGAAGGAATTCCATTCGTAAGGCCAGGTGCATGGTATCAACTGAAATCAGCTAATAAAGGAGTTTCAGCTAGTTGTTCAAGGCAGAAAAAAATGCAGGAGAATAGTACAGCTACCAATGATCTATCTAAAAGAGTGAAGAGGCATTCAAATTCTTGTGGAGCAGCCAGTACCCCTACAGTGGCTGTTCCAGCAATGGAGGACCTGCATGCATCCTTGCAATACTTGTGGTGTACTGGAGCACGCACGATGATGATGTGTCTGACTTTTGGGTAGCATGCGACTCATGTGATATGTGGTACTGCATGTGCCTCATGCGAGGACCTTATTGATGTACCTACATCTGAAACCTATATCTGTACTCATTGTTCTATGTGAATATTGTTTTTTGTGTGTACATTTTGGTGTTTGAAAATTGCCATAATTATATAATTTTTTTAAGGATCAGTATGAGTGCATACAAATAAATAAAATTACAAAAAAGAGCTAGAAGGCTACCTGGGACTCAGCTTCTAGTCATATTTCTGCAGATACCGATTGATGAGTGCAAATATATCATTCGCCTGGCCGCCGAGTATCCAAAATGCAATTCATGGACTCGTGTTTAGCTTCTTCCGCAGATTGTATGCCCGTGCTCGCGCATAGAAACCTGGATTGAACAAAACAGAGCAATTGAAACTATACATCAAAGCCTATATAGTCAAACCCCGACCCCTTAGATAGGGAGGATTTGACAGCATAGTTTGATATGACGCAATGTCAAATCCCGACCCTAGCCCGTACGGGGGGGGGGGGGAGGGGGGTACCGGATGTCATTGATAAGTATTGCTGTCGTATACTGAGGCCATTTAGACTCAATGGTTACAATGAGAGCTTTGATAGTTTTTGTTTTTGTTTTGTTTTGTTGTTGTTGTTGTTGTTGTTGTTATTCTACTTCTTCACATAGAACTGTGAACAGTTTCAAAATCAATGCTTTGAAATACCTCACTGCGGACGGAGAAGAATAGGTAGCCGTGAAGATAATAAGAGCACAAATACGAAACATATTGCTGTGCTTCTGTCATTCTACATGTACTTATTTCATCATGTCTTTGACAGAATCATTTATGTCGCGGTCTACTGAAATGATTATACATAATTTGCAATTATGATTAAGATTGCAACTGTAATGGTCAGCCGCAATGACACTGAGCTCTTTAATGCCAGCCTGTTCTCAGCCTCCATCCCTAGTGCCTGGTTACTCCAACCTATAAGGTTGTTGATCTTTCCTTGGTAATAATAGCCAACTATAAGTATATCAGCGGTCTATTTAATCATACCTATATGTTCTGTACTGTATCCAACGTTTTGGGTCTACCGCTATTGATTTGTTCTGTTCGTTAATTTTTGCTTTATCCGTTATGGAGACACAAGTGTGCAAAAAAATTGCATATTTCCCGGGCGTCACGCGCCATTAACGTTTTACGACTGGCTTCGAGGACGTCCTCGTAATACGTTAATGGCGCGTAACGCCCTGGAAATATGCAATTTCTTTGACTTGTATCTCCATAGCGGATAAAGCAACAATTAACGAACAGAACAAATCAATAGCGGTAGGACCCTTGTATATAGGTACCTATTTAGAATCGATTTGGACACTCCTACCTGAAAATGTGGCCGTTTTGAACCCTACGGGGTATCGGACCTTGAACGTCGGTACCCCGCATGTGTAAGACACCAAAATGAATTTTCACATATAGTAATGGTGTGGTTAAGAATAGGAACCCGATAGCGTTAATATTTCGGAAGATATATCGATTTAAATTTTATGTAATAAAATCCACAAGACCCATTTTCGTATAGAACGTCATAAATGTATTAAAAAGATGACGTAAGATATTTAAATATCGTGTTTACCTTTTTAATAATTCATGACGTGAACTTTGGCTCACGTGCACATGTAACATTGATTTAAATCTGGTATATTAAATAGTAAAATAACGAAAGTCTATAATACAGCGTGCTAAAGCTTCGGCGCGAGGGTGTGGCTACTGCGGTACGCCCACGCATATGTGCCTGGATTGAAAAGTCAGTTAGTTGACAAATAAATCATGCAACGCATGCCGATAAGGACTGACCAAAATCATGTGTGCACACAATATATCTGTTATGCCTCATGGCAGTGTGCAATGTGATCTGTTCTTTTAATTTATCGTTGTCTACTTGAACCAGCTAGTAGCTCTAACCAAGGATTATTAACTATTACAATCCTTGCTCGAACCCAGTGGGATATGCCTCATGTCATTCTCTTTGTCAGTAGCACTCGCAGCATTACTTTCAAAGTGGTTGTATGTTTCAACGCTTATACGTAAGTTCTATCAGTATGCATGAAAAAGCTCGGCGATTTTATATAGACTCTATTGCCTGGTAACCTCGGACAACGCTCAGTTACAATTTCCACGCTTTTCTTGTTCATTTCACTAGTTACGAGCATTATACGTGCATGCATGCATTGCGATACATGCGGTTGATGCATGATCCAATTATGCTGTCATAGTGTGCATTATACAAGACAATACGGACATTACTGCACCGCTGCGGTAATGAATGCTTTGAAGTGCAGTTTACCCATATACATGTATACGCGAAACCAGCTCTCAATTGCATGCATGGTAAATGCATGATGAAGAGATTACAACTAACTTGCTTCCCATGCAGTCTACCAATTGCACTGATGCATGGATGTGCATTCACTGTTATACATCAGCACTATATAGGCTGCATGCTTTTACTATCTGTGCGTGTGCACCTAAATTGGTGCCCGCATTCAGTATATGCATACATGCAAATGGTTGCATGCATAAGGTATATGGATACAATGTAGAGTGCAGCAGATAGTATGCAGGCATTGTTTCCTTGCAACTAAACTGGTTATGACAATAACAAAGGTCAGGTATTGGCATCTGTTTACTACCACTATAATCTTTCGTGCAGCTAGTATAGTCCTTCACATTTCACTGGGATAAATGTTCAGTTGATTTATGGATTTATGATCAAATACGCATGGTGAATGGATTGATGACTCCAGGTTAAAAGTGACACTGTCAATAAACCTAATGTTCGTGCAAAGGTGATCTGCGAGTATGTATTGCATGCAGAGCGATCACGCAAGGTAATACGTTATAATTAATAGGACATTAAATAATATCGAATCGGATCAGCTTCAAAACGTTCTATAGATCTTGCAAATAAGAAAGCGGGGGAAATTAAAGGATGCACCGTACACCGAACTGACTGATCCGCCGCCATATGAACCTAATCCCTCGTATATATGCTCTGAACAGACAATTTGCATGTCTGCGACAGGAATTAATTTATCAACGATGACCTTACTCCCACCTTACACGCCAGCTGGCGTGGTCACAAATTTCAGATAGAAAGCCGTTTATAATTAGCTGTTCTCAAATGCAGACTGCCCGCATAAGTGACATGTTACCCAAGTTGCTGTAGCGGACCTGTGGGGTTGGACTAATTTGAACGGTTATGAAGCATAACATTAGAATCGGAGCTAGTGCCACTTCGGCGAATCGCGTCTCAGTTCTTGTATTTCGAAACCAGGGCTCCGCGAACCCCGGCCCCTTACCAAATTACTGCATGGATCCGCCCCTGCCAAGCGGGGATGTGGCCAGTAACAGTTTGTGAACATTTTGTGAGTTAATAAACCTAACTATAATTATTTAGTAAAGCTACATGTATAGGTACATACATGTAGCCGGCCGTGTTTCTGTTATGACGACCATTTATTCAACAATGGTCAAGATGGCGGCGCCAGTAACCGAACATTGTTCAAAGGCTCCCCGAACTAGAAAAATCTATGTAATGGAAAAAACAAATGGCATGAAACATGTACCAATGTGCTGCAAATCATAATAAAGGGTGGCAACTCAATTTTTCGTTAAGATTTAATAAAAACCCCCCGTGGAATACAGTAATTAGGTCAGATTTTGTGTACATGTTAATGGGAAGCTATGTTTTGCTTTCCCGAACTGAAATCTATAATGTAATGGAATATATATATTTGCACAGTTTGCACTTTACAACCTTTCTACACGTAACAAATGTTTTATAACTAGTACTTGTGGTTAGTTAATAAAATTCAAGAGTAACCATTTTTCATACATTTAAATAGTTGTAAGGTCTAACTTTGTTTTGAATACATTAGTACTTAACAAATTCAAACCACACTACCCCTATGTACTAGCAATGGAACACATGCTATAGGATGTCTTTTTGAACACCATCACTTTCCTGGTGACCGCTGATTTCTGCATACGATATGATTTTATCCGTTATCCGTTTTTATAAAATATTCAAGAATACGGGCTATTATATCCCGCAGGAATATGCATTAACCCAGCCGTTCTGGTAGAAGACTCCATCGTTTTTTTCTGCAGTATGTTTTTTGCTGTGGAGAAAACCACTAATAAAATAAAATAATAGGAACTTTCAATGTTAAGTAGTTCGATTTGCAATTTGTTAATCTCCTTGTCATTAAAAGAAACAGTGATCATCATTAAACAAATTTATGTACTGCACAGCTGTACGAGACCATTGCTTGTGGAGAAAACCCTTTCTGCAGGTGCTCGAGCGGGTGTGAAGACTTCGTAGTTCTTAAATCTTAATGGTTTCTGCAAGAAACAATTCTTATAACATAACGTTCAGGATGCTCCTCCCCGCCTACCTCTGGGCGACTGTTTACTTTTAAAAGGTCGACGCCGATGCACGGAGTTTAGGTGATGCCGCATATTGGATGTATTGTTGCCCTTTCTGGACACCCATGCGCAGCACCTGTTGCACACAACCCAGGAGGACCCGATCGCTTTTCTTTGCCACCCAAAATGTTCCCACACATTACTCTTTTAAAAACATTTTGCGGTCGACGCCCACTATATCCTCTTTCCTACAGCGTGGTAAGACGGTTTATCAGTCGGTTCTTTTGATGCCGTCATAACCTCACAATGAATAGTTTTTAAATTCATAATTATTGAAATTAATAATGAAATACTTACAATAAATCGCGATACAATATCGCGATATTTAACTAGTATCGCGATATAGACGATATCGGCTGGAGACCATATCGCGGCAGCACTGCCTCTCGATGTATTGGAATTTCTGGATATGATTAAAACTACACATAATGGGGATTTCAGGAGTTCTATGGTCTTGGTTTAAGTGCTATATTTATGCATTTGTATATTCAATATAGGTTACGTAGGGTTGCATTAGACTCGTGATGCCATGGTGATCTACTTGTCACATCAGGGGTACCGACCCAGGGTAGTATTTTATTAGTCCGGGCTATACTATTCTTGATTTATGAATACATCAAGAATCAGTAGTATGACCCGGCCTAATAAAATACGTAGAAACAGAAAAAGATCATTGGCATCAAGGATCATTTTCTGATTCTACGTTACTAATGTACTTCGACTAATCTTCTCTGTTTTCCGATGACTGACTCGCAATGTTTTAGCATGCAGCCGGATTTGATTGATTTAAATGCAATCTCAGATTGGTCAGCTCAATGGAAAATGAAATCAAATGCTCGATCTTAATGGCACCTAGCTCTACTCCGACATTTAAAAAAGTTGTTGGGATATCAATAATTGTATGTAACATCTCATCTTAACCATATAACATGAGACATGCAAGCCTTTAGGCATGTTGCGAAGAGCTGTTCCACCTTCCAGTGATATCATCCTTAATTAAAGCACACCCTGTACTTGTCATTACAGTTAGAATGCTTCTTCATGACTGATAATTCCAAAAACTATATAACACATAGCAACTTCTGAAAGCAAAACACCCCAGCTGCCCTGCTCCAGTAGTTCCTGTTGTCCAGTCCACAGAAACTATTACACTGCAGCCAGACTTCAACATCCTCTCTGTCCTGCAATCATTCCCTAAAGACACTGTGGCTGGTCCCTCCGGCTTACGAGTCCAACACCTGCTTGATGTGGCTAACATCCCTCTTCCCACTCCCATATGCTCATCTCTTAGGTCAGTCATCAGTATGCTTGCAGCAGGGAAGGCCCCCAGTCCAGTGTCTCGGTTCTTGGTGGGCAGAAGCCTAATTGCTCTGAACAAGAACAAGGAGTGCTGTGCACCTGACATAAGGCCTATTGCTGTGGGAGAAACCTTACGGAGGCTGGTCGGAAAATGCATGTGTGCTTTACTGAAGGTGAAGGCAGCTGATTTCTTTCAGCCTCTGCAATTTGGGGGTGGCGTGTTGTGCAGGTGCAGAAAAAGTTACCCATGGGCTGAGGATCTGTATAGAGGAGCACTGGTCTGATGATGACTTCGTGGCATTCAAGGTAGACATGAAAAATGCTTTTAATGCTGTATCTAGACAGGCAGTAGTGGAGGAATGTGCCACCTTTTCCCCCGAAATTCTGCCTTGGGTGCACATCCTCTGCTATGGCACCCTCTAGGACAAATTAGTTCAGAGTCTGGGGTTCAACAGGGGGATCCCCTGGGTCCCTTACTCTTTGCATAAACTAATTTCCAGTGTGGATGCCGATGATGAATGCATGGACCTCTTCTACCAGGCATGGTACCTCGATGAGGTGCCTTAGCTGGAACCGTCCAGCTGTGTTGCGGGCCATGCACATCATTGAAGAGATGGGACCTGCTCTGGGAGGCCATGCACATCATTGAAGAGATGGGACCTGCTCTGGGCCTTTATATCAACTTTACCAAATGTGAACACTTCAGCAGTAAAGGTAATGCCTCTTTCCCACCAGCCGTGAAGTGCTCCCTTCTACCAAACCTTGACATTCTTGGTGCTCCTGTTGGCGACTACGTACACTGTTCTAGATTTATCGCTGACAAATGTGCTGAATCCAAGAAATTGCTCACAAGTCTGGTGGATGTGGCTGGAGTTGATCTCCAGGTGGCATTCACATTACTGTGCATGTGTGGAGGTTTTTGCAAATTGGTCCACCTAACCCGGGTCACTCCTCTTAGTTTGGCTTCAGATGCCCTAGTGTCCTTTGATGAAGATGTGAGGCAGTGTTTTGTGCTCTGCTCAGCCATTGAAGTCTCAGATACTGCCTGGAAACAGGCTCAGCTTAGTTTGAGATTCGGGGGCTTAGGCCTTCGTTCCCTCTCTTGCCATGCCGCCGCTGCCTATTGCCTCGCTTTCCTTATCAGACCTGGGCCAATCCAACAATCACCATCTTCAGCAGGCAGTCATAGCCTATAACTCCAAGGTCTCCTCACATCATGCAATCACGGCTGAGTCTGCCCTCTCTTCTCCCACCACTCAGCAAGAGCTGCCCAGCAAGATTGATGAGGATCAAATCAAATCTTTGTTGGGAGCATCCTGCCCAGCCGACAAAGCCAGACTCCTGTCAGTTTCGGCCCCTCATTCATCTTCATGGGTGTCAGGGTCCCTTCCATGGGCTTAGGTCTACATATGGAGTCCAATGAGTTCCAGACTGCAGTGAGGTGGTGGCTAGGTGTGGGTGTTGGTAGGACTGTGTGCCCCTTTTGCCAGGATGTGGCTCTTGATCCCCTGGGTCACCATGCTGTAACGTGCAGGCATGGGGAAGATGTGGTGATAAGGCACAATCACTTGCATGATGTCTTTGTGGACTTCTGTCGGCGAGCTCATCTGAGTGTGAGTGTGGAGAAGGGTCATGGTCTTACAAGAGATCACAGCCACACCAGACCTGCAGATGTGCTCATTGCTGGGTGGGACAAGGGCAAGCCTGCAGCTTTTGATGTCACTGTAACATCTCCTCTTTGCCCAGCCATACTAAGGGAGTCATGCAGATCATCTGGTGCAGCTTCTACGGCAGCGGAGACACGCAAGCTTCTCACCAATGGTCCCAAATGTCAGGAATTGGGGTGAACGTGCATTCCCTTAGCTGTTGAGACGTTCTGTAACTGAGGTAAGGAGGCTCACCTCACATTCTCTAGGTTGGCATCCCACCTTGCCATCAGCTTGTCCTCTCCCAAACCTTCCATCTTGGCAGACGTTTACAGTAGGATGAACTTCACCTTGGTCAGGTCCATTGCCAGAGCCATCTTGGCAAGGGAGTTCCTGCCCTCATGACTTGACTTTATTTGTGGGTGTATGATTATGAGTTAATGGTTGTATATGAATAATAATAATACTACTACATAATAATAAGAATTTAACATCCTAAAAATAATTGTCCATCTGTTCCTGTATATTACCTCAGAGTGATGTCTCCTTGCCAACCAGCTTAAATCTTATGGCAATTTTGCATTCCTTTCCTAAGCTGTCTGCCGCCAGCCCCTCTGGTCTTCGAATTCAGCATTTAATTGATGCAGCGGAGGTTCCTTTGCAAACACCTATCCTCCAATTGTTGAGGAAAGTCATTAATATTCTATCTAGTGGAAAGGCTCCTGCTGAGGTCTCAATCTTTCTAGCTGGTGGCAATTTAACAGCTTTACAGAAATCTAAACCAGATTGCCCCTTAGACGTTCATCCAATTGAGGCTCTTTGCCGTTAGTGGGGAAGTGCCTGTGCTCCATGGTGAAAGATAAGGCTGCTGATTTCTTTGATCCATTCCAGCGGGGTGTTGCTTGTGCAGCTGGTGCTGAGAAAATTGCTCATGGTCTTAGAGATTGTGTAGAGGAGAATTGGCACGTTGAAGGCTTCACTGTGCTGAAGATAGACTTGGTGAATGCCTTTAATTTAGTAAGCCGTCAAGCTCTGCTGTCTGAATGTGGCACACACTTCCCAGAGCTACTACCATGGGTTAGTTGGTGTTATTGCCAGCACCCTGTTCTATGGCACACTTTAGGCAATTTAACATCTCAATCCTTACTTTTCTCCCTAGTGCTTAATGTTGTAATCCAAGTCATCCTGAATGCTGTGATCTGTGCTACCATGCGTGGTACCTTGATGACGGTGTTCTTGCTGGCAAGTTCACATGTTAGGAAAGCACTTGCCTTACTCATTGAGCTGGGTCCCCCCCTTGGCCTTCGTGTGAACATCAAGAAGTGTGAGGTCTTTAGCAGTGGGTGTTTGGCTCATTTCCCAATTGAGATGAAACAGTCTAGTAATCCCAATCTTGAGATCTTGGGAATACCTATTGGTGACTTTTGTAGTGCTGTCTTGGATAGGAAGAGGTCTGAGGCTGGTTTTCTACTTAAGAGGCTAGAGGATGTTGGGCAAGTTGATCCCCAGGTGGCTCTTGTACTCCTCCGGCTTTGTGGTGGTTACTGTAAGCTTGTCCATCTTGCTCGTGCCATACCTCCCTCTTTCTCTCAATCTGGTCTGCAGATGTTTGATCGAGATGTTCAAAAATGTTTCACATCATGTACAGGTGTGCATCCTTCCAATGTTGCATGGAATCAGGCCCAGCTGAGCCTCAGCTGTGGAGGTCTTGGTCTGCGTTTCCTGTCACACCATGCTTCGGCAGCTTTTATTGCTTCATTATGTTTCTCTGGCCTGGGTTTCGACTCTCATGCACATCTTCTCCAGGCAATAGAGATGTTCAATTCATCAGTTCATCCTTCAGACATAATCCATATCAGCTCTTTACTTGAAAAGTTTCATTCACAGAAGGCTCTTTCCAATATGTTGGACAATCATTTATTCAACGTTCTCTTGGGTTCTCTGTCTATTGCTGACAGAGCTCGTCTTTTATCAGCATCCTCCCCACATGCCTCTTCATGGCTGATGGTTATTCCATCTGAAGGTCAAGGTTTGCACTTAGACCCCCCAGTATTTCAGACAGCATTGAAAGTGGTGGATAAGATGTTGGATCCCCTGGGACATCATGCCACTACTTGTAAATGTGGTGGGGATGTGGTTTTTTTGCCACAACAAGTTGAGGGATATATTGGCAGAAACAGACTGACAGCAGGCATACCCTATCTGACAATGATGAACTGTCAAACAGCTTTTTAAATGATTGTCTTTCAATTTGCTTGAGAGGTCTTTTTGACAGCATGGTGTGTTGGACACCAACCCTATAATGAACATAATGATAACATCATCATTGTCAGATAGGGCACGCCTGCTGTCAGTCTCATCCCCCATGCTGCAGCTTGGCTTTCCGTTATCCCTTCCCCACCTCTTAATTTACATCTAGAGCCTTTAGAATTCCAAACGGCCATACAGTGGTGGCTTGGCATGGGTGTCTCCCAGATCAACAGCTGTCCATACTGCCCAGCCCATTCTTTGGACCCCCTGGGTCACCACGCTTTAACCTGCAAGCATGGAGGTGACGTTGTCACCCGCCATAACAGGCTTTGCGACGTTTTGGTGAAGTCATGCCGGAGAGCCTGCATTGGTGTCCAGGTGGAAGTATGGGTCGGAAGAACGCCGCAAACGACCAGCGGATGTCTTTGCTACAACCTGGATGCTAGGCAAGCCAGCTGCTTTCGATTTCACCGTCACGTCTTCGCTAGGCCTAGTTTCTAACATTTTACCGAAGCGAGTGTGACAGCGGGATCTGCAGCCTTTGTAGCGGAAGAAAGGAAGCATCGATCCAACGATGCCAAATGTGCAGAACTTGGTTGGGTATCCATCGCATTTGCAGCAGAGACTTATGGGTGTTGGGGTACCGAGGCTAAGTGGGCGTTTTCTCAGTTTGCGTCTCGACTGGCCACAAGACAAAATTGTCCAAAGTCCACAGCCACTGCAGCCCTATATGGAAGGCTGAGTCTGACTCTTGCTAGGGCGAACGTCAGAGCAATTCTCTCCAGAACAATGTTGGACTTTAATTAATTACTTAATTGTACAAATATTTAGATTATTAATCTGTGATTAAGACCATTGATCGCTTTTCCGTGTTCAAATAATACGATCATAACAATAATTATTACATACGCATATACAACACTGCATATATATGAAATGTCCAAGAGGCAGGCCAGCAGCCTTTGACATCTGCGTGACCTCACAGCTTAGTGCACTTTGTCAGAAGCGGTAGGTGCCCCAGCCCAGGCTGGAGAGGCCAGGAAGCACTCGGCTAATGATGACAAATGTGTAGATCAGGGCTGGGTTTGTGTTCCCCTGGTGGCTGAAACATATGGAGCGTGGGGACCTGAGGCCATGGCCTCTTTCTTCCAGCTGGCGTCGAGGCTTGCATCAGGCTTCAAAAGCCCAAATCAGTTCCCCTACATGAACTGTATGGTCGCTTAAACACGTGTCTGGTTCGATGTGTTTCTTCGACCATATTAAGCAGAATCCAGTCCCCGTAAACTGTTTCCAGTTTGTCTGTTTGTGTGTCTCTTGTATCATCGTATGTATGTATATAACATTTCATATATATGCCGTGTTGTATTTGCGTATGTAATAATAACAATATTTATCATATTATTTCTTGTATGTCATTATTCTATGTATTTTATGTTGGTGTTTATTAATTTATTATTGCAATAAATGGTCCTAATCACAGTTATATCTACACTACATCTAATTTAATTTTATAATTATAGAATACATAATAATTATTATATTTATAGTGCTAAATTGTCTTAGATAGGTAAAGATCTGCCCAGAATGGCCCTTGAAATGGCTCGGACGAGGGTGAAGTTTAGCCTGCCAATATACAAACACAGAAATACATAAATCTTCTTGGACTAGTTAACCGTTATTAAAATAAATAATTAAAAAGTAACAATATGGCTGCCCTAGCGCGCATGGGCGGTTTATAACAGTGGCGGGATATAGATATGCAGTGAGGCGCGCGAACTCTACGGTCCAGCGTTTTTTTTGCACGGATTGCGTGGGAGGACTAGGAACTAGTCTTGTGAAGCCGAGCTCCGGTATTAACCAGGAACCAGGTGTCACATCGCTCCGGGGTAAAAAAAAAAAATGAACACTTGACATAAAAATATGTCGAACCCTTTCTTCTGCATCCCCAGTCTTTCTTCATTGTCTACGAGGAACTTGTCACTCTTGGTTGCTTCCTTTTAAGGAGGTGGCATATACGGACTATGTCCGATAATGAGCGTATCCGTAAGAAAACGTAGAGGCTCCGCCCTGTCCAATTCTCCCAACAACGACAGAGAACACCAGAAGAAGTGTGAGAAGAAGTGTTGCGACACAGTACGCCCCTACTGCTTTGTGCAAGCGTCAGAGAGGTAAAATAAAGCAATTCAAAAGAAAAAGCAAATCGCAGGCTCATTATTCACATATAACGCTCCCCCAGGTGTGCAAAGGCGGGGTACACTGCCAGGTGGAACCATCTCAGTCTTGGGCAACACTTCTGTAATGAGTGTTTTGAACACTTCTATCGCAAGTAAGTGTTATGCATTATACTGATGTGTGGGGGTTGCTGAATGGAGATAGTCCTTCCAATAGGGTCTATTGTGTAGAGCGCAAAATGCACACACACACACACACACACACACACACACACACACACACACACACACACACACACATCATACACATACACACATAACACACACACAACACACACGCACATGCACATACACACACAACATTACACACATGTACACATTGTGCACAAATTTGCGCACATACACATGTACACACATGTACACATCTGCACACACACACACACATGTACACACATCTGCACACATACACACACATATGACATATGTACACACATGTACACACATACACACACATGTATACATCTGCACACACACACATGTACACACATCTGCACACATACACACACATATGTACACACATTGCACACATTGCACACATACATACACATGGCTATTGGCATTTTTATCAAAAGGTTAAACAAATAGGTGATGAGATCTGTCATGCTTTTGGTGATTTCTCTGCCCTGTACAGCCATTACCTATATCCCTCCCCTCCCTCCCCTCCATCCCACTGTCACTTAGAAACAAGCCTGGGTACCCCAGCTACGCTCGCTGGTGTGCCCGATGGGAGAGGGAGTCTGGTGACATCATCAGCGCCAGCCCCAAGCCTTTCTTTGCAGACCTCCACCTTCCCTTCTGGGTGCAGTGTGGCCAGCCAGGGTGTGGCAAGTGGAGGAAGCTACCGGCCAACATAGACCTGTGTCATGTCCGTCAAGACATTGTGAAGTGCCTCAACTGTGACCAGCCTGAGGAAGAGGTTTGCAAAGTGTGTGTGTGCATGCGTGTGTGCATGCGTGTGTGCATGCGTGTGTGCATGTGTGTGTGTGCTGCGTGTGTGCTTGTGTGTGTGCTGTGTGTGCATGTGTGTGTGCGTGTGTGCATGTGTGTGCTGTGTGTGTGTGTGCTTTGTGTGTGCTTGTGTGTGCTTGTGTGTGCTGTGTGTGCTTGTGTGTGCGTGTGTGTGCATGTGTGTGTATGTGTGCATGTGTGTGTGCTGTGTGTGCTTGTGTGTGTACTTGTGTGTGTGTGTGTTGCATGTGTGTGTATGTGTGTGTATGTGTGTGTGTGTGTGTGCATATTTGTGTGTGCTTGTGAAGATATGCACTTGTGAAGATATGCGCTGGGTGTGTTTTGGTTGGAGGTTTATATGATGATTTATATATAATGTGTGCATACACTCATACGCACACTTTGCACACACACGCGCACACACACACATGCACAGCTGGTGGCCCTTAGCAAGGACCGAGAATGGGCCAGCACCATCACCTACACACCTCTCCTCAGACACAGTCCCCTGACCGCTCTCCTTCGAGAGTACTTCCCTGATGGAGTAGGCATCAGTCCTTCAATCACCACACACTCCCTGGCAAAGAACCCAGGAGTCTCTGCAACAGACGGGACTAGTGGTTTGTGTGCCTCCCCTACCTGCAGTGTGAACTGTAATATCCTCCCTTCGTCCCATCATCCCTTCTCCCTCCTCTCTCTCCTCCCTCCCTCTCCCTTCCTTATCTCACCCTCCTCAATGTCCACTCTCCCCTCCCATGCCACTCCCCCTCCCATACCACTCCCCCTCCCATGCCACTCCCCCTCCCATGCCACTCCCCCTCCCATGCCACTCCCCCTCCCATGCCACTCCCCCTCCCATGCCACTCCCCCTCCCATGCCACTCCCCCTCCCCTCCCCTGCTACTCTCTCCTCTTCCCTGCCACTTCCCTCCCATACCACTCCTCTTCCCTCGTCTATCAAAGGATCTAGCCCCTCCTCTCCAGCCATTTCCTCGTTCCCAGACCCATCTAAAGAACTTGTCGAAGACATCCTCCACCCGTTCAACCACCCTCAGGAAGGTCCTAGAGCCCGGGCCTTCACCCCTGATGTGTTGGAGGAGGAGGAAATTAAAGCTTTCCCAGGGTGTGTTGTGTGTGTGTGTGTGGTGTGTGTGTATGTGTGTGCACATATTATGCGTGTGTATATGATGTGTGTGTATAGTGTTATGTGTGTGTGAGTGTTTTTATGTGTGTGTAGTGTTTTTATGTGTGTGTAGTGTTTTTATGTGTGTAGTGCTTTTATGTGTGTGTAGTGTTTTTATGTGTTTTTATGTGTTTTTATGTGTGTGTGTGTGTGTGTGTGTGTAGTTGTGTGTGTAGTGTTTTTATGTGTGTGTAGTGTGGTGTGCTTGTGTGTGGGTTGAGTGGTATGGCCATATAATGCATAGCTCATGCTACACACATTCACATACATGCACACACACACACACACACACACACACACACACACACACACACAGTCTATCAGGGTCACAGTCATCAGTCGCTGACCTCTATATGATCATCAGAAACCTCCTACTCGCCCTCTGGTATAGCAAGTGCACAGTGAGTGAGACCAAGCCATCACTGTGTGCCGTATTTATGCTCCGTCCTTTCTATGATGCTTCGCCCCTTCCCTAATGCTCCGCCTCTTCCCTGATGCCCCGCTCCTTCCCTGATGCTCCGCCCCTTCCCATGTCATTCTCTCATACCCTCACTACCTTCCCTCATTCCATCCCAACTCTCTCCTCCCCTCTCCTCCCTTCCTCTCCCCATTCCATCTCCATCTCTTCTCCATGGATTCGACTTCCACTCTATCTTGTCCCCCTCCTTTCCCACCCCCATCCCCCACCCCCCTTCCTTCCTCCATCACCAGGAGTACCTCTCTCCAAGTAGCTGTCAGTCCAGCCTCAGCTTGAGGGGCCTGGCCCGCATATGGTGTGCCGAGCAGCTGCCCAACGTCCTCCATCTCCTCACCAAGCTGGCCTACCTCAACTGTGGCTACCTCCCCTCTGCTCCCAGACCCTTCACTTTCATCTCAAACCTGGACAAGAAGGTACCACCGCAGTTACGGTAGTGATGGTGTGTGTGTGAGTGTGTGTGGTTAGATGGTGTGATGGTAGAAGGTGTGGTTAACCTGGTGGGGAGATTTAAGCTCTGAAATTACTCTGGTTTAGAGCACAGTCCTCATAATTGGAGCAGGAGCAGCAGGTATAGCAGCTGCTCATCATCTGAGTAATTTCGGCCACAGGGTGAGTCAGAGTGTATGCATGTGTCTAGGGGACAACTTTGTTATCTTGTATCTGACTTCTTTCTGGTATCACTTGAACTCTGACAAATTCACTTAATGTTCATGAATGTTTTCTCTCCTTCCCTTCCCTCCCTCATTTCATCCTCCTTCCCTCCTGTACCCCTCCTCTTCTCTTCCCTTCTCCCTCCTCTCCTCTACTCAGGTCAAGATCCTTGAGGCCAACTCCAGGATAGGCGGTCGTGTGATGGATGACTTCAGCATGGGCTCCTGTGTTGGCCTGGGTGCCATGTTCATCACGGGGGTGTGTAACAATCCCTTCACCCTCCTCAGTCGCCAGATGGACCTGCACGTTCGTAGCATAGATGAAGACCACTGCGACCTGATCAGCGAGTTTGGCAGCTACGTCGTCAAGGAGATGGATGTGAAGGTTGAGAAGCACTTTAATGACACTCTGGATCGTCTTTCAGAGTGGAGATCTGCAGAGGACACGGTCGATGAGTCCCTTGAATGTGGGTGGGGCTGAAGGATGCAGTGGGCGGGTTGTTACAGGGTGTGTGTCTCTCTCTTCTTTCACTTACCCAGCTAAATTGAGCCAGCTTCATGAGGATATCCTTGCGGGACAGGCATCTTATGCTGAAGTATGTGTGTGTGTGTGTGTGTGTGTGTATGTGTGTGTGTATGTGTGTGTATGTGTGTGTGTGTGTGTGTGTGTGTGTGTGTGTGTGCGCGCGTGCATGTATGTGTCTGTGTATATGTATGTGTATTTTGTATGTGTCTGTGTGTGTGTGTGCAGTTCACATGCTGGTTTCCTCATCTGTTACACAATTTTTCTTAGGAGGAATGGAGGCTGTTAGATTTTCACTATAGTAATTTAGAGTTTGCCTGTGGAGCCACTCTTGATAAGGTATGTAGACCTGGGAGGCATGTGACCAGGCTGGGAGTCATGTGACCAGGCTGGGAGGCATGTGACCAGGCTGGGAGGCATGTGACCAGGCTGGGAGGCATGTGACCAGGCTGGGAGGCATGTGACCAGGCTGGGAGGCATGTGACCAGGCTGGGAGGCATGTGACCAGGCTGGGAGTCATGTGACTAGGCTGGGAGGCATGTGACCAGGCTGGGAGGCATGTGGCCAGGCTGGGAGGCATGTGACCAGGCTGGAAGTCATGTGACTAGGCTGGGAGGCATGTGACCAGGCTGGGAGGCATGTGACCAGGTTGTCCAGTCACCTATGTCAGTTGTTCATATAATCTTGGCAGATCACGCTATCCAGTCCCTCCCTCTATAGCTCACATGCCTCTCTCTCCATAGCTCAGATGCCCCTCCCTCTATAGCTCACATGCCCCTCCCTCCATAGCTCACATGCCCCTCCCTCCATAGCTCACATGCCCCTCCCTCCATAGCTCACATGCCTCTCCCTCTATAGCTCACATGCCCCTCCCTCCATAGCTCACATGCCCCTCCCTCCACAGATATCGGCTGTCCATTGGGACCACAACGATACCTTCTACCAGTTCTCTGGAAGCCACGCCCTCATCTCTGAGGGCTTCTCCA
Source organism: Ephydatia muelleri (assembly GCA_013339895.1). NCBI lineage: Eukaryota > Metazoa > Porifera > Demospongiae > Spongillida > Spongillidae > Ephydatia > Ephydatia muelleri. Next base: position 13,211,277 of record JABACO010000005.1, read on the forward strand.
CAGTCCTGACGAAGCTGTCCTCTTCGCTGGACATAGAGCTGAACACCGTGGTGACCAGGGTGCAGACACTGGAGGATGGTCAGATGTGTCTGGTGGACACCAAAGGGAGGGAGTGGGTAGCCAATAAGGTAAGATGGGGAAGAGGGAGTGGGTGGCCAATAAGGTGAGATGGGGAGGAGGGAATGGGTGGCCAATAAGGTGAGATGGGGAAGAGGGAGTGGGTGGCCAATAAGGTGAGATGGGGAGGAGGGAGTGGGTGGCCAATAAGGTGAGATGGGGAAGAGGGAGTCCTCCCCTCCATCCCTCAACCCTCCCATCTCCCCTCCCTCCATCCCTCCACCCTCCAATCCCCCCCCCTCCATCCCTCCACCCTCCCATATCCCCTTGGCCAATAAGGTGAGATGGGGAGGAGGGAGGGAGGGAGGGAGTGGTGGCCAATAAGGTGAGATGGAGAGGAGGGAGTGGGTGGCCAATAAGGTGAGATGGGGAGGAGGGAGTGGGTGGCCAATAAGGTGAGATGGGGAGGAGGGAGTGGGTGGCCAATAAGGTGAGATGGGGAGGAGGGGAGTGGGTGGCCAATAAGGTGAGATGGTGAGATGGGGAGGAGGGAGTGGGTGGCCAATAAGGTGAGATGGGGAGGAGGGAGTGGGTGGCCAATAAGGTGAGATGGGGAGGAGGGAGGGAGGGAGTGGGTGGCCAATAAGGTGAGATGGGGAGGAGGGAAGGAGGGAGGGGATAGAGGGTGGTGGGAGGAAAGATGGAGAGATGGGGAGGGGAGGAGGGATGGAGGGAGAAGGGGTGGTGGGAGGAGGGGAGGGGAGGGGAGGAGGGATGGAGGGAGAATGGGTGGTGGGAGGAGGGGAGGGGAGGGGAGGAGGGATGGAGGGAGAAGGGGGGTGGGAGGAGGGGAGGGAGGGATGGGAGAGGGGTAGTGGGAGGAGGGGGGTGTGGGAGGAGGGAGGAGGGTGGTAGGTGGGAGGAGGGTGGAGAGATGGATGGAGTGAGGGAGGAGAGATGGAAGTAGAAGAGATGGAAGGAGGGTGAGGGATGGAGGGGGGAGATGGAAGTAGAAGAGATGGAAGGAGGGTGGAGGGATGGAGGGGAGGGGAGATGGAAGTAGAAGAGATGGAAGAGGGTGGAGGGATGGAGGGGGGGAGATGGGAGGGTGGAGGGATGGAGGGAGGGGAGATGGGAGGGTGGAGGGATGGAGGGAGGAGAGATGGGAGGGTGGAGGGATGGAGGGGGAGATGGAAGGAGGATGGAGGGGAGGGGAGATGGAAAGGAGGGTGGAGGGATGGAGGGGAAGGTTAAAGATAGGAAAAGAGAAGGACATTTGTGTGAAGTGGAAGGTGGTTAATGGCATTAAGGCAGACTTGCTCTCTAGTATGGCCTTCTCCCCACAGGTCATTGTAACTGTTCCTCTGTCTCTGCTCAAGAGAGGCGCCATCACCTTTGCCCCACCCCTTAGCGACAGGAAGTTAAAAGCCATCAACAGCTTAGGGGCGGGGCTTGTTGAAAAGGTAACCAATTTGAAATATAATAAAATAAATTAAAACTTGGTATTGTTCTTGCCATGGTCCAATGCATGCTTGACTAGGTGGTGCTCAACTTTCCTGCTCCATTCTGGAGGGGCTTCATTGGAAATGCAGACTTCTTTGGCCACGTCTCTACCACTTCACAACACAGAGGGATGTTTGGCGTGTTTTATGACATGAGCCCGAAACACCCCCACACCAACACTCCCACCACCTCCTCCAGTGCCCATTCCATTGGTCCGCCATACATCCTGGTTACCACGGTATCTGGCCACGCCCTCTCGGAGTACAGAGAGATGAAGGACAGGGATGTGGTGGACTTGTGTGTGAGGACACTTGAGAGGATGTTTCCCTCCGTAACTGTCCCAAAGCCACTTGGGCATCTCCTGAGTAGGTGGGGGGCGGACCCCTGTGCGATGATGTCATACTCGTACGTAGCTGTGGGCGGGTCTGGAGAAGACTATGACATCATGGCGGAGGAGGTGGACGGAAGGGTGTTTTTTGCAGGAGAGGTAGGACTGGGGAGGAGTGGTTTCCCCCTCATATGCATGCATGGGACTGATGTCTTGTTTTGTGGTTGCCTAGGCAACAAATCGGCAGCACCCACAGACAGTCACAGGTGCCTATCTCAGTGGGATCAGGGAGGCTTGTAAGATCATAGATGCAGAGGGAACTTTCTAAAGATGTGTTGCCAGAAGTCCTTTCTGAGTATATATATATGTGTGTTTGTATGTGTGTGTGTGTGTGTTTGTGTGTGTATGTATATGTGCATATCTATGCTATCCATCCCCAGTCCCCACCAGTTATGTACATAATATTATATTTCCCAATAACCTGTTTGATGGTTGATATGATGGTGGCTATTTAACTGGTCTTGGTTATTGTTTGAATCGGGTGCCATGCCTAAAGTGTGCGTTTTCAAAAATGGGCACCCATTCCAGGCAATAGAGTGGAGCAGTTATCTCTAATCATTTAAGTCACTGGAGGCTCAGAATGTTTACATTATGGCGCAATTGTTGAACTACGTGGTCGTACTAAGAACCAACACGACAGAACTATAACAATTAAAAACAAGATCCAGCATAGGGAAATTTGTGGCACGCCACAATTGTGTGTGTGTGTTTTATGTATATCACATGACATTTTGTATCGTGCCAAAAGTGTGTATGATGACGATAGATATCCGACATTTTCGTTTATATTTAGATAATGAATAGCATTCACTAGGCAAGCTGCCCGTAAAGACACCATCTCATTGTGCAGTTGCCCTCATGTGGTAAGATTTTTCACCTATTGGATCTTGAACGCCACCTCAGCATGGTGGAAACTTGAATTAGTATGCATGTATCATGCATCGGATGGATTACATCACCGCTGACGTGTCCGTTGGGTCTGGGGCCGAGACAAAGGCTTGAACAGTGTATTTACCACTGACACTGGTGATGTGTTTATTACAAAGTGTTGTAGCCGATGCATGATACTAGGCTTAATAGCAGGCGCGGGTCATAGTGGCAGTAATTTTATTTCATGCCATCGCCGGTTGCGATGTGTTTGGCACTTCATAATAGCAAATCAGAGGCAAAATATCTCTGGCAATTTGATACTTGCCTTCACGAGCATGTGTGTCGGTATGCACTTTTTACTAGCTCTTAACGAAGAAGCGCATGTGGGTTGCGAATAAAATAAACCTTATCAGTCAGTTAAACTTATATCAGTATATGATTAATGTCGTCCTTACAAAAGCTAATAACTACACATGTATTTCGTCATGTATTTCTTTCTATGTAATTATTTTGGGTCAGAGGCTAAATCTGCTGAGCGACTGTCTCGTCCCCAGCCTAGTATGCGATAAAAAGTAGCGGTTATGTACATGCAATCCACTCGCTGCTGCGTATATTGAATCTGGGACGAGTCTAACAACGAGACTAACACCCAAGCCCCCCCCCCCCCCCCACTCCCCCACTCCCCCCCCCCCCCCCCCCCCCCCCCCCCCCCCGACAAGGACCGGGCCCCAGAACCGGTCTTATTCCACCCGAGTGAGCTCTGACAATTGCAGTTCGGCGACAGGGGAGAACATGGATATGGACCCCGGGCCACTACGACACCATACCTCGAACAAGTATTACTGCAAGCTCTGACCGAACGCATAAGCCGCGCATTGCTAACGAACCCTGTCCCAACATATCATAGAATGTTACAGCGCGTTTCTCACATGTTGAATTGGATATTGTATTGTTTCGTTGATAAAATATGTATATCATTTGTGTTTTTAAAAATAATTTTATGAAGCTTTTATATTCACTAATTGATTGCATACATTTTGATGTGGTGACACGCACAACAAAGTTTACGTAGGACTGATGTATAGATGAAATGCAACTACGAAGCCTACAAACTGAGGAACGTAACATAAAAACAGTGTACCATATGCACATACATAAAAATTGAACAGTCGCCGTCTCACTGCGTTTGAATAATATATGGGTGTTTTAGAGTGTTGATTGGTAGTTTGCTAATTGCTATTCATCGCAAGAAGCTGAAATGAACATGCGTATACCTTCAGGTGATACGTACGGCAGGCTGTCAGTACACACCTAGCCCTGCACCGCCATACAGTCTCCGATAATGATAAAAGCGGACACAACTATATACGTGTTCTACTGACTTCAAAAAAAAGGAACGCTTCTAATCTTTTGAATAGGCTTGCAAAATAGTTAAATACGTTACATGTACATGTATGCATCATGCATATCTGTTGGAGGACAACCATCGCATATCGTCCGTGGGATATTGTATCCTAGGACACCTTTTTCCATGCTACGAATTCCGACACTGGTATGTAATTTGACTGATCCATTTATTAGTTCCAAGGTTTTACGGTTTTACCTCAGTGCTTTGTGTGTGCGTCACCCAGTGTTCTTTGTTTTCACAACATGCTTGTCTTGTCATATAAATCATGTTGAGTTGAACAATTCAAATACATTATACATTTCGTTTAGCTAACATCATCTTGAAGGTTTAAAATCTTATGGACGTGTTTAACTAGCAGTAGAATGCCTTGGCATTGAAACTGACTATCTGATCACACATGCATACATGCATGGTGTGTGAGTGACATTTGTGAAAAAATATCACATGAAGTTTAGTTTTCCGCATACACTACAAATGAAGCAGATATCAACTGCAAGTTTCACTTTGTAACAGTACTGGTTAGTATGATAAAGGATGGCATATTTACTGTAATGCTATGAATGCTAAAGAAATATAACAGATCACATGCCATTCAATGACAGTACTCTAATGGATCTCAGCAGTGTTTGAGTTCATCTCCATGACATCTCCTGCCACCTTTTTATTAGTGATCACCTCATCATAGGTAGTAGCTGGATTGGAATGTGAACTTGCTTTGTGGGACCTTCTTGGAATGTAGCAGAGAACAGAAGCCATCAACACTCCCATAGAGAAGGACACCACAAAGGTGACAGAGATTGACACACCAACAGCTGTACCGAAGGAACCAACTGCAGCAGCTGTGCATGTGTCAGCTGTCAGTGTAGATGGACCTGACAAGTTGCTTAGGATTACCAAGTCATGTTGACTTATCATGCCATTCTATCTAATTATAAATTTGTCTTTGCATATTTGTGATCAATAACCACTAACAATCTAGCGGGCTTTTAACTATTTTGAAATCCAATATTTACATACAAAATGAGCCTGCAGTAGCACAATACCTTATGACTGCATGGTTTATGAATACTCACTGTATACTTTATGCTTACATGACACTGTTGTTGATAGAGTGGTGGTGACATATACTGTATGAAGTGTAGTGGAAGTGGCCCCAACTATTGCTGGTGGTATAGTTGTTGAAAGTGGAGAGGGAGTGGTGCCAACGGATGAGGCTAGTATAGTTGTTGAAAGTGGAGAGGGAGTGGTTCCAACGGATGACGCTAGTATAGTTGTTGAAAGTGGAGAGGGAGTGGTTCCAACGGATGACGCTAGTATAGTTGTTGAAAGTGGAGAGGGAGTGGTTCCAATGGATGACGCTAGTGTAGCTATTGAAAGTGGAGAGGGAGTGGTTCCAATGGATGACGCTAGTGTAGCTATTGAAAGTGGAGAGGGAGTGGTGCCAAAGGATGACGCTAGTATAGTTGTTGAAAGTGGAGAGGGAGTGGTTCCAATGGATGACGCTAGTATAGTTGTTGAAAGTGGAGAGGGAGTGGTTCCAATGGATGACGCTAGTGTAGCTATTGAAAGTGGAGAGGGAGTGGTTCCAATGGATGACGCTAGTGTAGCTATTGAAAGTGGAGAGGGAGTGGTGCCAAAGGATGACGCTAGTATAGTTGTTGAAAGTGGAGAGGGAGTGGTTCCAATGGATGACGCTAGTATAGTTGTTGAAAGTGGAGAGGGAGTGGTTCCAATGGATGACGCTAGTGTAGCTATTGAAAGGGGAGAGGGAGTGGTTCCAACGGATGATGGTAGTGTAATTATTGAAAGTGAAGAGGAAATAACCTCAACCACTGCTGATGATAGCGATGTGGTTGTTGAAGATTCATTACCTGAGGGAAGGGAGAGGGATATCTTAGCTTGATGTTTATGACCTTGAAATTAGACACATGCATCTTCATCAGTAATGTTTGTAAATGCCATGATGCCACAACCTCTTAATTTGTATAAATCCCAATGGGCTCCCAGGAACAGCTTAAAAGAGGGTTGATGAACCTTTCAAGAAACATCTATTTGAACACTAGCCCTAGCTTGAATAACCGAGTGTGCATTACACTGTTCTTGGTGCATTTTAATTGACGGGTAAACTGATCAGTGCATGTATATGTAATGCATTGGAACTGTCACATAAATGGATGCTTATGTACCTGTCGTTCCAGTTATTGCTGTAGTATTACTGCTCCCAGCACAATTGATGGCCAGCACTAAGAGGTTGTAGGCTGTGTTAATGGCCAGTCCAGTGAATGAGTATGTGCTAGCATTAGCAGGTAGTGAGATAGGAGTGCTGCCATTGATGCTGACATTGTAGCTGGTGGCAGTGGGAACAGATGCCCAGGTCACTGTTAGTTGGTCTGAATAGTTACTGATCACTGATGTAATGGCTGGAGTGTTCGGAGGAGCTATAGAGGAAAGAAATTTGTGCAATGATTTCTGAAGCTAACAAGCATATTTTATCAAGTCAGGTGTGTCCTGTGACATGTGACACGTGAGCATTATAAAGACATAATTTTTACACACTCTTATGCTTTAACTGTACTACTGAGCACTTTTTAAATGCAGTTTACTCATGTGAATAATTGGTGTAGCTTTGCAAATGAATCTTGCTGCACAAATAGAGTTGTTGGATCCCATAGCCACTCATGCACTGTTAAAAAGAAAGTTGTGACCACATCACACACTCCTAACCCCACCGTCACTTTCATTTTTTCAACCTACTTGCCAGCTGTACTTGCAGTGTATCACTGCCAATGAGAGTACCAAAATTGCCATCTCTGCACGTGACTGTGGTTCCATTGAAATATTGAGGAGTAGGTATGGTGAGGACAGAGGTGTAGCATGTTCCACTGATGTTGGTTATCACAGCAGAGAGGCTACCACATGATACTGGTACTGCTAGTTGTGTCAGTATAATTGTGGAGTTTACAGGAGACCCAGTGCACTGGAAGCCAGACCCTGTCCACAGTGCTATGGTGATAATGGAACTTGAACTGAAGGCGCATGTGTAGGTGATGATGTCACCAGGACAGAGGAGTGTTCTCATTGGTGGGTAGTTGATGTTAAAGGATGGACAGGCAGCTGTGTTTGGATAGAAAGGGATCCAGTAGTGCATGACATGTCTTTTACAAAGACATAGGCAGCTTGTAATGTGTGCATATAAGTTGCACACTGTACACAGAAAAAAAAAAGGAGGGGGGGAGGGGGGGGGTGAACTGCACTTTGCGCTTGCTTCACTCCACTTGAGGAAGCACTCGCAGGAGTGATGATCATTTTCTGCGGAGTGACGATGATCCCGTGGAACTGATTTGCAGTAAAAGAAAATGAGGGTGATCTGCCCTCAGCTGTACCCTCACTTCATCTGCCCTCAGCTGTACCCTCACAGGAGGGTGATCTGCCCTCAGCTGTACCCTCACTTCACAGGAGGGTGATCTGCCCTCAGCTGTACCCTCACTTCACAGGAGGGTGATCTGCCCTCAGCTGTACCCTCACTTCACAGGAGGGTGATCTGCCCTCAGCTGTACCCTCACTTCATCTGCCCTCAGCTGTACCCTCACTTCATCTGCCCTCAGCTGTACCCTCACTTCATCTGCCCTCAGCTGTACCCTCACTTCATCTGCCCTCAGCTGTACCCTCACTTCATCTGCCCTCAGCTGTACCCTCACTTCACAGGAGTGAGTATATATTAAATAAAATACCTCTGGTAATAATCCCCTTACATCATCTGAATCAGGAACAGACATGCCTTTGTGGGCAGAAAGGCTACAGCATTTCTTGCCCATAAAAGCACACAAACTTGGATCACAGCACAAGAAATACAACCTATTGCACTTCACTCATTTTACACATCATCGTAAACACAAATGTGTAATTAAAAGGGGAATGCTGAAGGTATTTAATATACGCGCATCCAGCCACACATATGGGTACCATCTATTACCGGCAACCAAGATACTACTTATACGATATATCATTGAAATGGTTTTTTGTACCTTCTTAATGGATGCAGCGTCCATATAAGTTATATGAGCGGCTCAGTATGCATGTCTAGTATTTGTACTAAGCAGCGTCGTGTGTTTTAAAGCTATATATAGGAATTCATCAGTTATATGCGTTTCATGTTTGTGATGAAATGGTTATGAATCAAGATGTCTACAACCTACATGCTACGAGAATCGAGGACATATGCCCCAGTCCTCCAGTAGAACATGATTAATTTCAGTTTCTCTTAGTATAGTCGATATCACTGCATGCACACCGTATATTACAAATAGGTAGGCAAGCATGTATACGCTTACCATTCGTGGCGCTGGACAGCGTAAGTAAGAAGATGAGATATGACGTCTGCATTTGGTAGCTACAAGAATGTAACTATGCAGATGAGGGGTCGTGGGTGTTTATATACTCACTATAATGGGTGTGGCCAAGCTATTGATCAAGGTAGTCTCGGTCCCAGACCCTCTAACCGTAGAGGGTCTGGGACCGAGACTAACGTCAAGGCAGCGGGTACCTGACCGTGCTCGTTTGCAGGTACAATCACACGAAACAAAACGCGTAGAATCATCTTGGAATCATTGCGTGATTGAACAGTAAAAATGTTTGATTTAAATGTTAATGTTCAATCACACATAAAAATCCTTTATTTATAAAATCAAAACTTTATTCGACCCATTTTCTTCCTTTAGCGTTGCGCAATGCGGTCAGTACGTGGGCAAGCCATTTGTTATAGTCCAGTAAGGCACAGTAATATGCAATGATTTATGGCAACGTTGCAGCGAAAATGACCTACCTTAAGCGAAGAACGTGATTTCTTCTCAGTCTTGCTCGCGTTTGTTTCCGGCTAAGAACTACACGATTAGTATAAAGCTGGAAGTCGAAGTAAAGGAATTTTAAAATGTGCTGATGACAATAGGACACTGGTGCAAAAGGCATCGAGAGCTCATCCTCTCGATGTACGTAAGTAAACATTTTTACTGTTCAATCACGCAATGATTCCAAGATGATGCAAATTGGTGAGGTCGCGTGTCACTTGAAATAAAAAATGATCGGAACGTTTTGGGTTGCTAGATCTGGTTCCGGCAGCGAATGGTAGCCTACATGCTTGCTGACAAACGCTCTTGTCCTTTGTATATGGTCCGGACACATTAATGCTGTATGAATGCTCCTTCTGCATGTGCTATAATGTGTAAAGGTGTCTAACTGGGCGTCCCACTTCTGGGTCCCGTCATGCCTCTATACACACTAGTTGACGGAATACAGTTTGGTGTGCCCATCAGGCCAGGTCTGGGACCAATTTTTCGCTGGCTGACCTTGGGTGCGACCAGACATGCCACTACCTGACACGGTCATGGTGAATGGAGGACATGCAGCCATGAGATTTCAGCAATGCATTCTATTTATAGACTCTTGGGAAGTACTGGAATCGTTACACTTACAATGTACAGTGTCTCACTACTCTGCCATGGATCATCTCAGGGCACATAGGATACTGGGTAAGCATGTCCACATGGATCATCTCAGGGCACATAGGATCTACTGGGTAAGCATGTCACACATGGATCATTCAGGCACATAGGATACTGGGTAAGCATGTCACACATGGATCATCTCAGGCACATAGGATACTGGGTAAGCATGTCACACATGGATCATCTCAGGCACATAGGATACTGGGTAAGCATGTCACACATGGATCATCTCAGCACCTAGGATACTGGGTAAGCATGTCCACACATGGATCATCTCAGGCAGGCACATAGGATACTGGTAAGCATGTCACACATGGATCATCTCATGCAGGCACATAGGATACTGGGTAGCATGTCACACATGGATCATCTCAGGCACATAGGATACTGGGTAAGCATGTCACACATGGATCATCTCAGGCACATAGGATACTGGGTAAGCATGTCACACATGGATCATCTCAGGCAGGCACATAGGATACTGGGTAAGCATGTCACACATGGATCATCTCATGCAGGCACATAGGATACTGGGTAAGCATGTCACACATGGATCATCTCAGGCACATAGGATACTGGGTAAGCATGTCACACATGGATCATCTCAGGCACATAGGATACTGGGTAAGCATGTCACACATGGATCATCTCAGGCACATAGGATACTGGGTAAGCATGTCACACATGGATCATCTCAGGCACATAGGATACTGGGTAAGCATGTCACACATGGATCATCTCAGGCACATAGGATACTGGGTAAGCATGTCACACATGGATCATCTCAGGCAGGCACATAGGATACTGGGTAAGCATGTCACACATGGATCATCTCATGCAGGCACATAGGATACTGGGTAAGCATGTCACACATGGATCATCTCAGGCACATAGGATACTGGGTAAGCATGTCACACATGGATCATCTCAGGCACATAGGATACTGGGTAAGCATGTCACACATGGATCATCTCAGGCAGGCACATAGGATACTGGGTAAGCATGTCACACATGGATCATCTCATGCAGGCACATAGGATACTGGGTAAGCATGTCACACATGGATCATCTCAGGCACATAGGATACTGGGTAAGCATGTCACACATGGATCATCTCATGCACATAGGATACTGGGTAAGCATGTCACACATGGATCATCTCAGGCACATAGGATACTGGGTAAGCATGTCACACATGGATCTCTCATGCAGGCACATAGGATACTGGGTAAGCATGTCACACATGGATCATCTCAGGCACATAGGATACTGGGTAAGCATGTCACACATGGATCATCTATGCAGGCACATAGGATACTGGGTAAGCATGTCACACATGGATCATCTCAGGCACATAGGATACTGGGTAAGCATGTCACACATGGATCATCTTCATGCAGGCACATAGGATACTGGGTAAGCATGTCACACATGGATCATCTCAGGCACATAGGATACTGGGTAAGCATGTCACACATGGATCATCTCATGCAGGCACATAGGATACTGGGTAAGCATGTCACACATGGATCATCTCATGCAGGCACATAGGATACTGGGTAAGCATGTCACACATGGATCATCTCAGGCACATAGGATACTGGGTAAGCATGTCACACATGGATCATCTCAGGCACATAGGATACTGGGTAAGCATGTCACACATGGATCATCTCATGCAGGCACATAGGATACTGGGTAAGCATGTCACACATGGATCATCTCATGCAGGCACATAGGATACTGGGTAAGCATGTCACACATGGATCATCTCAGGCACATAGGATACTGGGTAAGCATGTCACACATGGATCATCTCAGGCACATAGGATACTGGGTAGCATGTCACACATGGATCATCTCAGGCACATAGGATACTGGGTAAGCATGTCACACATGGATCATCTCAGGCACATAGGATACTGGGTAAGCATGTCACACATGGATCATCTCAGGCACATAGGATACTGGGTAAGCATGTCACACATGGATCATCTCAGGCACATAGGATACTGGGTAAGCATGTCACACATGGATCATCTCAGGCACATAGGATACTGGGTAAGCATGTCACACATGGATCATCTCAGGCACATAGGATACTGGGTAAGCATGTCACACATGGATCATCTCAGGCAGCATAGGATACTGGGTAAGCATGTCACACATGGATCATCTCAGGCACATAGGATACTGGGTAAGCATGTCACACATGGATCATCTCAGGCACATAGGATACTGGGTAAGCATGTCACACATGGATCATCTCAGGCACATAGGATACTGGGTAAGCATGTCACACATGGATCATCTCATGCACATAGGATACTGGGTAAGCATGTCACACATGGATCATCTCAGGCACATAGGATACTGGGTAAGCATGTCACACATGGATCATCTCAGGCACATAGGATACTGGGTAAGCATGTCACACATGGATCATCTCAGGCACATAGGATACTGGTAAGCATGTCACACATGGATCATCTCAGGCACATAGGATACTGGGTAAGCATGTCACACATGGATCATCTCAGGCACATAGGATACTGGGTAAGCATGTCACACATGGATCATCTCAGGCACATAGGATACTGGGTAAGCATGTCACAACATGGATCATCTCAGGCACATAGGATACTGGGTAAGCATGTCACACATGGATCATCTCAGGCACATAGGATACTGGGTAAGCATGTCACACATGGATCATCTCAGGCACATAGGATACTGGGTAAGCATGTCACACATGGATCATCTCAGGCACATAGGATACTGGGTAAGCATGTCACACATGATCATCTCAGGCACATAGGATACTGGTAAGCATGTCACACATGGATCATCTCAGGCACATAGGATACTGGGTAAGCATGTCACACATGGATCATCTCAGGCACATAGGATACTGGGTAAGCATGTCACACATGGATCATCTCAGGCACATAGGATACTGGGTAAGCATGTCACACATGGATCATCTCAGGCACATAGGATACTGGGTAAGCATGTCACACATGGATCATCTCATGCACATAGGATACTGGGTAAGCATGTCACACATGGATCATCTCAGGCACATAGGATACTGGGTAAGCATGTCACACATGGATCATCTCAGGCACATAGGATACTGGGTAAGCATGTCACACATGGATCATCTCATGCAGGCACATAGGATACTGGGTAAGCATGTCACACATGGATCATCTCAGGCACATAGGATACTGGGTAAGCATGTCCCACATGGATCATCTCAGCACATAAGATACTGGGTAAAGCATGTCACACATGGATCATCTCATGCACATAGGATACTGGGTAAGCATGTCACACATGGATCATCTCAGGCACATAGGATACTGGGTAAGCATGTCACACATGGATCATCTCATGCACATAGGATACTGGGTAAGCATGTCACACATGGATCATCTCATGCAGGCACATAGGATACTGGTAAGCATGTCACACATGGATCATCTCAGGCACATAGGATACTGGGTAAGCATGTCACACATGGATCATCTCAGGCACATAGGATACTGGGTAAGCATGTCACACATGGATCATCTCAGGCACATAGGATACTGGGTAAGCCATGTCACACATGGATCATCTCAGGCACATAGGATACTGGGTAAGCATGTCACACATGGATCATCTCAGGCACATAGGATACTGGGTAAGCATGTCACACATGGATCATCTCAGGCAGGCACATAGGATACTGGGTAGCATGTCACACATGGATCATCTCAGGCACATAGGATACTGGGGTAGCATGTACACATGGATCATCTCAGCGGCAATAGGATACTGGGAAGAGTCACACAGGATATCTCAGGCACATAGGATACTGGGTAAGCATGTCACACATGGATCATCTCAGGCACATAGGATACTGGGTAAGCATGTCACACATGGATCATCTCAGGCACATAGGATACTGGGTAAGCATGTCACACATGGATCATCTCAGGCACATAGGATACTGGGTAAGCATGTCACACATGGATCATAGCACATAGATACTGGTAAGCATGTAACATGGATCATCTCATGCACATAGGATACTGGGTAAGCATGTCACACATGGATCATCCTCATGCAGGCACATAGGATACTGGGTAAGCATGTCACACATGGATCATCTCAGGCACATAGGATACTGGGTAAGCATGTCACACATGGATCATCTCAGGCACATAGGATACTGGGTAAGCATGTCACACATGGATCATCTCATGCACATAGGATACTGGGTAAGCATGTCACACATGGATCATATCAGGCACATAGGATACTGGGTAAGCATGTCACACATGGATCATCTCATGCAGGCACATAGGATACTGGGTAAGCATGTCACACATGGATCATCTCATGCAGGCACATAGGATACTGGGTAAGCATGTCACACATGGATCATCTCAGGCACATAGGATACTGGGTAAGCATGTCCACACATGGATCATCTCAGGCACATAGGATACTGGGTAAGCATGTCACACATGGATCATCTCAGGCAGGCACATAGGATACTGGGTAAGAATGTCACACATGGATCATCTCAGGCACATAGGATACTGGGTAAGCATGTCACACATGGATCATCTCAGGCACATAGGATACTGGGTAAGCATGTCACACATGGATCATCTCATGCACATAGGATACTGGGTAAGCATGTCACACATGGATCATCTCATGCAGGCACATAGGATACTGGGTAAGCATGTCACACATGGATCATCTCAGGCACATAGGATACTGGGTAAGCATGTCACACATGGATCATCTCAGGCACATAGGATACTGGGTAAGCATGTCACACATGGATCATCTCAGGCACATAGGATACTGGGTAAGCATGTCACACATGGATCATCTCAGGCACATAGGATACTGGGTAAGCATGTCACACATGGATCATCTCAGGCACATAGGATACTGGGTAAGCATGTCACACATGGATCATCTCAGGCAGGCACATAGGATACTGGGTAGCATGTCACACATGGATCATCTCAGGCACATAGGATACTGGGTAAGCATGTCACACATGGATCATCTCAGGCACATAGGATACTGGGTAAGCATGTCACACATGGATCATCTCAGGCACATAGGATACTGGGTAAGCATGTCACACATGGATCATCTCAGGCACATAGGATACTGGGTAAGCATGTCACACATGGATCATCTCAGGCACATAGGATACTGGGTAAGCATGTCACACATGGATCATCTCATGCACATAGGATACTGGGTAAGCATGTCACACATGGATCATCTCATGCAGGCACATAGGATACTGGGTAAGCATGTCACACATGGATCATCTCAGGCACATAGGATACTGGGTAAGCATGTCACACATGGATCATCTCAGGCACATAGGATACTGGGGTAAGCATGTCACACATGGATCATCTCAGGCACATAGGATACTGGGTAAGCATGTCACACATGGATCATCTCAGGCACATAGGATACTGGGTAAGCATGTCACACATGGATCATCTCAGGCACATAGGATACTGGTAAGCATGTCACACATGGATCATCTCATGCACATAGGATACTGGGTAAGCATGTCACACATGGATCATCTCAGGCACATAGGATACTGGGTAAGCATGTCACACATGGATCATCTCATGCAGGCACATAGGATACTGGTAAGCATGTCACACATGGATCATCTCATGCAGGCACATAGGATACTGGGTAAGCATGTCACACATGGATCATCTCAGGCACATAGGATACTGGGTAAGCATGTCACACATGGATCATCTCAGGCACATAGGATTGGGTAAGCATGGGTAAGCATGTCACACATGGATCATCTCAGGCAGGCACATAGGATACTGGGTAAGCATGTCACACATGGATCATCTCAGGCACATAGGATACTGGGTAAGCATGTCACACATGGATCATCTCAGGCACATAGGATACTGGGGTAAGCATGTCACACATGGATCATCTCAGGCAGGCACATAGGATACTGGGTAAGCATGTCACACATGGATCATCTCAGGCACATAGGATACTGGGTAAGCATGTCACACATGGATCATCTCAGGCACATAGGATACTGGGTAAGCATGTCACACATGGATCATCTCAGGCACATAGGATACTGGGTAAGCATGTCACACATGGATCATCTCAGGCACATAGGATACTGGGTAAGCATGTCACACATGGATCATCTCAGGCACATAGGATACTGGGTAAGCATGTCACACATGGATCATCTCAGGCACATAGGATACTGGGTAAGCATGTCACACATGGATCATCTCAGGCACATAGGATACTGGGTAAGCATGTCACACATGGATCATCTCATGCAGGCACTAGGATACTGGGTAAGCATGTCACACATGGATCATCTCAGGCACATAGGATACTGGGTAAGCATGTCACACATGGATCATCTCAGGCACATAGGATACTGGGTAAGCATGTCACACATGGATCATCTCATGCACATAGGATACTGGGTAAGCATGTCACACATGGATCTCTCATGCAGGCAACATAGGATACTGGGTAAGCATGTAACACATGGATCATCTCAGGCACATAGGATACTGGGTAAGCATGTCACACATGGATCATCTCAGGCACATAGGATACTGGGTAAGCATGTCACACATGGATCATCTCAGGCACATAGGATACTGGGTAAGCATGTCACACATGGATCATCTCATGCCACATAGGATACTGGGTAAGCATGTCACACATGGATCATCTCAGGCACATAGGATACTGGGTAAGCATGTCACACATGGATCATCTCAGGGCACATAGGATACTGGGTAAGCATGTCACACATGGATCATCTCAGCACATAGGATACTGGGTAAGCATGTCACACATGGATCTCTCAGGCACATAGGATACTGGGTAAGCATGTCCACACATGGATCATCTCAGGCACATAGGAGTACTGGGTAAGCATGTCACACATGGATCATCTCAGGCACTAGGAGACTGGGTAAGCATGTCCACACATGGATCATCTCAGGCACATAGGATACTGGGTAAGCATGGTCACACATGGATCATCTCAGGCACATAGGATACTGGGTAAGCATTCACACATGATCATCTCAGGGCACATAGGATACTGGGTAAGCATGTCACACATGGATCATCTCAGCACATAGATACTGGGTAAGCATGTCACACATGGATCATCTCAGGCACATAGGATACTGGGTAAGCATGTCACACATGGATCATCTCAGGCACATAGGATACTGGGTAAGCATGTCACACATGGATCATCTCAGGCACATAGGATACTGGGTAAGCATGTCACACATGGATT
Source organism: Ephydatia muelleri (assembly GCA_013339895.1). Classification (NCBI taxonomy): domain Eukaryota; kingdom Metazoa; phylum Porifera; class Demospongiae; order Spongillida; family Spongillidae; genus Ephydatia; species Ephydatia muelleri. Next base: position 13,228,364 of record JABACO010000005.1, read on the forward strand.
CATCTCATGCACATAGGATATGGGTAAGCATGTCACACATGGATCATCTCAGGGCACATAGGATACTGGGTAAGCATGTCACAATGGATCATCTCAGGCACATAGGATACTGGGTAAGCATGTCACACATGGATCATCTCAGGCACATAGGATACTGGGTAAAGCATGTCACACATGGATCATCTCAGGCACATAGGATACTGGGTAAGCATGTCACACATGGATCATCTCATGCAGGCACATAGGATACTGGGTAAGCATGTCACCACATGGATCATCTCAGGCACATAGGATACTGGGTAAGCATGTCACACATGGATCATCTCAGGCACATAGGATACTGGTGTAAGCATGTCACACATGGATCATCTCAGGCACATAGGATACTGGGTAAGCATGTCACACATGGATCATCTCAGGCACATAGGATACTGGGTAAAGCATGTCACACATGGATCATCTCAGGCACTAGGATACGGGTACCATGGATCATCTCAGGCACATAGGATACTGGGTAGCATGTCACACATTGGATCACTCTCAGGCACATAGGATACTTGGTAAGCAGTGTCACACATGGATCATCTCTCATGCCGGCACATAGGATTACTGGGTAAGCATGTCACACATGGATCATCCTCATGCAGGCACATAGGATACTGGGTAAGCATGTCACACATGGATCATCTCATGCAGGCACATAGGATACTGGGTAAGCATGTCCACACACTGGATCATCTCAGGCAACATAGGGATACTGGGGTAAGCATGTCACACATGGATCATCTCATGCAGGCACATAGGATACTGGGTAAGCTGTCACACATGGTCATCTCAGGCACATAGGATACTGGGTAAGCATGTCACACATGGATCAATCTCATGCCGCACATAGGATTACTGGGTAAGCATGTCACACATGGATCATCTCAGGCACATAGGATACTGGTAAGCATGTCACACATGGATCATCTCAGGCACATAGGATACTGGGTAAGCATGTCACACATGGATCATCTCATGCACATAGGATACTGGGTAAGCATGTCACACATGGATCATCTCAGGCACATAGGATACTGGGTAAGCATGTCACACATGGATCATCTCAGGCACATAGGATACTGGGTAAGCATGTCACACATGGATCATCTCAGGCACATAGGATACTGGGTAAGCATGTCACACATGGATCATCTCAGGCACATAGGATACTGGGTAAGCATGTCACACATGGATCATCTCAGGCACATAGGATACTGGGTAAGCATGTCACACATGGATCATCTCAGGCACATAGGATACTGGGTAAGCATGTCACACATGGATCATCTCATGCAGGCACATAGGATACTGGGTAAGCATGTCACACATGGATCATCTCAGGCACATAGGATACTGGGTAAGCATGTCACACATGGATCATCTCATGCAGGCACATAGGATACTGGGTAAGCATGTTATACATGGATCATCTCAGGCAGGCACATAGGATACTGGGTAAGCATGTCACACATGGATCATCTCAGGCACCATAGGATATGGGTAAGCATGTCACACATGGATCATCTCAGGCACATAGGATACTGGGTAAGCATGTCACACATGGAATCATCTCAGGCACATAGGATACTGGGTAAGCATGTCACACATGGATCATCTCAGGCACATAGGATACTGGGTAAGCATGTCACACATGGATCATCTCAGGCACATAGGATACTGGGTAAGCATGTCACACATGGATCATATCATGCACATAGGATACTGGGTAAGCATGTCACACATGGATCATCTCATGCAGGCACATAGGATACTGGGTAAGCATGTCACACATGGATCATCCATGCAGGCACATAGGATACTGGATAAGCATGTCACACATGGATCATCTCAGGCACATAGGATACTGGGTAAGCATGTCACACATGGATCATCTCAGGCACATAGGATACTGGGTAAGCATGTCACACATGGTTCATCTCAGGCACATAGGATACTGGGTAAGCATGTCACACATGGATCATCTCAGGCACATAGGATACTGGGTAAGCATGTCACACATGGATCATCTCAGGCACATAGGATACTGGGTAAGCATGTCACACATGGATCATCTCAGGCACATAGGATACTGGGTAAGCATGTCACACATGGATCATCTCATGCAGGCACATAGGATACTGGGTAAGCATGTCACACATGGATCATCTCAGGCACATAGGATACTGGGTAAGCATGTCACACATGGATCATCTCATGCAGGCACATAGGATACTGGGTAAGCATGTCACACATGGATCATCTCAGGCACATAGGATACTGGGTAAGCATGTCACACATGGATCATCTCAGGCAGGCACATAGGATACTGGGTAAGCATGTCACACATGGATCATCTCAGGCACATAGGATACTGGGTAAGCATGTCACACATGGATCATCTCAGGCACATAGGATACTGGGTAAGCATGTCACACATGGATCATCTCAGGCACATAGGATACTGGGTAAGCATGTCACACATGGATCATCTCAGGCACATAGGATACTGGGTAAGCATGTCACACAATACAATACTGGGGCAATCATCTCAGGCACATAGGATACTGGGTAAGCATGTCACACATGGATCATCTCAGGCACATAGGATACTGGGTAAGCATGTCACACATGGATCATCCTCAGGCACATAGGATACTGGGTAAGCATGTCACACATGGATCATCTCAGGCACATAGGATACTGGGTAAGCATGTCACACATGGATCATCTCAGGCACATAGGATACTGGGTAAGCATGTCACACATGGATCATCTCAGGCACATAGGATACTGGGTAAGCATGTCACACATGGATCATCTCAGGCACATAGGATACTGGGTAAGCATGTCACACATGGATCATCTCAGGCACATAGGATACTGGGTAAGCATGTCACACATGGATCATCTCAGGCACATAGGATACTGGGTAAGCATGTCACACATGGATCATCTCAGGCACATAGGATACTGGGTAAGCATGTCACACATGGATCATCTCAGGCACATAGGATACTGGGTAAGCATGTCACACATGGATCATCTCAGGCACATAGGATACTGGGTAAGCATGTCACACATGGATCATCTCAGGCACATAGGATACTGGGTAAGCATGTCACACATGGATCATCTCAGGCACATAGGATACTGGGTAAGCATGTCACACATGGATCATCTCAGGCACATAGGAGATACTGGGTAAGCATGTCACACATGGATCATCTCAGGCACATAGGATACTGGGTAAGCATGTCACACATGGATCATCTCAGGCACATAGGATACTGGGTAAGCATGTCACACATGGATCATCTCATGCACATAGGATACTGGGTAAGCATGTCACACATGGATCATCTCAGGCACATAGGATACTGGGTAAGCATGTCACACATGGATCATCTCATGCAGGCACATACGATACTGGGTAAGCATGTCACACATGGATCATCTCAGGCACATAGAATACTGGGTAAGCATGTCACACATGGATCATCTCAGGCACATAGGATACTGGGTAAGCATGTCACACATGGATCATCTCATGCAGGCACATAGGATACTGGGTAAGCATGTCACATATGGATCATCTCAGGCACATAGGATACTGGGTAAGCATGTCACACATGGATCATCTCAGGCACATAGGATACTGGGTAAGCATGTCACACATGGATCATCTCAGGCACATAGGATACTGGGTAAGCATGTCACACATGGATCATCTCAGGCACATAGGATACTGGGTAAGCATGTCACACATGGATCATCTCAGGCACATAGGATACTGGGTAAGCATGTCACACATGGATCATCTCAGGCACATAGGATACTGGGTAAGCATGTCACACATGGATCATCTCAGGCACATAGGATACTGGGTAAGCATGTCACACATGGATCATCTCATGCAGGCACATAGGATACTGGGTAAGCATGTCACACATGGATCATCTCAGGCACATAGGATACTGGGGTAAGCATGTCACACATGGATCATCTCATGCAGGCACATAGGATACTGGGTAAGCATGTCACACATGGATCATCCCAGGCACATAGGATACTGGGTAAGCATGTCACACATGGATCATCTCAGGCACATAGGATACGGGTAAGCATGTCACACATGGATCATCTCAGGCACATAGGATACTGGGTAAGCATGTCACACATGGATCATCTCAGGCACATAGGATACTGGGTAGCATGTCACACATGGATCATCTCATGCAGGCACATAGGATACTGGGTAAGCATGTCACACATGGATCATCTCAGGCACATAGGATACTGGGTAAGCATGTCACACATGGATCATTCAGGCACATAGGATACTGGGTAAGCATGTCACACATGGATCATCTCAGGCACATAGGATACTGGGTAAGCATGTCACACAATGGATCATCTCAGGCACATAGGATACTGGGTAAGCATGTCACACATGGATCATCTCAGGCACATAGGATACTGGGTAAGCATGTCACACATGGATCATCTCAGGCACATAGGATACTGGGTAAGCATGTCACACATGGATCATCTCAGGCACATAGGATACTGGGTAAGCATGTCACACATGGATCATCTCAGGCACATAGGATACTGGGTAAGCATGTCACACATGGATCATCTCAGGCACATAGGATACTGGGTAAGCATGTCACACATGGATCATCTCAGGCACATAGGATACTGGGTAAGCATGTCACACATGGATCATCTCAGGCACATAGGATACTGGGTAAGCATGTCACACATGGATCATCTCATGCAGGCACATAGGATACTGGGTAAGCATGTCACACATGGATCATCTCATGCAGGCACATAGGATACTGGGTAAGCATGTCACACATGGATCATCTCATGCACATAGGATACTGGGTAAGCATGTCACACATGGATCATCTCATGCACATAGGATACTGGGTAAGCATGTCACACATGGATCATCTCATGCAGGCACATAGGATACTGGGTAAGCATGTCACACATGGATCATCTCAGGCACATAGGATACTGGGTAAGCATGTCACACATGGATCATCTCATGCAGGCACATAGGATACTGGGTAAGCATGTCACACATGGATCATCTCATGCAGGCACATAGGATACTGGGTAAGCATGTCACACATGGATCATCTCAGGCACATAGGATACTGGGTAAGCATGCATGTCACATGCAGGATGAAGTAACATTGCCAAGAATGCACAACCTGTCAACAAAACAATCAGCGGCACCATTCAGAGCCCCACTGGTCAGTGTACTGACTGGCAGACCATGGCAAATGTTAGCAGTAGATATCTTGGAAGTGCCAGAAGGTACCAGTTAGTGATCCAGGACTACTTCACCAAGTGGGCAGAGGCCAGGCCTATACCAAACCATGCAGGAATTGATAGAGGTGTTTGCTACTTACGGAGTCCTAGACATTATACATTGAATTTCAGATCAAGGCCGAAATTTTAAGAGTGCTGTATTTCACCAAACCCGATAAAGGATTTGGAGTACACAAATCGGAGAAGAAAAATGCCAACTAAAAATCCAATCATACCACGGCATATCACTCACAAGGTGATGGGATGGTAGAGCGAATGAATCGCAACATATGTTCAGAAGAAAAAAGAGTGGGAAAAGTACCTTCCACTCCATGCATACATATTGTCTGCATTGTAATTAGTTGTGTTAAAGATTGAACCAAATAACAACACTGGCCACGGGTTGATTATTGCACTTCCTTTTTCATGAGACAGGTATGTATGTTCTGCTTTAGATTATCAAAATATGGAAAATGCTCTTGCGCATATATTTTATTTTTCCATTCAAGGCAAAGGTATCACTGTGATGTTATTATCATGTGTCATTTAGCGGCATTATGCTTAAGGTACACTTTCTATGCTTCTGTACAATGTTCTTTCGTAGCGATACATCTAATGACAAAAAGCTTTAAAGGTTTGAACCTACATTTCATAATAGACAATAAACAAACATTTGGGATTAAAATCTTGAAAAAACATGCCCTTTTCGCAGAAACGATCCATTTGTAGTATAGTTTTGCGGTGTTAGTTTTAGCTACGATGTTTATCATAAATAAAAATACACTACAAGAAAATTCGACTATAATACCTAGATGCTTCAGCAGGTACACAAAGATAATGGTATTTTGAGTGACACCTTTTAATTTGAATGCAAGTGACAATAATTTTCCTTCCTTTATGCCATAACTTCTGATCAATTAAGCTGCTGCAAGCAAACACATGGTGGCAGTCAGTCATGGAGTAGATGATAAAGCTGATGTCTTGAAGTACTCATGCAGTTCAAAGAACATTTTGTGCCATTAGCTTATTCCAACAACCTGTGATATGTTTATGAATGTGCATTGAATTGGTCTTTAACCATCCTTTTATGGTTGTGTTGTTTTAGATAAATGCAATTGATTCGGCGTGCACTATGGTTTAAACTAGCGGTACTGTGCTCGCGTACTGAGACAAAAATAAAATAAAAATAAAAAAACAAATTAAAAAAAGTCTCATGCATGCAGTCGGGAGAAAAAGAAATTCAAACCAGTCCCTATAGTCTTTCTTAATTCGCACGTGCCAAAAGCCACGCTGCATGTACGCGCATAATACACAAATGCCTACGATCTATCAAAATTCAACCATTGTTCGTCAGGTTGAGTCTACCTCCTCGTATTCCCTGGATGTACAAATATTTAGACGGACCGTATTCCCTAGGGAGTTGGGTCCGTCACCCGAACCGAAAATTGTCCCGCCCGTAAAGCTTACAAGTAATAAAAACATTCTACAAGTAAATAAAACATTCTCTATCCAAGAAGTTAGTGGCATTAGGCCTGAAAGGCAAGGTGGTGTAAAAAGAATGGATCAAAACAAGATTTGACTGGAATGGGACTGGGACTGGGTAAAATGAACTAGGCCTATATTTAGCACACTCAGTACATCTACAAAAGTGCATGCTGATGCCAGAGTGTGCTAAATATAGGCCTAGTTCATTTTACCAGGTCCCCTGATTCCAGTCAAATCTTGTTGATGATGATGGTAGTGCATGTGGCTTTTGAAGGTGGAGAGGTAATGGACCCAACTGCTGATGATGGTAGTGTGGTTGTTGCGGAGGTCCTGGGCCCTGGAGGTCGCGCACGCAGTTTTGCGATTGAACAATACAGCAACGGTCTGATTCCGCGATCGAACATTGATTCCATTCCGCGACCAACAACGATCCAATTCCGCTACCGTACAGCAGCCCATTGTCTTCTGCGATCGAACAATGATCTATTTTTGGGACCGAACAACGGGCCGTTTTTCCCCAATCGACCAGCCAAACGTACTATGGGATACCTTGCATGTCGTCATAAGTATTATTTATAATAGACAATAATTAATGGTAATTAATAATACGTATGGTTCGCAGAGACGATTCGGTACTAGTAGTCGACCGTATATAAGATAGCGTAAGATGTGTTATCATTGCATGTGTTCCGCTAGCACTGAAAAATAATTCCATGAACAACCAAAGAATTGATTAAACTGCGATAGGAAAACCAAATGGATTTCGTGTAGGTTGGCGTCTTTATGCAGCCCATAAGCACCTATGGCGTATTTATGCAGCCCATAAGCACCTATGGCGTATTTATGCAGCCCATAAGCACCTATGACGTATTTATACGGCCCATAAGCACCTATGATGTATTTATGCAGCCCATAAGCACCTATGACAGCCCATAAGCACCTATGGCGTATTTATGCAGCCCATAAGCACCTTATGACGTATTTATACAGCCCATAAGCATCTATATGCATGGGCGTACGCGGGGGGGGTCGATGGGTTCGAACGCCCCCCCCCCCCCCCCCTCCCCTATGCGAGGTCACCTTCACCATTGGAATTTTTTTTCATATCGCGTACTAGTATTTACATACATGTACGCAAAGTACTATTGCGCGCTTACGCTGTACCGGTAATGACGTAAATTAATAACTTTGCCTCACGTCACACGTGTTCAAAATGTTCAAAATGGAATAACACTCAAAACATATATTAAGGTCACCTATTAACAAAATTCGACCCCCCCCCCCCCCCCCCCCCCCCCCCTTCCTGAAGGCTGCGTACGCCCATGATATGGCGTATCTATACAGCCCATAAGCACCAAATAATATCTCTGAGTATTACAAACTCATAACGCATTACTGCTTAGGTATTGTGCTCGACGTTACCTGACCCCTAAAGGCACACTGCGGATTTATTCTGAAGCGTATTAGTACAATCACCGTTCTTCAAAACCGTTCCTAACTCATGACGAAAGGAAGAAGACGACGACCAAGGAGAATTTTTGGACTGGCATGAGAACCGGCACGAACATTTTTCACACTGTTTTGTGACATGAAACCAATGTGAAACTGCTCATTTTTGTGTTGTCATTCGATCGCGACAAAGAGATAAGCAATCCGTTTTCTTAATGCATGGCATTCGTTAATTCTGCATCAACCCTATATGGAACCTCGCTGACGCAGGTTTCGATACACTGCGGTACCATATGCATGTATTATAGTCCCCACACTATGACCGTACACACTGTATACAGAAGTTGAATAGTACATAACCCGCACATTATCCCAACCCGTTAAATATTTTCATAACAGTCCACTTTTTGATTAGCAGGAAATTAACAAAAATATCATTAGTATTAGTATGAACCCGTGTGTTGTTCAGTATTTATAGTCTGCTACAGTGTAGCCTCGTCCCCAGGCCGTCAATTGAAGTTTAGGAAAAAGACGGCCTGGTAGCTATTGCCACTATGTTAGTGCGCATGCGCTGGCCATTACCTGAAAAACACGTAATCGTATACTTAGCTTGTAAACCGTTCCGTAAACCGTTCCGCGCGAAGCAATGGCAGAATTTCAGGAAGCGTTGGCCTATTCTCTTCTATGTGTGAACCAACAGAACCTTGTACTGAAAGCGAAGCAGGAGGAAGCACTGTTTCATTTGTACAACGGTCGAGATGTGTTCGCTTGGTTTCCTACAGGTTACGGTTTGTTTCCAACTTGTACCGTTCTTATTGGACTTTAAAATGAACCACACCACTGTTCCACAAGTGGAACGAAGTGTGGTTCTAGTTATCTCACCACTCGTTTCCCTGATGGTCGACCAGGTATCTGGGTTACAGAGGAGGGGTGTACCTGCTAATGAAACAAGTACATGTACTATTAATTCATGTTTTGTCTTAAAGCTGTCGCAATCAGGATAAGTAAGCCTTCTTCCAGGGTGCTCAGGAGTCAGCCGCTTAGCCCCTGGTCTACACTGCCTAGTCTGAGGAGATGCCCCAGGACCACTTGAATCCTTAGTTCTCTTATTTGTAACCTGGACTTGTGAATTACTACCAGAGGCAGTGAGAGTGGGGTCTTTGTTCTTTTCGTAAGTAGCCTTGGCTGTTGTTCTAAAATACTCTCTTGACATAAGTTTGTTTTTGCAAGGTATGCAAATGAACCTGGACAAACCATCCTCAGAAGCCACTGGGACATCGGCAACCTTGCTGAGCCTGTTTGCAAGATCTGATGCCAAAGATTCCCTTGAAAAAAGTGCGACACAATGTGTACGAGACAAAACACTGTCACAAATCCTACAAGACTTTGACATCGTATATGTATACGCGTCACGTGTGCGATGTTTTTAATTTTATTCATAAACAAAACCTTAACGAGGCAGACCGGATATGAGTTAGCTTACGGAACGGTTTACAAGCTAAGTATACGATTACGTGTTTTTCAGGTAATGGCCAGCGCATGCGCACTAACATAGTGGCAATAGCTACCAGGCCGTCTTTTTTCCTAAACTTCAATTGACGGCCTGGGGACGAGGCTAGCTACAGTGGCATGCATATATGCATTCACTAATTCATACGTATACATGCATGTATACATATATATATGGTGTCCATATATGCAAAATTTTGGCATACATGTATATGTGCATGATGTTGTACTCATAAAGACAAGACTGAATAGCTCATGCAATGAGAGAGTGAGAGAGAGGAGGGAGAGAGAGGGGGAGAGAGAGAGGAGGAGGAGAGGAGAGGAGAGAGGGAGAGAAAGGAGGGAGAGAGAGAGGAGGGAGAGAGAGGAGGGAGAGAGAGGGAGAGAAAGAATGTATGGAGATGACCACAGGTCAGTGAAGGGGTGCGGTTGAGAGTCAGGTTCAGTAAATTATGAGGTGTTGCTAGCCGGAATAAGGTGTGTGTGTGTGTGTGTGTGGGGGGGGGGGGTGCTTGATTGTATACAGTGCATTGATAGAGTACTTGGTGCATGTGCTAATGGTTGTGGGTTGTCAACTATATGACAACATCATGTTGCTTGGTGTGTGTGTGTGTGTGCTGTGTGTGAGATATGATGATCCCGTGGGGGTATCACACAGTGTACAATTGGAGCCTTGTCACTTTTGTTTTCACACTCAGATTGGAAAAATATTATTGTGTATAGCTTAAGTTTTCCCAATGCAATTGAGAACATCTTATCATTGCCGGCTATTGTGTGGAACTATAGGTGCATTGTCACAAAAATGTTTGTTCCTTATGTTAAGTAACTAGTATATGCAAATATAAATCATTTTATTTGTGTTCAGTTGTGAGCTTTTGGGTATACCATGCCCTATCTTTTCATATAATGCGCCAAAGAAGCATTGGCATTGAAATTGTCTTACCATTTCACAAAAACACATGTATGGTGGTGTGAGTACCATTTGCAAGCTAAAAAATAATTCATTTTCTCACGCAAATAGAGCAGCATATCAACTGAAAGACTTGCCTATATATGAACCTGTTGGTAGCAATACTGGCTAAATACAATGCATAAAGTTAATGCAGTAGCAGGAAAGCTATGACATCTATAATGATATATGCACTTCAAAAGAAATTGAATTCACAGATGACATTACATGCTATACATGTAATGATTGTGAGCTTGATCACTTGCTAATGGTCTGAGGAGTGGTTGCATTCATCTCCACGACATCTTTGGCCACCTTGTCATTAGCCATTACTTCGTCAAAGGCAGTGGGTGGATTAGAATGTGAACTAGCTTTGTGGGACCTTCTTGAAATGTAGCAGAGAACAGAAGCCATCAACACTCCCATGGCGAAGGATACCACAATGACAGAGACTGACACACCAGCAACTGTACCAATGACTGCACCAACTGCAGCTGTGTCTACTGAAACCATAGATACTCTAAAGTATTTATGCAATTACCAAGCTGCAATCACTAATCAACACATTCATTAAATGCATCTTTATTCAGTTTTTTGTACTGCATGCATTCAGCCCTTACCATAAGCATTTAGACTAGTGATGCTTGCTCTAAACTATTACCTAAAATGTACCTTTGAGGGCTAATGATTGCATTTCAATTGTGTCCCAGTGCTAGATGCAACTTATGCAGTCTCCTTTCATTGCCCATTCTTGTATTTGTACCCTTAGTAGAGTGCATGCATGCTGTACTACTCCACACACATCCTCGTATGACTTACCTAACACTGTTACTGATAGAATAGTGGTAGTAAAATATTCTGTTAAAAATCGAGACTCAGTGGACCTAACTACTGCTGCTGACGGTAGTGTGGTCTTTGGAGATGGAGAGGTAGTGGACCTAACTGCTGATGATGGTAGTGTGGTCTTTGGAGATGGAGAGGTAGTGGACCTAACTGCTGATGATGGTAGTGTGGTCTTTGGAGATGGAGCGGTAGTGGACCTAACTGCTGATGATGGTAGTGTGGTCTTTGGAGATGGAGAGGTAATGGACCTAACTGCTGATGATGGTAGTGTGGTTGTCAAAGGTGTGGACCTAACTGATGATGATGGTAGTGTGGTTGTTGGAAATGAAGAGGCAGTGGACCTAACTGATGATGATGGTAGTGTGGTTGTTGAAGGTGGAAAGGTAGTGGACCTAACTGATGATGATGGTAGTGTGGTTGTTGGAAATGAAGAGGCAGTGGACCTAACTGATGATGATGGTAGTGTGGTTGTTGAAGGTGGAAAGGTAGTGGACCTAACTGATGATGATGGTAGTGTGGTTGTTGGAAATGAAGAGGCAGTGGACCTAACTGATGATGATGATGGTAGTGTGGTTGTTGAAGGTGGAGAGGTAGTAGACCTAACTGATGATGATGGTAGCGTGGTTGTTGAAGGTGGAGAGGTAGTGGACCTAACTGATGATGATGATGGTAGTGTGGTTGTTGAAGATGGAGAGGTAGTGGACCTAACTGATGATGATGGTAGTGTGGTTGTTGAAGGTGGAGAGGTAGTGGACCTAACTGATGATGATGGTAGCGTGGTTGTTGAAGGTGGAGAGGTAGTAGACCTAACTGATGATGATGGTAGTGTGGTTGTTGAAGGTGGAGAGGTAGTGGACCTAACTGATGATGATGGTAGCGTGGTTGTTGAAGGTGGAGAGGTAGTAGACCTAACTGATGATGATGGTTGTGTGGTTGTTGAAGGTGGAGAGGCAGTGGACCTAACTGATGATGATGGTAGTGTGGTTGTTGAAGGTGCAGAGGTAGTGGACCTAACTGATGATGATGGTAGTGTGGTTGTTGAAGGTGGAGAGGTAGTGGACCTAACTGCTGATGATGGTAGTGTGGTTGTTGAAGGTGGAGAGGCAGTGGACCTAACTGATGATGATGGTAGTGTGGTTGTTGAAGGTGGAGAGGTAGTGGACCTAACTGATGATGATGGTAGCATGGTGGTTGAAGGTGGAGAGGTAGTGGACCTAACTGATGATGATGGTAGTGTGGTGGTTGAAGGTGGAGAGGTAGTGAACCTAACTGATGATGATAATAGTGTGGTTGGTAAAACTAGAGAGGGATTAAAACAAAGGGTGAGCAAAAATAGTGCTAACATTGTGTGCAATTTTACTTTCAGCAACACATAAAAATGAATTGAAATATACACCACGCATGGGAAGATGTTAGCTTAATTGTGCGACAATCATGGTTCTGGGATCGAGTCACGGAGGTGTAAACTGATTCTAGGCACCAGCATGGTCAAGATACGTATTATAGTCATCGTCATTTCATTAAGCCTCCAGCTTCTCTTCTCCTGACCTGCAAAGTGAAACACAGGACTTTGCGTGCACACTGCTGTTTGGTTGATATAGCTAGTACTAGAGCTGCCCAACCTCATGCAACCTTTCATAATTAGTAGGGTTTGCCTTAATTTGAAGAGATTTTCAGTTTCAGGTGCCCCACTCTAATGTTGTGATCCTAAAAAGGCAAGGCTAGTCTTTGATAAAAACTTTTTCATCTGCGTCAGTGAATCTTGAGTGAAACTTCTGTGCATTCTGCCAAAGTGTGTACTGGTGGCTGGTGGGAATCCAATGGTTTCACCAAACAAAAGACGAACTGCAGTTGGTGCAATGTTAAGAAGACTTAGAAGACTCACTGGAAAATGCTTATATTGTCTTGGAAAAACATTTAAATATTTTGGACCTTTACAGCTACACTGTGTAGGTTAAAATTGATACGAGAATGACCTTTAGCCTTGTACAAAGATAAATGTTTGGTACTGGTGTCCCATAATCTAATGATGGCTGCTCCTGTATCAAGCAAGGTACGTACATGATGGGAGTTTCAAATCAGCATTGCTTCATGACCTTGATATAATTGATGACCTTGGCCCATGACTAGGAGTGGTAAGATTTTACTGACACGTCTGTTTTCTCTGCTGCAATAACAAGCTTCATGCCTTGGGATATTACCGAGTGATTTAAAAAGACTTTGTACTGAAGCATATTATAGGTTTAGCCAACAAACAGCATTAGGTTCCATTGGAATTGTGCAAGTACAGTAGCAATTTACATTTACCTCCAGTAACAGCCAACGTTTGGTATTAGAGGTCCAGAAAAATACTTCTGTAGATTAAAGTGGTGGTATCAATAATTTTAATCTGTCATCAGTGCAGCCTGCACTCTATTAGGGTGCACTCTATTAGGGTGCACTCTATTAGGGTGCACTCTATTAGGGTGCACTCTATTAGGGTGCACTCTATTAGGGTGCACTCTATCAGGGTGCACTCTATTAGGGTCTGTAACTGATTTAACAGAATTTACAGGGAGAGAAGAGTAGCATACTCGGAACGTAAAACGTAACGAATGGTCTAGGAACAGTGCGATTTCAGTTTCAGTTATGGTCCTTCATAATTGACTCATGCAGAAGTGTCAATATATGTACACTCAGAAACCATCCAGTGCCCAGCTCTGTCATAAGGTAACAGTTCTAGATAAATATGTGTACTGTAACACAGTAATGGATTGAATTGTGCATGTGCTACATACTGATGATCACTATACATGTACAACAGTGTACAATCCAACAGTATAAGTATAAATGTCAGTCAGCTTTACTATTAATCATAATCATTATAATTATAATTATTATATACTGATTCTTCAGACTAATGCTGCAGACAAATGTTTGCTGGTTTTTGCCAGATGACTCTGTTAGAATAAACCAGATGGCGAGGGGAAGGGAGGAAGGACTAGTGGGTATAGTGCAACTGTTATCCCGCTTTCATCTTCAGTTGTTTTTTTTTTTTGTCCACTGCATGATACAGTATCATATTGTCATGCATGTTTGTTTGGGTTTGGGGCTGATAATTAGAGCGGGTGGATGTGGAGGGTAAAGCACGACAAACAATCTGCATGCATGCAGGGATGGGCAGACGGTGCATGGGGGCAGGAAAGAGGAGAGGATGTACAGGTTGCCTCTGATTGCAATATGTGAGTTTACCAGTGACAACAGAAACCTTGAATCCAGTTCTGTTCCAGCTGTTTGTTGAGTTGATCTGCAGTGACACCCAGAGAGAAGCTCCGGTACTTGATGCAAAATACAAAAGGCTGGTGTTACCCAAGTCTCCTGTGTGTGAAGGAGGCATCAATTGAGCTCAAATACGAGTCAGTACACTGAGATTACATAGGTTACCAGTCAGTGTGGCAAGAAGATTGCTACCACTGCATGAAGGCTGGTTGCAGACCTTCAGAGTGTCAGACGGGGTCTCCAGGTTCACAAAAGTCACGTTGAGTTGGACTAGCTCTGTTGAATGTCCTGTGATGGTCCACAAACAGGAGATCTTTCCAGGATAAGGGTCAGGGGAGTTGGGAGAAGAGATGTAGCCTTTGCCTAGAGCATTGACGACACCACCACAGGACCCTGCATGACATTAAACACACCATACATCAACCACGTCACATATATGCAGCATGCTATACAGTTAGCACGTACCTGGTATGTACACTAACTTGTTGGGAGTGACGTTTCTATACTGTACGGGAAGGCCCGAGAAATCGATAGCTCCTACGGTTGCTGTTGCGACTAACTTTGCCTTCAGAGCAGCGGGAGTTAGAGATGGCTCTCGTTGAAGAAGCATCGCTGCGACTCCGGAGACGATGGGCGTAGCCATGCTAGTGCCGCTGAGATACTTGGAACAATTATTGCACGTGTAGTCAGCCCCGAGAACGCTCTGTCCCGGAGATAGTATGGTCACGCACGAGCCGTAGTTAGTGTAAACGTACACACCATCGCCGTTTCTCGTGCCCCCCACCGTGATGGCGTACGGAGAGCTGGCGGGACTTTGGGTACATGCGTCCGCCCTATCATTTCCTGCGGACACTATCACCGGAATACCTAAAGAGTACAAATTTCTCACAGCATCGTTTATGGATTGAAAGTAGCCTCCTCCCAGCGACATGGATACGATCGCTTTTCTTCCTCTCTGAGGTGCGGTGCGAGCTACGTAGTCAAGTGCATCCAGGACAACGCTCCACGGAGCACTACCGGCACAGTCGAGCACACGAAGGCTCAACAGGGTGGCTCCTTTTGCAGAGCCGTACGTTTTCCCTCCGCACAAGCTGGAGACGTGGGTACCATGTCCCTGGCAGTCAAGACCTCTTCTCTGATCACTTCTGCTCAGGTTAAGATAAACATCCACGGCATCGTACCCAGCGTATATTGCTCTGTTCTCCAACTCTTCGTGATAGTAGTTTATTCCGGTGTCAACTATGTACACATCCACTCCTGCGCCCGACGCTATGGGTTGATAGAAATAGTTTGGAGTTCGGGACCGCTGGTCGATTCGATCCAGATGCCAAGGGATCTGTCCGCTCTGTGTACCGTAAGCCACGTGTTCTTCTTCGATGTAGTCCACTTCGGGCCAGCGACGCAGCTGGAAGGTAGACATTGATACGTCACCCTATGTGACCACAAATAAGCCGGCGCGCGGCAGCCCCATGCATGGAATTGTTCACTGGCCTCGCTCTTAGCTGGAATTAAGCACTTGTTTTACGTCCCTACATACATGCACGTTCGCATGGAACACCACCATATTGAAACTATATGCATCGTAAAGGTGGGGTGTTACTAATATGCGGAACGGAACGGAACTTTCGCGGAACTTTCCGTTCCGTTCCGCATACATGCGGAACGTTTTATAATGCACCGTGACACATACCACTACGCAGCGTGCAAGATCATATAGAACAGATGAAGTTTGTCAATCTCCTGATTCTCCCCCTCCCTCTCCCTTCTCTCCCTCCTCCTCCTCCTCCTCCTCCTCCTCCTCCTCCTCCTCCTCCTCCTCCTCCTCCTCCTCCTCCTCCTCCTCCTCCCTCCTCCTCCTCCTCCTCCTCCTCCTCCCCCTCTCCTCCTCCTCATTCTCCCCCTCTTTTTTCTGCAGGGATCGGATACACATATACAACATTTCGGCATGAGCTAAGCGAGTACTAATATTTACATGTGATGTATGCCATGGTAACACAGTTCCTTAGATTTGAAAGGGGACATACATGTATGCAATAAATATTTCCTTATAGACCCTTTTTTTTAGGCCTGCTTTCAAAAGTTGAAAAACAGTTTTAACAGCCATTGTTGTTTCATGCATCGTTGCCAAGGTCACAGTTTGTACGGCGAAAGCAAACTTTGTTTACGCTGTATGAATGGTAATATGCTATAGCTATAACAGCGGTCTGCTTTGAACCATGGACAAATACTTTTATAATGACTCGTGAAACATTTGACTTTATAGGTTGCATATACGGTAAGCACTACGCGTAACTTAAAGTTAGATCGTACTGATCGCTCTATGATTTAAAAAAATCGGACGTCATAATCTAGTTTCAAATGCCTATTTCAATTCCAGTCAGCATTTCGTATATTATTTTCCAAATGCATATCCTTTAGTGTCAGTCTAACGACATGTCATTCTTTATTTGAAATTTGGAATTAAAAGATGACCTTTTAAAAATCTGGGTGATTCATTGGTATTTAAATAAGATTCATGCTACTACAGGAATTCGTGCAGAAGTGCAAAAATCGGATGCGTAGTGTTCCCCTGATAGTATCAGTCACCAGACTACTGTCAAACTCCATGCAAACTCGGGTCCAGGTTAGGGTTAGTGCATGCTGTTATATTAGCATATGGGAGATACAGCGGCAAATAACAGGTCAACGGACGGAGATCCGCCGTTATTGCATACGGGTTTGGGTAGTGCACGCCTTGAATGCCCAATCCCTCTATATGACTAACCACTTCAAGGCTATACGGAGAGAGTTTCAAGGTGAACGCCTTTGCCACTGTTTCCGCGTATCTGTGGATTTTAGCGTCGTCGGTATATTTCGAGGCCTTTGACAGAAGATGGTACAGCGTCTCTGTCGTTGTGTTCTTTCTTAGTACGACCACGTAGTTCCCCGTCGTGACTGCAGTTGGAGCTGCCCGGAGGACGGGTCGACGACTTTCCGCCGCGCACGTCGCGGCTGCCAACAAGCAAACGATCCACAGCGCCTGCATTTAAACGGGCGACCGGCGTTGTAAAATTATGAATATCTGATATGGAGTTCGGAAGATATACTACTGTAAGTAGAGGGGCATTATTGACGTCATAGTATTTATTCACGGCTTTCGAGGGAGTGTGTGTGTGTGTGTGTGTGTGTGTGTGTGTGTGTGTGTGTGTGTGTGTGTGTGTGTGTGTGCATGTGTGTGTTGTGTGTGTATATATGTCTCACAGGATTACGCATCCTGTCACACTACGGATGGTCCCCCCCCCCCCCCCCCCCCCCCCCCCCCCGTATGATCGGTCCCCCTGGACCATCGTGGCAACTACAAGTGACCATCCACAGCACAGTGAAGGGTCTCCCTAGGACCATCCATGGTGCCAACAAGTTTTTACCGTATGCATGAATGGTATATACGAGTTTGCAGGCTCGCCCTTGTGGCTTACAGTACCGTCCAGATCCAAGTTTGAAAGCATTGTATCAGAGATTATACTGAATTATAATCTGGAACGTTCTGTACGAAAATGGGTCTTGTGGATTTTATTTTATAACATAAAATTTAAATCGATATATCTTCCGAAATATTAACGCTATCGGATTCCTATTTTTAACACAACATACCACACCATTACTATATGTGCAAATCCATTTTGGTGTCTTACACATGCGGCGTACCGACGCTTCAAGGTCCGATATCCCGTAGGGTTCAAAACGGCCACATCTACAGGTAGGAGTGTCCAAATCGGTTCAAATAGGTACCTATGTAGAAGGGTCCTACCGCTATTGATTTGTTCTGTTCGGTAATTTTTGCTTTATCTGTTATGGAGATACAAGTGTGCAAAGAAATTGCATATTTCCCGGGCGTTACGCGCCATTAACGTATTACGACTGGCTTCGAGGACGTCCTCGTAATACGTTAATGGCGCGTAACGCCCGGGTGCACACTTGTATCTCCATAACGGATAAAGCAAAAATTAACGAACAGAACAAATCAATAGCGGTAGGACCCTTCTACATAGGTACCTATTTTGAACCGATTTGGACACTCCTACCTGAAGATGTGGCCGTTTTGAACCCAACGGGGTATCGGACCTTGTAACGTCGGTACCCCGCATGTGTAAGACACCAAAATGGATTTTCACATATAGTAATGGTGTGGTATGTTGTGTTAAAAATAGGAACTCGATAGCGTTAAGATATATCGATTTAAATTTTATGTTATAAAATAAAATCCACAAGACCCATTTTCGTATAGAAAGTTCCACTCTGATTTTATTCACCCGCATGATATACCGTATATTGTGGGCGTTTACTGTATTCGTTGTCTGCGTGTTGTTTGCGAGTTGTTTCTTAGCCAGATGCTTCAGCTACTAGCAGTAAACTAACTGTTTTACAGTTGCATTGTAGAAAGTACTTTACTATTCGTGACTCGGGTGGCAGCCACCCGAGGCCTACTGCCGGAGTTGAAATAATAGTGGCTAAGAAAAGGGAGGGACCATATGTAGCAGAGAGGGACCATGGATGGTGACCATGGGGGACCATACTGTTTTAACAATTGAGTATTAGCGCTGTTTCCACGTAGCGATCGAGAATTGGTGTTGATACGAGAGGTCAAAAGTCATCCTTAATTGAAAAAAAACCCACCCCTTTTCAACGCTGTGTGTGTATATTGTGCTGTGTGTGTATGTGTGTGTGTGTGTGTGTGTGTGTATGTGTGTGTGTGTGTGTGTGTGTGTGTGTGTGTGTGTGTATGTGCGTGTGAATGCATATCCATTTCACTATACGGTATAAATTATTCTATTCACTATGTATTCGTTGGATTCTACAAAAAGAACAATGACTCATTATCTCTATACAGTTCAGGAGGAATGCAATATGTCAAGCCATCCACAATAAACTTAAGTACTAGTGGTATGCTGAGGTGTGTATGAATAATTGTGCATGTATAATACAAAAATGTATATATGGGAAAGTTTCCGAGAAAAGTGACCTAGCGTGTATTATAAAAAAGCATAATAAAAATGCCTTACGTTTGAAATGCTATAACTTCCGAAGGGTTAACGCTATCGTCTTCTTTTTTTCAGCACTTCATACTACACCATTTCTCTATGGCAGAATTCATTTTGGGATCTTGAACATGCTCCATGCCAGTATCGCGATGTCCGATACCCCAAGGGGTTCAAACCCGCCATAACTTTCTGTAGGAGTAATCAAATCGCTTCAAATTCGGTTTGTAGGTGGAGAGGTCCTATATCTATCTATTTGTTCTGTTCGTTAATTTTAATGCAATCCGTTACGGAGATACAGTTGAACAAACTACGTGCACATTTTCGCGCTCGTTTCGCGCCAATGATTTGGGCAAATTGCGCTCCGCTCAATGTATGGGGAGGCGGGGATTATTACATTGGCGCGAATCAAGCGGGAAAACGTGCACGTAGTTTATTCAACTGTATCTCCGTAACAGATGGCATAAAAATTAACGAACAGAACAAATCGATAGGTATAGGACCTCTCTACCTACATACCGAATGTGAAGCGATTTCATTACTCCTACAGAAAGTTATGGCGGGTTTGAACCCGGTGGGGTATCGAACGTTGCAATACTGGCAAGGAGCAAGTGCAAGATCCCAAAAAGTATTTTACCATAGAGAAATGGTGTAATATGAAGTGCTGAAAATAGGAAGACGATAGCGTTAACCCTTCGGAAGTTATAGCATTTCAAACGTAAGGCATTTTTATTATGCTTTTTTATAATACACGCTAGGTCCCTTTTCTCGGAAACTTTCCCATATACTTGTAATCAATATCATGCAATAGTACTGATATACAGTATTTTCAGTACTTTTTCCTTTTGCTCTGGCTCGAAAACTAATGCGCCATTTCACATCAGACGAACCATTGAAACCAAGAATTTTAATAACCAATAGCTGTTTTAATAATCCCTCAAAAAACCATTACTGACAGCTGTGTAGACTAGTACTAATGGCACGGAGATTCCAAAACCAAGGGTGTGACTGTTCTACATGGCATGCATGCACAGTTCGCCTGACGAGTAATGGTGCAGTACAGAAACCGGAGTAAAAGTAAAACAATTAAAACTTTGGATATGCTTGTGCATTGTGCATGAATGATTATTAATGTGCGGGGGGGGGGGGGGGGGGGGGGGGGGGGGGAGCGAAGGTGTAATTAACACCGCGTCCGCGAGTAAAGTGGATCAGAATTGAGGGGAAACTAAAACCTAAAAGATCCGCTAACAATAGAATCACGGGTACTGACTAGTTGTAAAATAAGTAGAGTAGCCTTTTACACGATGTTCGCATTATAATTTATAACAGCTGCGATGACGTACTTTAAATAAACTAGTTCGGTACTACGCTTATCATTTTATCATTTTACACCCTTCCCTTCTTTACTGTAAATTCATAAGCATGCATAAGTAATCTATATCAATGCAGCTCTTGGTTTCCCTGAAAATAAAAATTATGTGTGCATGCAGACTCGCAAAGCAGCGTGCAAAGCAACAAAGTTAAACCGCATGCGGTAATGTATAGCGTTCTATAGACACGATACAACACATGCACACAGTAAATAAAATACATTGCATATGATTGAAAAAGCATTGAAATGTTTAAAAGTTCAACTTGGCTTATAATGTGATTATTGCCGTTTTTCTATTATGATGAAATATGCATGGTTTCATCGACATAGACCACTTTTATATCGCCGCATTTGTAGCATCCAGCAAGTTGACGTCACAAAATGCATCGAATGTTGTCTCAAGAATTGTACTTCCACATTCCTGTATTTGAAAAGAAAAATACTCATCAGCGGACCTTTTAGTTTTTTTTACTTCCCCCCAAAACGGCCTAAATTGACCCACTTTACTCGCGGACGCGGTGTTTGACGAATCACTGAAAAACGAACCTAAATAGCTCTGAAAAAAAAGAAACGAAAACGGTACATCCATTATTCTTCACTGCAAGTAGAACAAACGCAGCGAGAGCGAAATTAACGAATGAAAGAAAAAAAAGAAAGAAATGCACATAATAATTATAAATAATAAAAATGGCACCCTACACCTGACACAGGCGTAGGGAAGTCAGCAACTCTCCATTATCTTTGTTTCTCCATTGGATAATTTCTATTGAGTGACACTACCAAGTCAACAGAAACCAAATCGAACAGATATTGTGCCCCTTTGATGAGGAATCACCCAACATCAGCAGCTCTTTCACTTTTCGGTAGTCATCTCCGACAGAACCGAGGCTATGCCACCCATGCATCTGTGGAACAATGAAATACAACTAGGGGAGGAAATTGGGTGGACCCCGGGCCGGAATTGAACCCCAATACCTTGAACTTGTGAAGCTCTCGTCGTAACCACTACACCACAGTGCACTAGCTTGAAGTAATACAGTTGGAACTTATACTTATGTAGATAAGCCCCAAGATTATAAAAAGGGAAAAAAAAAAGTTATTCCTAGAGGGATTTGAACCTATTACTTCCCAATTCCTAATCACTGCACTTATCACCTCAACCGTGGGGATAATACGATGAATATGGCACAACGTTAGTTAATCGGCGCGCAACGTTTGAGCGTTGATTTGCCATTTGTTTTCTTTTCTTTGAGCTTGAGTCATGTCGATCAACGTACGCAAGTATTGTTGTGACCCGTTTAAGAAACATGGGCGCCGTATACATGCACTTGAACCTTTGAGTTGCCTAAGCAAGACTTATAGATAGCAGAACATCCATCTCTGTCTATCCGTACAAAGTGGAGACTTGGTGTGTGTGAACTGTCTAATCAGTTCACACACACCAAGTCTGACCACACCCAAAGATAATATCTTGCATCATTTCTACATACATGTATAATGACCTTTAAGTTAATGCCAATTAATTAAGAGCACCACTGTCAGGGATAAAATGACAAAGATATGAGTGTGCAAAGTTGCAATTTTTATGAAAAAATTAATTATTCAGTGGTGTGTATTTCGTAAGCCATTAAGGTTTTTAACTCAATAATTGGTAAAAGTCACTTTCATATGAAGACCAACATATATGAGGATTTTGAGCCAAATCGGAAGACGTGAGTCACAACTCCTGCTCGATTGACATGGAATGACCCTACATCAAATCAACGGCCTGTACAAACATGCACAACAGCAGCTCAATAAATGGAATAGAATGCATGTGCATGTCACAATGTTTGTGAGAGTGTGTACCATTATTACCAGAGAGGTTTATTGTATGCCACATACATGTATAACCATCTGGTATGTGCAAGTGTACTGTGCACTTGAGTGTGTGAGAATATGCCATTACGATGATGTATAGGTCCATGTGTGACAAATGTGAGCCAGCACGAGCATATGCATGTTCATGCGCTATGTGTGAACCAATAACAACTCGAAATCATTACAATCGTAGCCGCGTGGGCGAAGCAGGAATAAGACGAGAATTTTAGCAAGGATTATGGCAAATTGGAAAGCTTTATACACCGCTAGAGGATTATGCGAGTGCGTAGCAAATAGCCTTACGCGCGCCGTGTTGAATACTGCCATGGGAGGCGCAACATTACTGCAACCATTGGAATTACCCTGGGAACTGTCGCGGCTGATTTGGTCCTATCCTGAAATGGTCCTAGGGCCGTTTGCAGCCTGTTTTGGTCCGGCGGACTAAAACAGGCTTGGTCCTATAGAACCGTTTCAGGCTGTCCAATTTAGTCCTACATGCACTGCTCGTTTTCGTCCTATAGAGAGGTTGCAGTGTCATCCCGGGAAGAGCGACGGCCATGTTTTTTGATGTCCCGAGTTCTGTTACAGGTTGTAAGTAATCTGTTACAGATTGGAAACATTCTGTACCAGACCTGGAGACACCAAAAAACATGGCCGCCGCTCTTCCCGGGATGACACTGCAACCCGGCTCTCTATATGTATACTGACAAAGGATAGGTGCATGCATGCCAAATAAATTTAAATTCTAAGCCGCACGATTGATGATGAACAAATTGATATATAAATACACTGATAAATTATGATGAAGCTCACACACAAAAAAGTTGTATTCTTGTTGATTACAACGCGGAGCGGTTACTACATAAGTGGAGCAAGCATGACAAAATCATTTTTTCGTCCTCATGAATACAGAAGCAGAAATTGTTTCACACGTTTTGTGGTACCATTCAAGGCAATGGTCACATCTTGCCATTTTGTCATCTCCCCTCATTAGCCTGCAGCTGCAATAAACGTCGTATTGTACTTGGCTGTAGGGTCGTTGAGACTTCCTTTCCCTAGCCGGTGTAGCAGGATAACCCTGTCCCCCCCCCCCCCCCCCCCCCCCCCCCCCTAAAATTGTCCGGCCGGACAACGTATCCTAGGCTACGTTGTCCGCCGGACAACGTATCCTAGGCTACGTTGTCCGCCGGACAACGTAGCCTAGGATACGTTGTCCCCCTAGGACAATTATTCTCGGTCCGCTTTAGGATTTGCTGTCCCCCTTCGTTTTTGCCAAGCCACGCTTAACCAAAATAGCCCGTTCGATAGGATATTAGTGAATGCTGTTGCGCTTACCTTAAGAATATTGAATGTTGATCACTTTGGCCAACATTCACAGTACATGTATATGTGTATACATGTATACATTTATATTAATTTAAGTGGTATACTATAACTACCCAATACTGGCTGATAATTTCTCCAGATATCCAGGACTACTTTCCATTAATACATCAAAGCAACTTTACGACTTCAATGCTAACGGACAACCCCAATATTTATTCGATGTAGGAATTATAGCTATTCTGTTTTAATATAGTGCAGTATACTGCAGAGCATTGTACATGGCTTCCTAAACAAAACAAGTCGCACATGACTGATTGGCTGTCTCAGTAGGATTATTGACCAAAGAGTTAGGTACCCACCAAAATCAGATTGTCTATAAAACGCTGCCACTATTGTTGTACTGAACTCCCTTAACTTTAGACACTAAATCTACCTTCATTAATGAATCATGCACAAATTCTAGTGTGTGGTGTCAAATGCTCTCAACAGGCCTGAATTGCATGTCATGTCGGCCGTATTGCTTTTGAGATAGAGCAAGCCTTCTTCATCATGAAACTGTGTGCTCTCCTGCGAATCGCCCGCTTTTCCGATTTACTAGCATCCACCCGATACTCGCCGTGTTTCAGATACTGAAAAATCTCGTTGTAGAGAGGTACTGACTTCCTGATCTTCATTGTTCATTCTTTAGAACCAATGGAACAATTTTGTCACACGCCTCCGACGTCGACTGCGTTTGAGAACATGTGGCGAATCTAAAAAACTGAAGGTAATTATATGGTATACTGTGCCTGAAATCCAGAGGCGCGAGCTCTAAGTGCACGTGTATATGTCATGCATACGAACGGTCAACCAAAAGATCGAAGTTGCAAGGGGGGACAAGCTATCCTAAAGGCGGACAACGTATACTGTCCGTAGGGGGACAGCCTATCCGGGGGGGACAAGCTATCCTGTTACACCGGAAAAGGCTCCATGATTCAAGACATGCATGAAGCATTCAGTCAGATAGGATCTCAAACAAGCTAGCCTGATCATATATAGTAAACTGTTTGGATTTGCTGAAAAGCAAAGCAAATGCAATGGCAAATGCTTCATGCCACAGCCATTTAAATTTCAAGCCAAGTGTAGTCTGCAAAGATTGTATGTGGACTGTTACATGCATGGAGCCATATAGATAAAATAGATAGAGCAAAGGGCCCAAGGACATGCCTCAAGCACACATGTGTCAGGTGAGTCCTAGATGATGTTCATGCAGTGCAGCCTCACCAGAAATTTGGCTGCGGGGCATGAAGCTCCATAGTTTGCCAATAGAAACTTACAGTGACACAGCCACTGTCCAAAAATGGGAGGGGCTAAGGACATGCCTCAAGCACAGATGTGTCAGGTGGGTCCTAGGTGATGTTCCTGTAGTGCAGCCTCACCAGAAATTTGTTTTTTTTTGGTGCTGTATATTGCCAATCTAAACCTGCAGTGAATAGTATCCACTGTCCAAAAGACTCACTGTTCGTAGCATTATACATTATACGATAATGCTTACGCAATTGAGTCTGGAAACGAGACTGGGGAGGGGGGGGGGGGGGGACTAAATTATTTCAGCTGTGTTAATTGGTATGGCTATATCTTCCAAGCGGTTCTAGTTTGGTGGGTTTTTTACGCACACTCGTAATGACTATAAGCACCTCAATTAACATACCTGAGCAAGCGTATGCCCACGTGCCCAGTATTCAAACAACCATCATGTCATGTTTGAGAATAATAATGGTGACATTGAGTATCTCAACTACTAAAAGTAACTCAGGAAAATCGCGAGAAAGAGGTTGTTCAGCAGTGTCAGACACCTGCCTTGATGATCTGGCTACCACAATTTGAGTGCGATATGTCCGCAACTGCACACATGTCTTGAAAATCCATCATTTGTATCAAGTTTGTACATACATCAATGGACATGTTGTTTTAGGTAAATGGAACCGACCAGTATAGACCTTGAAATTATATTTTCATCAATAAATATGTCCTCCACTAACTTTTTAATGCGATAGCTCCTTTCTGCCCTTGCGCCTGATTTTTTGCTGCAACAGAAATGCATTTTACTTCAATGCATGGACGCCGCGTGAACGGTGAAACAACGGATGGACGCTATACGGAGACAGCAATGCATCGGCATCGCTGTCCACAATTCTGGTACTGGTGCGCGCGCGCGCGCGTGTGTGTGTGTGTGTGTGTGTGTTGTGTGTGTGTGTGTGTGTATGTGCGTGCGTGCGTGTGTGCATGTTGGTGTGTTTGTTGTGTGTGTTTGTGGTGTGTGTGTGTGTGTGTGTGTGTGTGTGTGTGTGTTGTGTGTGAAGCCGATATTAACATCATCTTGTAGCTCTTCCCATTACAAGAACATCTTGTTGACGTGTTTACTTGGATGATCGTGTGTTTGGAACTGCGGTAGTGTCAGAAGTTGATTCATTGTTTCCTTGCTCATACTTTTATATAAAATAAGCAATTCATCTATTGTTTACCGTTATCTGTGGCCTCAATTCAAATTATTGCAATCGTGTTCTGGAGCCAACTGTGAGCTTTTTGGGGGGTAAACCATGCTTTCCTATTTTATATGAGCCCCCAAAAAGTCATTCGCCATTAGCATCCATATGATGTGTGAGTGCCACCAGCAAAAAAAAACAAACCTTTTATCTGGTATGTACCACATCTTAGTTTTCTCTCACAGCAGCTACAAATGACATATCAACTGAAATATTCACTTTGTAACAATACTGGCTACATAATGCATCAAGATAGTAGAACAAGAGACGGTATCTACTTATAGACTACACACGTATACACGTAATATTACCAATGTTCACAAAATGCAATTTGCATATCATGTTGCATCAATAAGCTTGACCATTAGAGTACATAACAGGATGAGTAGTGTATACATTCATCTCCATGGTACCTCCTACCATGTTCCTGTTGGTGACCACCATACCACAAGCAGTGGCTGGATTGGAATGTAAACTAGCCTTGTGGGACCTTTTTGAAATGTAGCAGAGAAAAGAAGTCATCACCACTCCAATAGCAAAGGATACCACAAAGATGACAGAGACTGACACACCAGCAGCTGTACCAATGACTGCAGCTGTGTCGTCTATTCCAGGTACCAGTACAGATGGACCTAAGATGTTGGTTAGGATTACCAAGCTGTGGTGACTAATCATCACATTCGTATCTTTATTCCATTAGCTGTGCATGCACACACTAATCTACCTTTACTAACAGTTTCGACCTGCCATACTTGTTCTAATTTGTCTATGCATTCAAATCCATTTTTTAGTCAGCTCATGGTACATGCACACATGATCAACCCTTTACTAGCAATTTTGATCTGACGCATTTACATGCATGCCTATAAATTGTAATTTTCTGGGCTAATATTGTATTTTCAGAAGTTTAGAATTGTGTCCCAATCATGGTATAATTGCATGCACTCTTTGTGTAACTGCATGCATATCATGCCCATAGCATTCAATGTTCATCATGTGTAGAGGAACAATTTCCTCTGAAGCTGCAGGACGTACCTGACACTTTTGTTGATGAGACAGTGGTAGTAGCATGTGCTGTTGGAGGGAATAAGGCTGTTGTTCTAACTGATGATGATTGCGTGGTTGCTGAAAATGAAGAGGCAGTGGACCTAACTGATGATGGTCGTATAGTTGTTGAAAGTGGAAATGTAGTGGTTCTAACAGATGATGATTGTATGGTTGTTGAAAATGAAGAGGCAGTGGACCTAACTGATGATGGTCGTATGGTTGTTGAAAATGAAGAGGCAGTGGACTGAAATGTTGATGACACTAATGTTGTTGTTGCATGCAAAAAAGAGGGATAGAAAACAAAGGGTGAGCATAAATGGAGCGTATGTCAAATTTTACTTTCAGCCAAAATGTGTAGAAATGAATGAAGAGTGCATATTACCACACATGAAATCATTTAATTGTGTGACAAACACACTGAGGCATGGAGGTGTAATCTGATATTAAGTTAGACCAAACTTAGTATTTTAGCGTGTGGCCCTTGAACTGAAACATCTCCTAAAATGAAGGCAAATGATACTGTGGATAAGGAGTTAGTATACGAGGTTGGAGTAGCACTAGCTCGGAAGGTCACTATACCCTGATAATTCAACACCCATGCATTGATGTCCTGTGGTCTAAAAATGAGTTGGTGCACTCTGGATATTGGCAAAGATAATGCAAACACAGGCCTGATGGTTCACACATTTATCAGCCATAATGGCCAGATTAGGCATGTATGCATGAGAGAGTTTGTCATCTCCTATCAGACGATATTGCCTCTAAGAATATAATGTAGCAGTTTGATTGGCAGCTGATAGACTTGAAAACCAAATACCAAAGATGCCCTTAATTCTTCCTTAAAATGCCTGACGTGTCAACCATTCCACCTGCACTTGGTCAGAGTTTAACACATGCAGTAGAATTATTACAGTGTATATGTGGAATTTGCGCAATCCTAGGATTGCGCTTTGCAATCTAGGAATCCTTACTTTGGCGCGCAATCCAAGGATGCGCAACGTATTCCAGGATTGTGCACGTGATCTGTTCTGCGCTAAGCAAGAATTTGCGCAATCATAGCATTGCGCAGTACCATCTAGGAATCCTTACTTTGGCCCGCAAAGTAATTGCATAGTAAAGCCGTATCACTACCTGTATGAGCAGCCACTACACAACTATAATCACCCGCGCGTGAAATTACAAAGCACACACACCTGTAATGAAACCACCTGCCACATCTGTCACAGACAACAATATCATCATAAGAGCCTGGCAGTCGACAGTCACAATACAATTTAATAAACTCCACTGATGCCCTTTTCACCTTGGATGACATGGGGGGAAGCC
The DNA here is from genome assembly GCA_013339895.1 of Ephydatia muelleri. Lineage (NCBI taxonomy): Eukaryota > Metazoa > Porifera > Demospongiae > Spongillida > Spongillidae > Ephydatia > Ephydatia muelleri. The sequence goes on from JABACO010000005.1 coordinate 13,257,701, forward strand.
TGCTGAACTTCTCTTTTTCAAAACAGGTCCTCAGTATCCTGATCAAAAGTGATTGTTTGCAAATCATCTCCCAGAGCAGCATGATAAGTGAAGGCTATGGCAAATGAGCCACAGTCAGAGACTCCTTTCTGTGTTTTGCACATGCAGGGACATGATGAACTGTCAGTTCACCATCCTCAACACTGCATAAATCCTGATGATACAATGGGTTTCAAGGGAGCTCTTGTTGACTGTGGTTTCCACATGTGACATGCACACAAGGCAAGGGCTACATACTTGTCAATGGTCTGGGCACACACTCAAACAACGTCCCCACTTCAGCTATTTTTTCTTTGTGCCAATATGTTGCATGGACTCCATGGATGACATAATAAAAGTCCTCCAAAATGCAATACACCTCCAGCGAGAGAGAATAGTGATAGTTCTGCAAAATATAACTCGCTATGAGCTGCTTTGATTACATGTAATATCTAGCATTGCCAAGCTAAATGTCTAAAAATACAAAGCTTCCCGCTTTACACCAGCATTTGCAGGTATACACACAGCACATCCATAAGTCCCAGAGCTGAATGGGATACGAGCTGAAACCCTTTGCTCTTCACCCAGTGCTTGAACTTTGGAGTGTAGTATTTCAGATCCCCCTCATTCTTGAGCAGTCTGATAATGTTCTCACCTTTTGCTCTGGAGATCGTTTTGCGTCCTTTGTTGTCACCATTAAAAAAAATCTTTGCAGAACTCCTCAAAATCTCTTTTTGCTTGTCTATCATTCGCTCACCGTATTCCAGGATTGCGCACGTGCCAACAGATCACGTACGCAATCCTGGAATACGGTGCGCAATCCTTGGACTCCGCGCCAAAGTGCGCAGCGCAATCCTAGGATTGCGCAACTTCCTGCTTCGCGCGAACATAGCAAGCTGTCATCCTGCCTAGGCAACGTCACTCACTGATCTGCCAAATATCTCATTGGTGTGATTAATTAAGACACCTCTTTGATGCTGAATAACAAGTGTACATGTTTGATACTTTACATGCGTGCATGTGTTGTAATTACTAATTGTACATGTGGATGGACAACACTCTCATAAGTAAGATCAGACGTGCTACTGGGTACACCCGGCTGATCAGCAGGTACCAAGACTACTACTAAACATCTGACGAGGTCTCAACAGTTATGTCCATACTATGCCGGAACATCATAACATGTGGCAGAAGAGTTTAGACCCCCATGAAGATACAACATCATGAGGGAGGTTGATAGAAAACATCAGCAGACACTACTGCCAATGGTGTGTGCAGAACAACTGGTTCATGCATGCATTTGTATAACATGTTATTTAATTAAGTTTACTGAACTGAGAAAGTAAACAATTACCATATTCAGAGTGAAAGGCAGTTCTTTCAACACTGATCACGCACTCACCTGCCCAACAGGTGGTTTTCCATCTGTGCGCCACAACGATCTGAGAGATTTTACAGCTAACTTATAACCGAGGTTTGTCCCAATGTGTGCATAGAACCATAATTGCAAGCTTTAACTGGAGAACTGCTATCGCATGACTCTTCAAATTCAGAAGATGGTGCTTGTCTTTTTGGGGTGATCGTCATCAGCGGGCATTTTTTGATGTACGCGTTCTCCTATCAAAAAATGAAATTGCCATCAACATACCGTCATCATGAACGCCAAAAGCAGAGCTCTTATGACCAATTAACATGTACGAGCCTCCGTAACATACAAGTGACTTGCCTCTCTTCTATCTATCAAGCAAAAGCTACATTATGGCACAACTATTGCCTGGATAAGATGCTGCCTTAGCTTCTCTCTCCTGCGCACTTCTATAATAATACCGGTACACTGTTAAAAAAAAAAGGCCCGAGGGGTGTTAGGTTTGAGGGGTGTTACAGCCCAGGGAGTGTTATGGCAACACACAAGGGTGTTGAGCTGACATCTTGGGGTGTTGGCTGGCTGCGTTAGGGTGTTAGGAGCAACCCCCAGCAAGGGTGGGGTGTTAGGTCGATTTAAAGGTGTGTTGTCATAACACTGATTTACCGCATTGCACTCCATTGCGATAGTTCTTAGTAATTTCTGACGGGTGAGGGCGTGGTTTGTTAGACTATGATGGCAGCTGTGACTTCGTAGTTGGAGGTGATACTGGACTTCAAGTGAAAAGTTATATCTCTTAATGGTATACACGCACACAAGGGACACAGCGTACCAGTACAAAATGTCTACCATAGGCTGGCCATGGCCCGTGCGTTGGTGACCCCGCAGCGCGTGTAGTCTCGTACCCAGACCCTGATTCCCACAGCTGCGGGTGGATTACATCACCGTTTTCACGTAGCGGTGATGTAATACATCCGCTGCTGTGAAAACATGGGTCTGGGTACGAGACTACAGCGCGTGCGCGTGTGGATTTCTTGTATACTAGTAGGCCTACAGCTGCTTTTTCAACATGTAATTACCGTATGCATGCATGTAATCTCGATGTGCTTATGAAGGCTTGCGTGCCTATGTGCACTGCTGTGTGTATGGTTCGCTAGCGTGTTGTAGCATAGATTAATAACCTTACGGAACGTTCCGTAAGCTAGGTTATTAATCTATGGTTGTAGTACCCAGTATGCTGCTAAATTTCAAGTTTGATGCAAGCTTGTTTATTATCCTGCATGCCACTTTGTGCTGAGAGTGAAGGTTAAGTACAATGGCAGTGCTTGTGTGACAGTGTATTAAAATCCATCTGGATTCTATTTAGACCACACCCTAGTAAAATGGCATGGGAACATATACATTATTACTCACAAGTATTTATTATGGGTATGCATATGCATTTAATATCACAGTATTTCTAGGTAGGTAGTCTTTTAAAATATATATTGAACAGACCTGTTGCAGCTTGAACATTGGGTGTATGCTAAAAGTGTTCGTGCATTCATACAGCTACATATGTCTATATACCACATGCAGATCCTGATAGCAATCATGAAGAAATATGCTGGATGAATGAATGCTGCCCAACACTTGTAAGGGTAGGCTAAAGTACTGCAGTGTTTGAACACTTTTTGTAGATACAGTGTTGTGGGATTAATTATCATATATGTCTGGTTTGGTGTAATGACTGATACTAGATAAATACAATAACTATTAATTATTTGACAATGTCCATATGCATGCACATGTTTGCATAGCAGATGCACTTATACGTACAAATTTTTACACGAGCTGCACACACATACACATAACCCACACACTTGCATGCATGCATGTACACACATCAAGCCCGTAGCCAGGGGGGGTTCAAATGACCCCCCCCCCCCCCCCCCCCCCCCCCCCTAAAAGGGTCAAGGTCCGCTTATGTCGTGCGGCTTGTGAAGCTTCTGCGAATTGCCCCCCCCCCCCCCCCCCCCCCCAATATCAATAGGACTGCAGGACTGTTGGGAAAGGGGGGAGGGGGGGGCCTCACATATGAAAGCGGGAGTTGGGGGGGGGGGGTCCCCTTAGCAATCAGGCATCAAATGAGGGGGATTGACCAACCCCCCTGGCTACAGGCCTGCATACACACATGGCCACATGCACATACACACACATGCAAATACACACATACACACGCATTCACACACACAATGCACACATATTAACACACTTGCACATGTGTGTATGTGTATAATTCATGTGTGTATGTGTATGCATACATGTACACACACATTCACTCATGCACAGAAATACTGTTGGACAGCAAATACACTCTGAGAGAAGTGCACTTTTTGCAATTGGAACTACTCAAAAGTCCTGTATAGCTTTCCTCACATTTGGACAACTCTATATCTTAGACATCCTGAATACCTACAGTGTACCCTAGCTATTTGTGCCCTTTCTTGTCATCGTGAGACATCCCAGGTGAAAAAAACGGCGTAATCGCGCGTAATTGTGCGTGAAAAACGGCCATAAACGCGCCAAATTACGCGGTCTTCATAACGCTGTATCTTCTTGATTGTGCAATATAGTGGAGCTGCATTTTTGCATATTTACAAAGCGGTCCTGTGTCTATAGAAGTCCAAAGATGGTTTAGTTTGCGATGCATCGTTCCGAAGATATTCACAATCAACTTAGAGCAAGATTTCGCGGGCTTCAAGTACAAAACCCCGCGAAATCAAGCCCTTTACTTGAATGTGAATATCTTCGGAACGATGGATCGCAAACTAAACCATCTTTGGACTTCTATAGACACAGGACCGCTTTGTAAATATGCAAAATGCAGCTCTACTATATTGCACAATCAAGAAGATACAGCGTTTTGAAGACCGCGTAATTTGGCGCGTTTATGGCCGATTTTCACGCACAATTACGCGCGATTACGCCGTTTTTTTCACCTGGGATGTTGATTATCCACAATTGTAACAATATACATGCTAAAAATATATTTCGTTGCGCATGCGTGACCTTTGGAAACACGTTCTGTTATTTATTAACAGGTAAGTTCGGTGTTACAAGACTTTTTGGTAAGCTATTTGTTTCCTTCCAGCGTTGAGCGATGCATTTGAGTAAGACGAGTTGAGCGCTTTGAAGAGAGTTCATCGAGAACAGCAGTTCGCGATCGGACCGGAATGCCTGTTTATACGCTCTAGCTAAGGAAAATTCGGCTACTACTGTGTGCTGCGCTACCCACTATAATGAGCCACTGCTTAAGGCAGGTAACTAACTACCTTGTCGCGTTAAATAACGCCCTACCTTACCTTACAAAGGTCATATGACACGCTGGCTCTAGCAAGCCTTCGAGGTAAGCTTAACAATCGGTACGATTGACGTTGTTATTGTCACCGATCTGCTTAGCGAACATGACCATCGTTGGACTGATGGTGTGGCACCCAAGATTCAATTAAAAAGGTAGACATGTCTCATATTGGAACCTGACCTTTATATATTGTCTATTTGCATCCGTGAGTACACCTGTACACATATTAGGGTATATGTGTACAGGGGAGCACAAATTACTTACCCTACCTTATCTTTGTAATTAATCACAATTGTAACTCCAAAATCAATACATGAGTACACAACACATTAATAATAGATGGTCAATTAACAATAAAATAAAAATTGATTGTTATCTGTCAATTAAACTAATTAGAAAAGTAAATAAAAATTAAAAAAGTAAATAAATCTTAGCGCGCGCGTGGTTATGATGGAGAGAAGAGCAGGTGCGCGTGTACGCAGAACAAGAGGCTCAAACGGCGGAAGCGCGAGTAGTAGAGGCGCGAGTACTAGTGGAGGTGTGAGTACTAGTGAAGGCGCGAGTACTAGTGGAGGCGCGAGTACTAGTAGAGGCACGAGTACTAGTGGAGGCGCGAGTACTAGTGGAGGTGTGAGTACTAGTGGAGGCGCGAGTACTAGTGGAGGCGCGAGTACTAGTGGAGGCGCGAGTACTAGTGGAGGCGCGAGTACTAGTGGAGGTGTGAGTACTAGTGGAGGCACGAGTACTAGTGGAGGCGCAAGTACTAGTGGAGGCGCAAGTACTAGTGGACGCCGAGTACTAGTGGAGGGAGTACTAGTGGAGGCGCGAGTACTAGTGGAGGTGTGAGTACTAGTGGAGGCGCGAGTACTAGTGGAGGCGCAAGTACTAGTGGAGGCGCAAGTACTAGTGGAGGCGCGAGTACTAGTGGAGGCGCGAGTACTAGTTGTGGAGGCATAGGTAGAGGAAGTGTACTGACAGTAGAGGTAGAGGAAGTGTCAGTAGAGGTAGAGGAAGTGCCAGTAGAGGTAGAGGAAGTGTCAGTAGAGTTTAAATTTGAATTTATTTTGCAATAAACATCATTCTTCTACATAGGACTAATTTGTGTACACCTGTACACATTTTACTGCAAAACTTTCTTGATAGAACCACACGAATAATTTCACAATACATAGTTACTATATCATGCCCTCTATCACTGTCAAGACTCTTTTGAAAACATAATGCTACTAAGGTAAAGCAATGTAATTTGTGTACAGGTGTACACAAATTAGAGCATTTGAAAGTAAAAGTGATTACTCAAAAGAAACAGCATTTTTGTAATGTACTGTAGCGCATGCGCTATAGCTGCTCTTATTATGGACATGCGCAGTGTTTACACCTGAGGGTATTTAATGACGTGCTGTACGATCTTATTTGATAAAACACTTGGATTGCTACACTGGTGTCAGAAGTGGGATCGGACCGAATGCTACATGGCCGAGCAGGAAGAGCGGAAGGCTGTTCGGTTTAGCGCTAGACCGCCCGCTCGGTTTGCTAAGGGCGCTGACTTCAATCTCTGGGTCAAAAGGTTAGAACTGTACTTCAGGGAAGCGAAGGTCCCGGATAACAAGCGAGGAGAGGAGTTGGTAGCGCTGTTGGAAGACGACGCATTTCGGGTAGTGAGTCAGTCGGGTTTTGTTAGCGGTGACGGGGTGGAGTATGAAGAGGTGAAGAAATGTCTGCAGGAGCAGTATGCGCCAAAAGGAGTCGAACTGGAATGGCAGCGCAAACTGCACTCAGCCCACCAGGAGAGACCCGAGACCCTGTTAGAATTTTCAGGGCGGTTGCGGATGCTGGCGGACAAGGCTTACCCTTCGTGGTCGGCGGAAAGACGACTTGAAATGGCGCGTGAGCAATTTATTCACGGTGTTATCTCTCCTTCTGTGCAGATGAGGCTTTTGAGGAAGCAACCAGAGTCTTTGGAGGCTGCACTTGATTTGGCTAGCCAGTGGGAATCAGTGGAGCTGGCTCAACAAAGCCTACGCGGAGAGAAACAGGGGTCAGGTGCGAGTCTTGCCGTGTCAGGTGAACGAGACCTGGTACAAGGTGCATTGCGAGCTAATACGGTGGAAGAGTTGGCGTTACAAGTCCAACAGCTGTCACAGGAGATTAGGAAGTTGTCAAGTCGGGAAGTCGGTGAGAAAAGGAGCGCTCCGAAAAGGGTCCCTGTCTGTGGGAACTGCAAGCAAAAAGGGCATATACGGCGCAATTGTCCTCAGCGGAAGGAACGGAGTGTATCTCCGAAGGAGATTGGGAAGGGCAGGTCAGTGAAGTACACATCGGCTGTGGCATGCACGTTGATACTGCAGGGTATGGTTGGGGGTTGTCCCACACGTATGCTAGTGGATACAGGATCATCCGTTACCCTTGTGCATGAAAAGGTGTGGAATGACATTTCTCAAGACAGGAAACTCTTGACACCCCAATGTCCTGTGATGGCAGTTAATGGAGACTCGTTAAGTCTATGTGGACAGATTGACCTTGATCTTATGGTGGGAAAGCATGTGAGAACTCATACTGTCCTTGTTGTGCGTGAGATGACGCAGGAGTGTTTATTGGGAACAGACTTTCTAGAACAATACGGGTGTGTTGTTGACCTGGGGAGAAGAACAATGATCATGTTAGGCGAAACAATACCTCTAGACACCTTGTACGGGTCATGTATTTCTACATGTCATGTGTTTGTACAGGAGACAGCTGTCGTGCCACCCTATCACGAGATGCGATTGCAGGTTCAGTTGGAAGGTGCGAAAACGGACGGGGACTATGTGGGTCTGTTCCAGCCAAAGGCGGAAATGTCTACTCAACGCGGACTTCTGTTTGCCTGTTCTGTATCTCCTGTCCATGATGGCAAAGCAGTAGTTCAGCTGGTGAACCCCTCTGCAGTTCCTGTAACACTGCATTGCAAGGAGAAGGTTGGTCAGGTATCCCCATGGGATGGAAGAGAGGGAGCGAATATGGTTGAGCCTGCATTGGGCACACGGCTTCCAGCCCGATCAACAGAGGCGATTGGGAAAGCAGTTGGGGAATTAATGGGTGACACATCGGGGTTGTCAAGGGAGGAGTGTGCTAAGTTGAAAACAATTTTACAATCATTTCTCAGATGTAATTTCTGTAGGTGACGGTGATTTAGGGCGTACCAATGTCTTACGTCATACCATCAACTCAGGTGACACCCCCCCTGTTCATCAGCCGGCGCGGAGGCTTCCGTTTCATCAACGTGACGTGGTACAGAAAATGATCCAGGGAATGCTCCAACAGGGGATAATAGAGCCGTCCGGAGGAGCATGGGCCTCGCCTATTGTTCTGGTTAGGAAAAAGGACGGTTCATACAGGTTTTGTGTAGATTTTCGTCGCCTGAATAGCGTAACAAAAAAAGACGTGCACCCTCTTTCCAGGATTGATGATGCTCTGGACACTTTATCCGGCTCCAAGTGGTTTTCAACCTTAGATTTGGCAAGTGGCTACTGGCAGGTAGAAATGGATCCTGCGGACAAGGAGAAAACTGCGTTCATCACTCCGTTTGGTCTACATCAGTTCCGAGTAATGCCGTTCGGACTAACGAACGCTCCAAGCACGTTTCAGCGGTTAATGAGTATGGTCCTGGCAGGACTCAGTTGGGTAACATGCTTGGTATACCTTGATGATATCATCATTTTTAGTCGAACGGTGGAAGAGCACTTGCAGCGGCTTACAGAGGTGCTACAGAGGCTTAAGGAGGCGGGGCTGAAGATCAAGCCTAGCAAATGCCATCTGCTTTGCAAGAGTGTGCGGTATCTGGGCTACGTGGTTTCAGAGAAGGGTATAGCTGCGGATGCTGACAAGATCAAGTGCGTCGAAAACTGGCCTACGCCCACTGACCATGAAAGCCTGCGACAGTTCTTGGGGTTTGCTTCCTATTATAGGAAATTCATTCGCAATTTTGCAGACACCGCTGCTCCTCTTCATGCACTAACAGAAAAATCCAAACCCTGGCACTGGACTGAACTGTGTGATAAGGCATTTGTGGCTTTAAAGGGTAAGTTAGCTTCGCCCCCTATTTTATCCTTCCCACAGTTCGACAGAACATTTGTGGTTGATGCTGACGCCAGTCAGGAGGGTGTTGGAGCAGTACTATCACACTTGGATGACGGAAGGGTGATCGCATATGCTAGTAGGGTGCTTACAAAGGCGGAATGCCAATATTGTGCAACGAGACGTGAGTTGTTGGCATTGGTATGGTCAGTTCGTCAGTTTCGGGCTTATCTATGGGGACGAAGGTTTATTGTTCGCACCGACCACAGCGCGCTTCGTTGGTTACGTAGTTTTAAAGACCCCCAGGGCCAGGTGGCGAGGTGGCTAGAGATTCTTGCTGAATTTGATTTTGATGTTATTCATCGTCCAGGTCTTCGTCATGGCAATGCAGACGCCCTTTCAAGGATCCAGTGTAAGCAGTGTGGTATGCACAATGGCATTGCCATGCCGTGTTTGTTCCACAATGCGTTTGGGGCCGTTAATGGTAACGGTGGTAATTTGTGGTCTGGATCGAATGTGCATTCTGAGGCAGGCCTCTCCGTTTTGCCACTGGAGAACTCTAAGGAGATGCAGGGATCTGATGCTGATCTTCGAAGGGTAATTTCCTGGATAGAAAACTCGTCTCCACCAGCTGCTTTGCCAAGTGAGGGCAGTTACACTCTGCAGACATTGTGGGCACAGTATAAACACCTGGTAGTTCGGAATGGGGTTCTGTTTAGACAGTGGGAAGATGTTCCGGGAAAGGGTTGCAATAAACATCTTCAGTTGGTAGTACCTCGGAGTTGGATAGGATCTGTCCTGCAGCAACTTCATAGCTCTCCCAGTGGTGGCCATCTTGGAATGTTCAAGACTTTGGAGAAAGTCCGTTCCCGTTTTTACTGGCCGGGTCAGCGCCATGACATCGAAGACTGGTGTCGAGCTTGTGAATTGTGTGCGGCACGGAAGTCACCTCCACGGCGCAATCGTGCCCCAATGCAGCAGGTGTTGGCTGGTGGCCCATTCCAGCGTGTGGCCATGGACATCCTGGGTCCTCTGCCGCTCACGGATAGAGGGAACAAGTACATTCTAGTGTTAGGGGATTATTTTACAAAATGGGTGGAGTCTTATCCAATACCTAACATGGAAGCAAAAACTATTGCTAACGTGTTTGTTAGTCATTTTGTCAGCAGGTTTGGAGCCCCTGATGTTCTGCACACCGATCAGGGGAGGAACTTTGAGTCCGCCCTGTTTAAGGAAGTGTGTTTGCTGTTGGGAGTTCAGAAGACAAGGACTACGCCTTATCACCCGCAATCTGATGGGCTGGTCGAACGCTTTAATCGAACTTTGCTTGATCTCCTTAGCATTGCATCGAACAGAATTGGGACCTTTGTATTCCAGCAGTGATGCTAGCCTATCGTACAAGTGTGCAGGAGTCCACTGGGTGTACGCCATATTTCCTCCTCTTCGGACGTGAGGCCAGGCTGCCGGTGGATGTCATGTTTGGGTTGCCTCCAAATGTTCCACCTCAGCCGGTACACACCAATATAGCAAAGATTTGAGAGCTCGACTGGATACTGCGTATGAGAGGGTGCGAGAACGGTTAGGTTGGCGGCAGCGCCGTCAGAAGATGGTGTATGACCGCAGACGGACGGGAAGGCCGTATGGGATTGGTGAATGGGTTTGGTTGTATTGTCCTGCTGTGCCCAGGGGGAAATCGGCTAAATTACACTCTTATTGGCAGGGTCCATATAAAGTTGTGAAAGTGTTCAGTAATGTGTTATACTTGATCCAACACAGGGACTCCACTCGCAAGAAAGTTGTTGTTCATTTTGACAGGTTGAAGCCGTGTGCACGGGGAGGTATATACGAACAAGGGACAACCGCACCACGTGATGCAGCTGTTTTTTCTGAGGCTGAGGAATCAGATGTATCCGATGCTGAGGAAACTGAAGATGACAACTTGGAGATTGCTCCTCAAGAGGATAATCTCGAGCCAGAGCGCCAGGAGAAGCAACATGAAGTGGAGCCTCGGGATGATCAGCAGGAACAGCCGCCAGTGGAGCCATTGCCACTTCTCCGACAATCGAAAAGATTAAGGAGTCGGCCGGACAGATTTGGAACAAACATTTTTGACTAGAGACAGATTCACTAGGAGGGGGGATAGTGTAGCGCATGCGCTATAGCTGCTCTTATTATGGACATGCGCAGTGTTTACACCTGAGGGTATTTAATGACGTGCTGTACGATCTTATTTGATAAAACACTTGGATTGCTACAGTACATACAAAACAAACTATTTGTATAAAATTTGACTTATTGGGAATATTCCCATTATGTTTTTTAAATCTCTCACTTTTGCAGTGTTCTGTAGTGCTGTGGATAACTGAATTATGAACAGTTATTGCAATAAGCCAAAATTAGCTTATTCATGAGAAGTTTAGCCACAATTTAGCATCACCACAGGGGGTATAGATTTTCAAAAATTGTGTTAAATGCTCACTCCTGTTATGAGATACGATGCAACAAAATGAATGGGGTAATTTGTGTACCACTGTACACACTTCAGGATGCAAATAGACAATATATATGCATGTGTCTTCTTCATTTGTTTAGTGTCCGAAGCATGCAGAGAAACACTCCAGGACTACTCGATCATCGTATAGGCCCTAAAGACATGTTTATAGTTTTGTTGTATGTTTGTATTTAATATCAACTTTTTATTAAAATCATCAACTGTTGTTGTATAGTTTATTAAGATCAATTTATGTTGTATCATAAGATTACGGTGCATACACGAACTTCTGATACCTGTGTCAACACCCATAAGAGTGTAATGGCTACACTTCAAGGGTGTTGGCTGTAACACTCCTGAGCGGTTACCACTACACTCCATGGGGTGTTATTCCTAAACAGGCGTACGAACACCCCTAAGTGTGTTGTGGCAACACCCTTTTTTTAACAGTGTATATCTAAATGCGCAAGGTTGTCATGACAACCAACTGCAGCTGTGCCTATTCCAGTTACCTAAGATGTTGGTTAGGATTTGCCAAGTTGTGGTGACTAATCATCTCATTCATGCATTTTTACTCCATTCTCTGTGCATGCACACAGCCTATTCCAGTTACCTAAGATGTTGGTTAGGATTTGCCAAGTTGTGGTGACTAATCATCTCATTCATGCATTTTTATTCCATTCGCTGTGCATGCACACATGATCTACAGTTTCAACCTGCAGTACTTGTTCTAATGTGAAAAGTGTCATGCCTTTGCAAATAGTAAACACAGGGTCACATTTTTATAATGAATGTTGTAGCAAATTTGACAAGTTTTCTGCGGAGCTCCAGTCAAGGATGAAGTGGGCACACAATTGTTGTTGATTAAATTGAGCCTTTACCAAAACACTGAAAGGAAACAAATACATCATGACTGTCTCCTGTTTGTTTTCCAAGTGGCCAAAGGCAACTGCTCAACTGGACAGGAGTGGCAGAGTTTCTTTTTTTTTTTTTTTTTTTTTTTGTGCTCCACATGACATGGCTGTTATTAGTGATCAAGGACGAGAGTTCGTAAATCAGATTTGAATCTGCAACTCGCTTTAAAGCCGGTTGACCCGCTATTTGGCATTCCCCTATCTAGACAACCCGATTTGAACATTTTTGACCCCATAAGAGTAGTTTTCAAGAATAGAGCACAGCCTGACCATTTTGGTAATGAAAAACAATGCCAGGCATTCAGTTAGTACACACTAGATTGGTATTTAAGGACGCCTCTATATCAGAACGGTGGTTCACATTATTTCGGACTGCTGTATATCGACTGTACTCTGTATCGGTGCAGTGGCAAACGCGGTAGTGCATTCCTACCAGACGATAAATATATATTTGTATCAGTCCAATGCTAGTACAAAAATTAGCTTTAAAAGGTAACACCTGTAAAATACTCTGCTCCTTGGTGGGAACAAGGACGCCTTCTGCATCAAGAGCTTCAAGAACTGTCGCATCATTGTGTTGCGCAATGGAGGATTTTGTTTTAACCATTGATATTAGAGTAGCTAGATCTATGGTTTTACACTCTTGCCAAAGGTTAAAGAGTATACACTGCAATTCCCCCCCCCCCCCCCCCCCCTCCCCTCCTCTCCGTTGAGAGGAAATTTCTCTGGTAGGAATGCATGTACTGACACGAGAGATCTCAGCAACCAAAGCCATTTCCAAAATCGAGACATATGATGAAAATCCGGTCAACTGGATTTTAATTCACAACCCATCAGGGTCACAGTATCGCACGTATATAGTTACATGCATGTGTGGTATGAAACAATCATGAATACTACGTACATCACACTCCTCCCTACCTCGGCACACCACTCCTGCATCTTCACTATGCAAACAGTCGTGGATGCCCCATCCATTGAAAGGACATTGGCTTAAGGATGACTCTGAGCCAGCACAGAGCACATTATCCATCCAAATGGTTCCTGTCCCTTGGCCAAACTCTGCATTGGTGGTAGCTCTGACTGTTCCATTGTATCCCAGCTGTCTGCACACCACCTGGGTCCATGCACAGAAGAGTATGCACATGTGTTGTACTGTACCATGCAACCAAAGCTATGCTATCCCTTGCACATTGAATACACACATCTTGATACTGCGCTTTCTATTCCATGCCAGCTCCCTCCCTCAACTCTTATTTCTCTCTCCCTCTCTCATTCCTTCTCCTAAGAATTCCTTCAGAATTTATCTTAACAAAGATACTACAGCCATATACACTGAAGTAGCAGCAAAGGGCTTGTCAAAGTGAGCTAAGGGTGTAATGTGGTTGTTTGATGTGGGGTGTGAGGGGCTGTAGTATTACAACACAAGGTTCTCTGGGAACTACACCTGGGTCACCCTGGCATAGTGCAGATGAAGAATCTGGCAAGAAGCTATGTGTGATGACCAGGATATTGAGGAATCTGTGAAATCTTGTCAACAGTGCCCCGACTGTTCGAGCGTCCCATCCTGTTCATACCTGGGTGTAGCCATCCAGGCCCTGGAAGTGTTGATTTTGCCGCGAGCCATTTCTATGAAAATCATTTTTCTTGATGCCCATTCAAAATGGCCAGAGGCTATTCCAATGTCCATCACTAGGCTACAGTTGCACAGTTGACTGGTTCTTTATATCATATGGAATATCTCAGCTGGGATCGTATAATGCCCTCCTTTTATTATAACTGAATTTAAACTATTTCTGCTAAGAAATGGAATATGCCATATTGGAATTGCCCCTACCATCTCTCATCCAGGAGGCAATGCAGCAAAAGCAAATATCAAGGAATGCAAATGTTAATTTTATTATCCTATTCGGTAACACAGCATGAGTCAATAGTAGATGGAAAATACAACAAAAAGGCAATTATGATGATGCTTCCCTTTGAGGCAGGTTGTTTTGAGGCAACCAGTATACTTGTGTGTTACTTCAGTCATATGGTTTCAGCAATGATTGTGTAAAAAAAAAAATGGCCCAATGCCATATGCTGTGCAAGATCTATAGCATGTATTCCCTGGAGCAGGTGCATGTGGTGATGGGTGCTTGAACAGTGTCACACCAATCGTCTAAATATGCTCCAGCAGCAGTGGCCGAAAAGGAGAGGAGAATGCAAAGAGGGTATGGCTACCAAGACTGCTACAAATGTTTGTACTGATGCATGAGGAATCTACCAATGTAGTATTCTCAGAGTGTGCATAAACCACCAGAGGGACCATTGTGAGTGGAAAGTGACTTCATTTTGAGAGTGTCATATATATGTATTTTAAGTTATATGCTTGTGTGCATGGGCATTGAAGTTATTTGTGTATATTGTTCCTTTGTTCCTTTGTATGTCTGATTATTGTTAGCTCTATTCATTTTGAGAATTTGGCTCTTTGAGTACACTTCCCTCTCTCCCTGCCCTAATCCTCCGAACCGAACCTCCCTTTCTTACAGTGGCATCATTGATGTCCCAGTTGTCATCACACACTGTACCCCACACTCCATTGTGCTGCACTTCCACACGACCACTGCTAGGGATGGAGCCTCCCACCAGACGTAGAGGAGCAACTGGCTGCCCAGTGTCTGAATCAAAGAGGAGGGGAGGAATGGAGGAATGGCAGGGAAAGGAAACTGGGATATCTTCATGTAAAGAACATGTAAATAAAGCCATTTAAAGACCTATTTAACACTGTACATACATGTGCATGTAAAACACCCCTCCTGGTAAGACTGACTCAGAGTGTGTATGTAGGTCTACATATGCACACGACAAACTCACAGATGCATGCACAGCACACAATAAATGCACACAAAAAAACTCACAGAAAACACACGAATACCATGTACACACACCTCCCTACCTCCGCACACTACTCCTGCATCTTCACTATGCCAACAGTTGCTGATGCCCCATCCGTTGAAGGGACATTTGTCCAAGGATGACTCTGAGCTAGCACAGGTCACATTATCCATCCAGATGATCCCTGTGCCTTGACCAAACTCCGCATTGGTGGAAGCTCTGAATGCTCCATTGTATCCCAGCTGTCTGCACACCACCTGGGTCCATGCATAGAAAAGTATGCACATGTGTTGTACTGTGCCATCCAACCAAAGCTATGCTATATCCCTTGTATTGTAAAAGTATATCCATTATGATAATTTTGTTGCTTTTCATTCTCCCAGCACCCTCCCCTCTCTTTCCTAATCCCTCCCTCACTCCCTCCCTCCCTCCCTCCCTCCCTCCCTCCCTCCCTCCCTCCCTCCCTCCCTCCTCCCTCCCTCCCTCCCTCCCTCCCTCCCTCCCTCCTCCCTCCCTCCCTCCCTCCCTCCCTCCCTCCCTCCTCTCCCTCCCTCCCTCCCTCCCTCCCTCCCTCCCTCCCTCCCTCCCTCCCTCCCTCCCTCCCTCCCTCCCTCCCTCCTCCCTCCCTCCTCCCTTCCTCCCTTACAGTGGCATCATTGATATCCCAGTAGTCATCACACACTGTACCCCACACTCCACTGTACTGCACTTCCACACGACCAATGCTAGGGATGATGCCTCCCACCAGACGTAGAGGAGCAATAGGCTGCACAAAGTCTGAATGGAGAGGAGGGAGGAGGGAGGAGGGGAGGAATGGTAGGGAGAAGCAACAGGGATATTTTCATGTACTGTATAACAGCAGCTCAATACTACATATAAATCTCTCTTACCTGCTATCAATACATACACTTGCATGCAGGCATGTATGTGCTAACAGTGGTGTGGTGGCCAGAGACCCGAGGGAGGGTCAGGTAGGCCCTGAGAAGGTCAGGTAGGCCCCAGAGAGGGTCAGAGAGGACCCAGAGAGGGTCAGAGAGGTCCCAGAGAGGGTCAGATAGGCCCCAGAGAGGGTCAGGTAGGCCCCTGAGAGGGTCAGGTAAGCCCCTGAGAGGGTCAGGTAGGCCCAGAGTGGGTCAGGTAGGCCAAGACCACCTTGCACATTAAAAAACAGGGCACCTGACAGTGAGGGCACTTTTCATGCCAGAACCTCATGCAATTAGCTTGGCATTATAACTGAGCAGAATATTCCCATATAACGATTAATTTCTGTGCAAGTGAACTGATTGTCTATTAACATAGCCGTAGATAGTACACATTTATGTAATATTGCACAATGTGGTGATTCAATCAAGATGGAGTGGCTATCTATGCATGCTCAGCATGGGTCAGCAGAAGAGTTACCTTGTGCTTGCAGAAAGGAAGAAGAGAATAACAAGTGTAAGAATTATTATCAAAGCCACGTCCATTTCTCCACTTTATCTGTAAACCTCCCAAACAAACTGAATGCTATAGTTTTGCCCTCACATATAACCACATGTTTAAAAATAAGGTTTTTCCATCTGTGTTGCTAGGATGGCTGCTATTCAACAATGTTTGGTTTCTCTGTATGGAAATCCATCTACTGACATAACTAGTGGTGTAAAGTTTCCTCTCCACCTGCTTATTAATCCTTGTCTTCTCCTTAGCTCCAGATTCCAAGACTGATTCGGGTGAATGGTTATGATGATATGGAGCATCACTAATAATGACCTTAATGCTAAATAATGCCTCCAGCTGAGGCAGCCTTGAACCACCAATTCAAGTCGCAGCCCATCGTCTCTAGTTTTAATCAGCCTCTGCTCATTCATTATTTGTGTCCATACCTGTGCTGCTATGCTGCAATTCCTGGTTTCATTATGCCTCTGAATGATGAGTCCGCTTATTTTGCAGACATGCTGAAAGGATAAAATGGCAGGGAGGTTCCCACAAATAGCATGTGGCTATGACATCCCAGAACAGCCTAGGTGACAGGTCAAAGCGATATTTCTGAAGAGGAATTGCATTGAGGTTGATGTCCTTCCTTTCAATGCACTTTGAATTGCTAAGGAAAGTACAATGCTCTCAAATTTTAGCATGTAATATTGTTCCTTAGCTGTATAGCCTTATATTCCCGGCATTAGCATATCACCTCTGCAGTAAATCCATTCCTTAGAATATTTCAAAACCGATTAAAAATAGAGTATCCTCTTGTAAGTGTTACTGCTGCACCTCCTCCATAGTATATGTGCATTCCATAAAGTTGTAACGCGGCGGTTGACCATATTGAAAGCATTTGCTAGATCAATGAGAAGGAACCCTAACTGTTACTTACAAAGTCATCATACAGGGAGGTCGCTTGACATGGATAGCACCATCAATACTCTAGTTGCCAGAGCCATTGTCTTACCAATCACACTGTGGATGCATTCAGCTGTTCCAATGGTGGACACGTATCTAGAGCAATAAGTTGGTTTGCCATTATGAATCACCACACCATTTGCCAAATGATGCATGTGTCAGCATAGCCATACCACTCAGACCCATATCAGAGCAGAAAACTCTGCCACTGCGTGGAGTCTGTTTACCACTTGGTCCAGCAATCCCTCTGATGTTAAGTGCCACTCGTTTCAATATGGGAAGCAATGATGTAAGCAGCAGTGGGAGTATTTATCCCATGTCAGGGATGCAGCAGGATTGGGGCTTCCAGGGGGTGGGTATTTATCTTTGAGACTCTGTAATTACATTGGCACCAAAGTTTGTTCATGCAAGTGTGTCCCCTGTTGCTTCTCTTACTTCACCACTTAACATGAACATCAAGAAAACACGTATCGCATGCATGAGCCTAAGGTCTGCTTTGCTTGGTTCATGTAAAAGGTGCTATAACCTCTCAAGGCTCCAGATATATAGCAGTGATTCAATAAGAAACACTGCTATATCAACAAAGAGATGCAGGTTTGTATGTGCACACATGACACATGCATCGTGCACACCTCTCGGACCTTGTAGGAGACATGAGTTCTGCTTCGAATACATTTAGTAAACATGGAGTGTCTTCCTGCACACACAACATGTCCCACCTCAATGTTTACACCACCTCATGGCTCTTATAAAAACACATGAACATGTAACCTCCCATCCTCCCTCCCTCACATACATTCATTATACACAAGCATGTATCTGAACCTGCGTCAGCAGGTTCAATATAGGATTGATTGAGGAATGATGAATGTCATTATAATTTTAAATCGCGTCGGGAGGGACAACGGAGAAAACGGATCACTTATCTCTTTGCAGCAATCGAACGACAACATCAAGATCTACGTTTTGATGCTAGTTTCATTTCATAAAACTATGCGCTTCTAGACAAACAAAGAACCTGTTTCTCGTGCCCATGCCCAAAAAAATTGTTGGTCGTCGTCGTCGTCGTCGTCGTCGTCTTCCTTAGGAAAGTATAACTCGAGCTACGAAGGGTTTTAAAGAACGGCAATAGTACCAATCTCTTCAGAATTTACCGGCACCGTGCCTCTTAAGATCATATCACATCTACCAAAAGTAGCAAGCATAATATAGGAATTAATTTTAAATAATGATGTATTTAATAATGTTATACAGCATAAATGCTCCAACCTGCACTAAATTTATTTGGTGTTCCTATCGCAGTTTAGTCATTACTTACTTTTGTTAGTGAAGTTGTTTTTTTTTTAATGCCTTCGCGCAATCGAAAGAAGAGATGTAAGCAACGAGCGGAATACCTCCAAAAACGAGAAGATATTTTATCACAAGAGAACAAGGCTAAAGCCCGAGAGCGCTACAAGGCCGACCCTGAAAAGAAGAAGGCCTCTGTACGCGACACCTACAACGCAAATGCTGTATCTAAGCGTGCTGCTAAAAGGCAGCGATATCAAGAGGACGTCGAGGAGAACCGTGCTGCTAAAAGGCAGTGATATCAAGAGGGGCGTCGAGGAGAACCGTGCTGCTAAAAGGCAGCGATATCAAGAGGGCGTCGAGGAGAACCGTGCTGCTAAAAGGCAGCGATATCAAGAGGGCGTCGAGGAGAACCGTGCTGCTAAAAGGCAGCGATATCAAGAGGGCGTCGAGGAGAACCGTGCTGCTAAAAGGCAGCGATATCGAGAGGGCCTCGAGGAGAACCGTGCTGCTAAAAGGCGGATATACAGGGGCAATTCAGCTACCATTAAGGCAGCTAGAAGGAGTCGGTATTGGAAGGGAACTACCACTACCACCCAAAGGTATGTTATAGCATGCTGTATGTAGCATTTAAAATCTAAGGGCTGCTTTGCACGTGGCTCATGGCTTCCCTGTCATGCACACATTAACACATTTCTTGTATGCCTGCATACCGTATTATCAGATGTACAGTAAGGCTTCCCGGTTTCCTTGTACATGTAAAGGTCAATGTTTGTACAAAAGGTATTTGTGCATGCATCTGTGTCTGTACATTATTGTATATTAGTTATCTGATGTTGAAGAAAGGACTACACACGTGTTTATAGTACAAGTCTGTCATGCGCATCCACCCTTTGCTGCAGCTGTGTTTAATTGTTATCAGATGTACAGTAAGGCTTCGTTCCCACAAGTAAAAGTTCCCCCATGTACATGTAAAGGGTTAGGTCAATCTTTGTACATGTCACCTTGTTTTAAAGGTCCACTACACGTGTGTACAGAAGTGTTACCCAAAATTGAGTTGTATGAAAATGAAATAATTCATGTAATACACAATTGGTGAAATGTTTTGATGCATGTATAAGGCATAATGTGTGGTAAAATAAAAGTACTGCAACCCTATCTTCTCCCATATAGTTACTCCCTGTTTGAGCCCAACTCTCGCACACTAGCAGAGTATGGAGTGAGTCTTGAAAAAGCAATTCTTAGGGATAGTGAGCTTCTCAGTGAAGTAAACAATGCTTTTTGCAATAGCTATCCATTGCTAGCTCAAAAGGTTGTTACAAGATCTGCCCGTGCAGCAGTAAGTAAGATTAGTGCAGATGCATTACTTGCTAAAGCAATAAGTGTACGAAGATCACAGGCAGGGTCACTGCTAAAAACTATCCGTAAGGTTAATGCAAAGAAGTTGCAAGAGAGTGATATTTTAGTCGGGCATAGGTTTCATACTGCTGGGGCTGAGCCTTACTTCTTTGATAATTCATACACTAATCCAAAACATTGGACGGATGTGTATATACGTAATGATAATGACGTCACCCTCAATAATACATGCAAGTTGCTGATTACCTGATTTCAAGTGGAAGGTGTGGCTCAATTAGACATCGAAGTGGGAATTGACCGTTACCAGTTCCCTGATAAAGGTCAATGTTTGTACAAAAGGTTATTTGTGCATGCATCTGTGTCTGTTACATTGTATGTGTAGGTGCATGTACATTTAGTTTGCCTTAGGCCTTATCTATAGACAATCTATAGATGCCACTGCATTATGTATATAGTTACTGGGGCATCTGTAGATCATTGGTGCAACCAGTTGCAGCTGCTTATGCATAGAGTATGGTAGACACTGGGGCTCCATGAGCTATATCATTCATGAAATTAGACCAATAGAATTATAGCACAGCTAGAAAACGTGGCTGTGCATGTATACCGGCGGTATAAACCACGACCCGTAGAACAGCACATTTCTCTCTTGAAATAAATTCAAAGGTAAATACTAAATTTTTTACAAGTTGTTTCAATACTCTGTCTGTCACGTAGATGGCTGAAGAAGTCGGGAAAGAATTTTTGATGAGTCTGAAGGAGAGGAGGTCGAGGAAGCACATACATCCTCGATCACAACTTCTGTCCCCGCCAGCGCTAGCCTCACCACCAGCAGCAGCGCTGCCCTAAGCCAGCGCTAGCCGCACCACCAGCAGCAGTGCTGCCCCCGCCAGCGCTAGCCCCACCACCAGCAGCAGCGCTGCCCCCGCCAACGCTAGCCCCATCGCTGCCACCACCAGCGCTAGCCCCACCACCATGGCCAGCAGCAGCGCTGCCCCCCCCCCCCCCAGAGCTAGTCCCACCCCAGAGCTAGTCCCACCACCACCAGCAGCGCCCCTCCCACCGCCAGTACCAGTTCTGCCCCCGCCACTGCTCCCCCCAATGCTGCCCCCGCCTTTTTTCCTGCCCCCGCCACCCCGCATGGCCATACCCAAGGCGGGGGGGGGGGAGAAGAGGCCGAGGAGGCGGCAAAATGATTAATTATATTAAAAACAATTATACGTACCATTTTTAATTTATGTGTTAGTTAATTTATTACTTTTCATTATTAAAGTCGTATTGAAAAAACAAAGCGTTTATATGTTCTTTGACACGGAGAAAAAAACTTATGAAACAAGTAAATAAAAACATTCTCTAACGAGAAAGTTGGTGGGCATATAGGATTGACAATGTTGGTGTAAAAAGCACGGAAACAAGTGTGACAGAAATGTTACTGGAAAATTGAAATAGGCCTATATTTAGCCCATTTTCTCAGGCGTGCGCTGCCTAAATGTGACTGGGCTAAATATAGGCCTATTTCAATTTCCAGTAACATTTCTGTCACACTTGTTTCCGTGCTTTTTACACCAACATTGTCAATCCTATATGCCCACCAACTTTCTCGTTAGAGAATGTTTTATTTACTTGTATATGTACATGCACAGTGTATAGAAGCATCACCGATACACATAGTGTTCCAAAACATTGTAGGCAACAAAAAACATGTGGAAAAACTCGCACACATACACACACACATACACACACACACACATACACATCACACACACACATCACACACACATACACACACGCGTGCACATGTGCATACACACACACACACACACACACACACACACACCACACACACTACCCTACCTCGACATACTACTCCTGCATCATGACCAAACACACAGTTCTGGATGCCCCATCCATGGAAGGGACATTGGTCCAAGGATGACTCTGAGCCTGTGCAGGTCACATTATCCATCCAGATGGTTCCATTGCCTTGGCCAAACTCTGCATTGGTGGAAGCTCTGGCTGTTCCATTGTATCCCAGCTGTCCTGCACACCACCTGGGTCCATGCACAGAAGAGTATGCATGTATGATGTAATTTAACACCCAACCAAAGCCATGCTATTCCTTGTAAAAGTGTATCCATATTTTCTCTTTGCTTTTCATTTTGTTCAGCAACTCCTCCCTCCCTCCCTCCTCCTCCTCCCTACATCCTCCTCCCTCCTCCTCCCTCCCTCCTCCTCCCTCCCTCCTCCTCCTCCCTCCTCCTCCTCCTCCTCCCTCCTCCTCCCTCCCTCCTCCCTCCCTCCCTCCCTCCCTCCCTCCCTCCCTCCCTCCCTCCCTCCCTCCTCCTCCCTACATCCTCCTCCCTCCTCCTCCCTCCCTCCTCCTCCCTCCCTCCTCCTCCCTCCCTCCTCCTCCCTCCCTCCCTCCTCCTCCCTCCCTCCTCCTCCCTCCCTCCTCCTCCCTCCCTCCCTCCCTCCCTCCCCCCTTTCCCTCCCCCTCCATCCCTCCCTCCCTCCCTCCCATTTGCTCCCTCCCTTGTCCTCTCTTTATTCCACCCTTCCTCTACCTCCTTCCTCCTCCCTTCCTCCTCCCTCCTCCTCCCTTCCTCCTCCCTTCCTCCTCCTTCCTCCTCCCTTCCTCCTCCCTTCCTCCTCCCTTCCTCCTCCCTTCCTCCTCCCGTCCTCCTCTCTTCTTCCCCCTCACTCCCTCACCCACTCCTTGCTTATCTCCCTTTCTCCTCCTCCCTCATTTCTCCTCCTTCCCTCTTCTTTCCTCCCTCTCCCCTCTAGCCTCCTCCTCCTTCATTTCTCCTTCTCCCTCCCTCTGCTTCCCTTCCTCTTCTTCCCTCCCTCCCCCTCCTCTTTACCTCCTCTCCCTTACTTACATTTGCATCATTGATGTCCCAGTCATCATCGCACACTGTACCCCACACTCCATAGTACTGCACTTCCACACGACCACTGCTAGGGGTGGGGCCTCCCACCAGACGTAGAGGAACTGAATGAGCAGGGGAGGGGTGGCAAGGAGATGAAACAGGGATATTTACATACCTGCAGTACATGTAAATATAAGCAGCTCATACATATACACTGTACATTGTATATACATATGACACCTGGTAAGACTGGCTCAGAGTGATTGACTACAGTGACCAGGAGAACAGCAAGAGGAGCAGGTTTGTATGTACACACACATGACACATGCATCGTGCACACCTCTCAGACCTTGTAGGAGACATGAGTTCTGCTTATATTTTGTAAACATGGAGGGCCTTCAACATGTCCCACCTCGATGTTCCCACCACCTCCCCCCTCTCCGTGGATATCGCACATAATAATTACATGACATCATTCCTCTCATTACCATCGTGTCTCCCTTTCCCACATTCACTGTACGTACACACAAACATCACCGTGTAAAAATACAATCAATAAATGCACATAAAACACACACAGAATATGAACAACTTCCAAGAACACACACCTCCCTACCTTGGCACACCACTCCTGCATCTTCATAATGCCCACAGTTATGGATGCCCCATCCACTGAAGGGACATTGGCTCAAGGATGACTCTGAGCCTGTGCAGGTCACATCATCCATCCAGATGGTTCCAATGCCGTGACCAAACTCAGCATTGGTTGAAGCTCTGACTGTTCCATTGTATCCCAGCTGTCTGCACACCACCTGGGTCCATAGGGTGACTTTTGTTTGTTATAATATGACTCCATGTGTACCCCCCCCCCCCACCCTTTTGTCCCTCCTTCCCTCCCTCCTTCCCTTCCTCCTTCCTTCCCTCCCTCCCTCCCTTACAGTGGCATCATTGATGTTCCAGTAGTCACCACACACTGTACCCCACACTCCATAGTACTGCACTTCCACACGACCACTGCTAGGGGTGGAGCCTCCCACCAGACGTAGAGCAACTGGCTGCACAAGGTCTGAATCAAAGAGGATGGGGGGAGGAGTGGAGGGATGGCTAGGACAGGTATATAAGCAGCAAGAGGAGCAGGTTTGTAGGTGTACACATGACATATACATCGTGCACACCTCTCAGACCTTGTAAGAGACATGTCTTCTACTTGGAATACATTCAGTGCCTTCCTGCATACACAACATGTCCCACCTCAATGTTAGTTTCCATCACCACCTTCCCCCTCCATGGCTATCACACATAATAAATACACGTACTTGCTACATGTATGTAGAATCATTGATTTCACTCTTTCCCATCCTCCCTCTCTCTCTCCTATACACACATTCCCTGTAAGCACACACACACACACTCATAGTACACATTCATTCACACACATTCACATGGTACATGTGCAGTGTACACACACAACACAGATGTGAACAAATATTACAAATCAAACACAGCACGCATGTATACCATGCAAGCATACTCTCACACCTCCCTACCTTGGCATGATACTCCTGCATCTTCACTATGCAAACAGTCGTGGATGCCCCATCCATTGAAGGGACATCGGTCCAGGGATGGCTCTGAGCTAGCACAGGCAACATAATCCATCCAGATGATCCCTGTGCCTTGACCAAACTGTGCATAGCCAAATGATCTGCTTGTTCCATTGTATCCCAGCTGTCTGCACACCACCTAGAGTCCAACCAACCAAAGCTATGCTATTCCTTGTATGTTCCCTCCCCATCTATCCTCCCCCTTTCTCTCTCGACCTTACCTCTCCCATAACTCCCACCCAACTTCCCCTCCCTCCCCATCCCTCCCTCTCTTCCTTACAGTGGCATCATTGATGTCCCAGTAGTTATCACACACTGTACCCCACACTCCATAGTACTGCACTTCCACACGACCACTGCTAGGGGTGGGGCCTCCCACCAGACGTAGAGGAGCAACTGGCTCCATGGTGTCTGAATATAAGAGAAGGGTGGAGGAGAGGAATGGCAGGGAGAAGAAACTGAGGTATTTACATGTGCAGTATATGTAAATACAAGCAACTCATTGCATGATTGCTCTTAATCAGCTATCAATACATCTACTGTACACTGTACATACATGTAAGACGCCCCTCCTGGTAAGACTGGCTCAGAGTGAGTAACTAGTACAGTGGCCAGGAGAACAGCAAGAGGAGCAGGTTCGTATGTGCACGCATGACACATGCATCGTGCACACCTCTCAGACCTTGTAGGAGACATGAGTTCTGCTTGGAACACATTTAGTAAACATGGAATGCCTTCCTGCACACACAACATGTCCCACCTCAATGTTTACACCACCTCCTTCCCTCTCCGTGGCTATTACACAAAATAGATACATAATCATTAATTCCACTCTTTCCCATCCTCCCTCCCTCTCTCCTATACACACGTTTCCTGTAAGCACACACTCATTTACCCACACCTCCACATGGTACATGTGCAGTGTGACATACAACACAGATGTGAACAAATATTACAAATCACACACAACACACACGTGTGCCATGCAAGCATACCCTCATACCCCCCTACCTTGGCACACCACTCCTACATCCTTCCTATGCAAACAGTTGTGGATGCCCCATCCATTGAAGGGACATCGGTCCAGAGATGACTCTGAGCCAGCACAGGCCACATTATCCATCCAGATGGGTCCTGTGCCTTGACCAAACACTGCATTGCCAAACGTTCCGGCTGTTCCATTGTATCCCAGCTGTCTGCACACCACCTGGGTCCATGCACAGAAGAGTATGCACATGTGTTGTACTGTACCACCCAACCAAAGGTATGCTATTCCTTGTATATCCATTTGTTGCTCCCTCTCCTTCTGTCCTCCCCCTATCTCTCTTAACCTTATCTCTCTATCTCCCTCTCAACTCCCTCACCCCCACCCACCCGACTCTTCACACCCGCTCCCTCCCTTCCTTACATTGGCATCATTGATGTCCCAGGAGTCATGACACACTGTACCCCACACTCCATAGTACTGCACTTCCACACGACCACTGCTAGGGGTGGAGCCTCCCATCAGACGTAGAGGAGCAACTGGCTGCACAAGGTCTGAATATAAGAGAAGGGTGAAGGAGAGGAATGGCAGGGAGAAGAAGCCAAGGTATTTACATGTGCAGTATATGTAAATACAAGGAGCTCATTGCATGAGTGCTCCTATCAACTATCTGTACACTGTACATACATATGCATGTAAGACACCCCTCCTGGTAAGACTGGCTCAGAGTGAGTGACTACAGTGGCCAGGAGAACAACAAGAGGAGCAGGTTTGTATGTACACACATGACACATGCATCGTGCACACCTCTCAGACCTTGTTGGAGACATGAGTTCTGTTTGAAATACATTTAGTACACATGGAGGGCCTTCCTGCACACACAAGTTGGCAATGTCATGCAATAAATGGATTGTGACAATTACAGATCTACCGGGCCTATTTATCTCCATTGTATCTGGCACAGCAATAACCGACCATAATCATTTTGGACTTCATAATTATCCGGACCGACCTACATTGATTGCCGGCATAATAGGCCACACCCATTTCTTCCTTTCCATGGCTACCACAGATGTAGTTCATATACATGGCATCATTCCTTCCCTCCCTCCCTCTCTGACATTCACTGTACACACACACACACACACACACACACACACACACACACACACACACACACACACACACACACACACACACACACACACACACACACACACTAAGTGAAAGGCACACACCCTATACCTGCGTACCTGGGCACACCACTCCTGCATCTTCACTATGTAAACATTCGTTGATGCCCCATCCATTGAAGGGACATTGGTCCAAGGATGACTCTGAGCCTATGCAGGTCACATTATCCATCCAGATGAGTCCCGTGCCTTCGCCAAATACTGCTCTTGTGAATGGTATGGCTGTTCCATTGTATCCCAGCTGTCTGCACACCACCTGGATCCATGCACAGAAGAGTATGCACATGTGTTGTACTGTACCATCCAACCAAAGCTTTGCTATTCCTTGCATTTTAGTATTATATCCATTTTAATTTGCTGCTCATTCTCACCCACCCCACCCACCCACCCACCCACCTCCCTCCACCTCCCTCCCTCCCTTACATTGGCATCATTAATGTCCCAGTGGTAATCACACACTGTACCCCACACTCCATAGTACTGCACTTCCACACGACCACTGCTAAGGGTGGAGCCTCCCACCAGACGTAGAGGAGCAACTGGCTGCACAGAGTCTGAAATGGAAAGGAGGAATAGGGAGGAGACATAACAGGTATATTAATTTGTACTGTAATAAAAGCAAGCAGTATGAAGCATGAATTGACTGAATTAAAAAAATTTGCGTTTAAAACATATACCAATGCTAATTGGCTTGAACACATAAACGTATTTAGACTTTATGCAGAGGAGCTAGGACTAGGTTGCCTCTTGCATTATACAAGTTTACTAGTTGTGGTGATAAAAGAGGCCTGGAATCCTGTTCTGTTCCCAGTGTTTGTTGAGTTGATCTGCAGTGACACCCAAAGAGAAGATCTGTTGTCTGGTGCAATGTACAAAAGGCTGGTGTTACCCAGGTCTCCTATGTATGAGGAGCATCAATTAGGACTCCAACAGAAATACATAGTAAGTAGATTACCAGTCAGTGTGGCAAGAAGATTGCTACCATTGCACGAAGGCTGGCTGCAGACCTTCAGAGTGTCAGATGAGGCTTCCAGGTTCACAAAGGTCACGTTGAGTTGGACTGGTTCTGTTGATACTCCTGTGATAGTCCACAAACAGGAGATATTTCCAGGATAAGGGTCAGGGGAGTTGGGAGAAGAGAAGTAGCCTTTGCCTAGAGCATTGAAGACACCACCACAGGACCCTACATGAGGTTAAACAACCATGTCGCACAATTTTGCAGCACATGCACCAATCATCATGCACGTACCTGGTGTGTACAATAACTTGTTGGGAGTGACGTTCCTGTACTGTACGGGTAGGCCCGAAAAATCGATAGCTCCTACGGTTGCTGTTGCGACTAACTTTGCCTTCAGAGCAGCGGGAGTTAGAGATGGCTCTCGTTGGAGAAGCATCGCTGCTACTCCGGACACGATGGGCGTAGCCAAGCTAGTGCCGCTGAGATACTTGGAACAATTATTGCACGTGTAGTCAGCCCCGAGAACGCTCTGTCCCGGAGATAGTATGGTCACGCACGAGCCGTAGTTAGTGTAAACGTACACACCATCGCCGTTCCTCGTTCCCCCACCGTGATGGCGTACGGAGAACTGGCGGGACTTCGGCTACATGCGTCCGCCCTCTCATTTCCTGCGGCCACTATCACTGGAATATCTAAAGAGTACAAATTTTGCACAGCATCGTTCATGGATTGAGAGTAGCCTCCCGCCAGTGACATCGATACGATCGCTTTTCTTCCTCTCTGAGGTTAGTCTCGTACCCAGACCCACCATGACGTAAGTGTTTATCGCTTACACTACGTAGTGTAAGCGATAAACACTTACGTCATGGTGGGTCTGGGTACGAGACTACTCTGAGGTGGCGGTGCGAGCTACGTAGTCAAGTGCATCCAGGATAACGCTGTACGGAGCCCTACCGGCACAGTCGAGCGCGCGAAGGCTCAACAGGGTGACTCCTTTTGCAGAGCCGTACGTTTTCCCGCCGCACAAGCTGGCGACGTGGGTACCATGTCCATCGCAATCAAGACCTCTTCTCTGATCACTTCTGCTCAGGTTTAGATAAACATCCACGGCATCGTATCCAGCGTATATTGCTCTGTTCTCGAACTCTTCGTGATAGTAGTTTATTCCGCCGTCTACTATGTACACATCCACTCCTGCGCCCGTTGCTATGGGTTGATAGAAATAGTTTGGAGTTCGGGGCCTCTGGTCGATTCGATCCAGATGCCAAGGGAGCTGCCCGCTCTGTGTACCGTAAGCCATGTGTTCTTCTTCGATGTAGTCTACTTCGGGCCAGCGACGCAGCTGGAAGGTAAGATATGACGCGTATAAGCGTATCCGAAATGTAAATACAGTTATGACCATGCATATACATATGACGCTGCACTATGCGATAGCAAGATCATATACATGTAGACATGATCGACCGTTAAAAACCGCGCACGTGAAATATTGCCGGCGGTTCATAAGACGCGGCATTGACGCCGCGCTGTTAGGATATATATTTTGGGTTTAGGGTTTGGGGTTTATGGCTGCGCCGAAGGCGCGAGGGACCAGGTCAATTTGACCCGGAATCCGAATCCGGTGTCAAAAAGCACCCGTCTTACACTAAAAATTTTTAACAATGTTTTGGCCGTCAACGACCACTAGGACGAAGGCGCCTTCGGCGCCATATAATAAATCCTAATTGTATCAGTCGTGTACTCCGTGTATGTATGTCTGAAAACTTCCAGATCCGTTAAGATCAGAAAGCCTTAGCATTTATTAAGTACATCATAAAGCACTAAGCTTCACAATTATATGCTCCTAAAGGTAGATTTTGTGATTATGTCAATCACGAGTCTTGCCCGTAACTCATTCGTGTAAAATAAATGTAGAACGAGCTGAGGCAATTTCCTATCACAGTATTTGCAGAGCTTGACATTGTATGTCAACGACGTTTACACAACAGGTGCACAGTAGTTGGGAGGCGCATGCGCGAAAATCAATAAACACATGCTTCATCAGTCGATAATCGTCGTTTGGCGAAGATCTCTAAACTCGCTGTTTTTTTTTCTGTTTTTTCTGTGTGTGGTGTACACATACTTGATATGGCCGGTGCAATCGCGGTGACTCGGTAGTTACCAATATGTAGAGCTCACACCTAGTCTTAGTGGCGTAGTGTGATTGCTGAGCGCCCGGGGACATAACGCCCTAATGGTGCCTCCCCCCCCCCCCCCCCCCTTCACCCTTGCGCTATTCGTACCTGTATGTTATATTACCGGTATTTGTCAATCATTCACATTCAATAATACACTCCAATGTTTCTCTTATACTCAATAGAGCAAGGTTGCTAAAGCGATCTTGTTCCATCGACGAACGCAAGTAGGACAAAATTAGTTTTAATTTGCTGAAAGAGCGTCCGCAACTGGCGATAGATATATACAGCAATTGTAAGCACTATTTGTAGTGCAATGCGGAGATTCGGGAATATGCATCATCTCCATATGATATGATAAATGACAGAAGCTCTATAGGAGTCTTTGGTGAAATATCGCCTCTATTATTAAGTAGCATCCTGCAATCACAAACTTCAGTAGAGAGGTCTTCCCCGTTTATGTCAGTGTCATAGAATTTTCCTAGCTCCACACAATGACGATGGTGAGCAAGGGCCATCATTGTTATTCAGTAAATTTGTCACATCAAGTAGAAAGCCGAATTTAGAATTCATGTCATGAATCGCGAGAAACGTGTTAAAATCTTTTGATGGAGCCTGTCAAGAATGCTTCTCAAAACTCACTTAATCTCCTGTACCGCAGATAGTCCGGCATCATCATCAGGCATTCGTCGTCGTCTCCTAATCCGAGGCTCCACATCTATTTCCCAGTCTGTGCATCTTATCTTTGCATTCTCTATAGCATCCAGGCACAATTGGTCACCATCAGTGGCAAAGTTATGTTGCAAACCTTTCAGATCAGCTGCAGCATCCTTAAAATTCATGCTTGGATCCTGCAACCTCGATCTAGTTTTCCAAGAATTGTGTTCCAAAAATGCAACAGAACAAAGAATTCAAATTTCAAAATCGCTGCTAACAGAATCTGCATGTGCTTCACTTCTGGTGTCATGTGTCATGGTTGTATCATTGGATAACTTTTCAAGCAATCCCACCAATTCACCTAGACCAATGCAAATTGCTTTCACAGCCTCTGCACGTGAACTCCATCGAGTTTCACATTCCCATTTCACTACAAGTGGAAGCACTCTTCCCACCGTAGGGTTGAGGCCGAGAAAAACGTATAAATTTTTTCGATTGTTCCAATAAAGGTTACAACAATTGGATCCTGTTTAGCACAGTACAGTCCAGCTCAGTTCAAACTGTGATTGTCACAGTTTAGAAACAATGCACGGTGCATGATTTCTGGCACATATCCGCTGTTGAAGGCCTGATATATGACCAGCCATTACAGATGCATTATCGTAGCACTGTGACCTGCAATCACCCAGAGCCGGGTATTCCGTCGGATTCCAAACATTCCAGGATGACCTTCTCGAGGCTAGAAGCATCTTTTGAATGCAACTCTATGAAACCCAGAAACCCTTTTTTGATACAGACTTTCTTGCATACAAAATTAATGTCAACAAACCGAATTACTTGTGATAACTGTTCCCGATGGGCAAGATCAGGCGTTAAATTTACTAGTAAACCATAGTACTTGCTTTGTATGATGTCTTGTACAACCGATTTCTTACACTGTTTGCAAGAATACTGATAAATTCATTCGGGATAAGTATGTGACAGATTTAGGATTGTCTCTAGCATATTTCAGATGGTCTGAAATAATAGGATCATATTAACCAACCAGTTTCAGGAGAAAAAGGAAGTTTCCAGGATTATCACAGTTATTGCTTAATCGCTCTTCATGACCACGTAGTGCTATAGGTTTTGGGAAGCAAGATATTTGATACACGCTAGCATAGTTTTTAAAACCTCTCGCCATCGCTGTTTTTCAGATTGAATCATCGCTTCAGTGCAAGCATCAATCCCTATACCAAAAGTAATTCTTCGCTCCACTTCTTTCCACATTGTAAACGATTTGCGAATGACTAGGACTGTTCTCGTATAAGACTAATTTTTCTGGGCTTCTTCCATTTTCCATTTGCTGAACCATTACCTAATTCAAAAGCCGATCTGCAATTAACCGATGAGACAACAGCTAACATTTGCCAAGGTCGACCTATTGGAACATTAGTCATATAGGTACTGCTTGTGGCATTGGAAGTTTCGATTTCTGGCACACATTACATCTCCGACAGTACAGCTCCATTGCCTTTGCCATTCCAACCCAGTAGGTCATCCACTTCAATCTGCATGTCTAGGGTCTTTTCAGTGCCTTGATGACTTGCACTTATGATGTCATGGCAGCTGTGGAGGGCCACTTCCTGAAGTGAAGTTGGCATCATCGGAACAGTGACAATTTCTTCTAATGGACCTGGAACAAATGTGCGACACAGGACACCATCAACCAGATGTAACTGCTTCAGTATAGCTGAGAGTAACGCTTTAATGGGAACTGCTTCCAATTTGGTTTGGATGTACTATTCCGTGACGTAAGGTGCTGGATTACTTGCTGTAGTACAGCGTCCCTCTGTTGTTCTTCTAGGATCCTGTGCGTGGTTAGTCCTGAGGTTATCAGTGTAGCGGAGCATATTTCACTTGTTTCTAACTTGTATTGCAGATACACGGGACAGAGCATCTGCATTGGCATTTGATGATCCTCGCGATCTCAAAATCAAACTCTTGAAGAGCAAGAGCCCATCTGCACAACCTGCCCTCCATCTTCTGAGCAGAAAGCCATTATAGTGGCTGATGATCAGTGTGTAGGCTGAATGGTCGTCCCAGTAAGTAGTGCCTGAGTGTTTGACTGCAAAGACAACAGCCAGGCATTCCCGTTCGATGACACCGCGAACGCATGGCATGCAGGTGGATATATACGATGGCCTTGAAACTTCCTACGCTGCTGGAAGGGGAAGCTCTTGTCGCATGGTTGGGGATTTCTGTGAAAACAAGAACAAACTACTCTGCTACGAAGCCAGCCATCACGAACGCGTTAAAGCCTACAGAGTTACAGCTTTCGCTGAATTTCAATCGCACAAACTATGCCCTGGCGAGACAGTACCTGGATGCAGCTATGCCGGAACTGATGAAGATAGCAAGAACAAAACACTGTACCAGCAATTCTTAGTGGGTGTTCCTGACGAATGCAGTCGCGTTACAGCGCTTCCCCATGGGTCAAGCCCTCGCGCGATCGCCACTACTGTTGTCGAAGGCCCCACGATTGGCACCAACGTTGGCAGTACTGCAGCCGAGACAACTTCTTCAGCTATCGCCAAAGGTGTTAGAAGTGCAATAGTCCCACATCGACTGTCTCCGTTAACAAAGTGACGCGAACAGATTCTTGAGAATGGCGCTTCATCAAGCCCAAATGCTTCTCGCCACACTGCTCTATGAGAAGAGTTTCGTGGCATGCGATAGTAGGAAATCGTCTTAGTTTTAATCCTGTAGCTACCAGCATACAAAGCCCCATCGAGGCCAGGAATACTAACGTCCGCGAAGGTGACACAATATATCACTATAGGCAACCGCTGCGGGTTTTACTCCGGACGTGACGTTTATCGCACATCCGATCTTTCATGCAAAGGGTTACAGTTATTGCTGAGACATGCTGCAATAATATAACTGACCAGTCCGTTATTGCTGCGCCGGGACTATTCGCTACTAAGTATCCAAGCTGTACTTCGCTACACTGAAACGCCTTTGCAATGCACACAGTTTGAGCAATACGAAGATGTTACTTATGACGTAAACAATTCAGGGGCGTGCCCATCAACAAGTGCACTTTACTGAAATAGTATTAATTACCCTTATTTGCCCTAGCCTCTCTCTTGCCCTTGCCTCCCTCTTGCCCTAGCTTCCCTCTTCCCCTAGCTTCCCTCTCGCTCTAGCTTCCCTCTTGCCCTAGCTTCCCTCTTCCCCTAGCTTCCCTCTTGCCCTAGCTTCCCTCTCGCCCTAGCTTCCCTCTCGCCCTAGCTTCCCTCTTGCCCTAGCTTCCCTCTTGCCCGCCCTAGCTTCCCTCTTACCCGCCCTAGCTTCCCTCTTGCCCGCCCTAGCTTCCCTCTTGCCCGCCCTAGCTTCCCTCTTGCCCGCCCTAGCTTCCCTCTTGCCCGCCCTAGCTTCCCTCTTGCCCTACTTTCCCTCTTCCCCTAGCTTCCCTCTTGCCCTAGCCATAGATAATAGATTATTATCTATGCCCTAGCTTACAATATCTATATGATGTGACTAACCACTTCAAGACTATACGGAGAGAGTTTCAAGGTGAACGCCTTTGCCACTGTCCTCACGTATCTGTGGACCTTAGTGTCGTCAGAATGTTTCGACGCCTTTGATAGAAGATGGTGCAGCGTCTCCGTCGTTGTGTTCCTTCTTAGTACGACCACGTAGTTCCCCGTCGTGACTGCAGTCGGAGCTGCCCGGAGGACGGGTCGACGACTTTCCGTCGCGGACATCGCTGTCGCCAACAAGCAAAAGCAAACGACCCGCAGTGCCTGCATTAAAACTTTCGCACTGTTGTGAAATTATTGACGTCAGAAATGGGTGAGGGGTAGGAGGGGGTTCCCTCAAATGACGATCGATCATATTGGGATGCCACGCCCCCCCCCCCCCCCCCCCCCCCCCCCCCCCCGAGTAATTCAAAATCAATTTGCATGTTACATTCGAATATCTCGCCGCCCATTTAATTATCTACTGACTCGTGGAATTGAACCGACGCTAAGCAGCGGGGAAGCAGCACCTTAGACTGTTGTCGGGGAAGTCCCGCCCTCGGGAAGGCAAGCCCTCTCCGTAAGGTTTCCGCCACATATGCACTTGTAAATTTCGCCAGGTGCAAGTTGGGATACAGATGTAGAGCTGAACGCGTCGCTGTTCCATCAACCCAGTTTACCAATGGTGCTCTCTTCAAGGCCTGCCATGGATCCTGTCCTGATCTATGGGGGTGGGGCCTTCCGTTCATCTAATTATATATTCATCATCGTGTAAACGGCGTATGAAAGAAGTGTTAACAATGTACCCCCACGCAAATGCATGCGTCATACGTTGGTCCGTGTATTGTTCAAAGCTATTGTTCGCACATGTTTCTGTTTCTCAACTTGATAAAGATTTGCAATAGGTCCGTCGGACAGTTTTTCACTTACAGCAATTGCGAATCAAAGTTGTTACTGTTCTTTTTCATTGGTCTTCAGTATATCCATTGGTGACAGGGTAAGTAAGAGAGATAGATCATTAAGTTCTGGTTTTCGAAGATTGATAAGCTTTCTCCGCTCCAGTATGAGTGAAAGAAGACTTTCTTCATTAGCAATGATGAGGATTCATTATAACTTTATCATCAATGCACATGAAGCTGTAGAAACGTTTATACTAAAGCGACCACGAAGGCTCTTCGCCTCACTGTATGCTACAAATGCTACATGTTGTTGTGTTGTGTGATAAGTAATAATCTCATATCAACAGTTGTGCTTTTCAGTTTTCATACTGCTACACTCAAAGCTTCCCGCACCCACCCCTTTTCCCCGCCCCTCCCCGCCTTTTTTAAAATCCTGGATCCGCCCCTGCGTATGGGGACGCATATATTTCATCCATGGTCCGGTCCCCCAGACTAGTGCTATTAGATGTAAATGGTTTGGTTATACATTTCCGTGAAGACGTCGACATTGGAGCTTACTGACGTACCATGCCCGAAGAAGCCATTAAAATGGACACTGTACCTTAAGCAATCGCCACACGTATGCATAAATAATTCTATTCTTCCCCGGGTAATTATGGCCGCCAATGTTTTGAACCTATACACTGAAAAGGTCTTACAAAAGGTCGTACAGACCCTTTGCAGTGTCATCTAGGGAAGCTAATTACAAACCGATAAAAACTCCATTTTGATTCAGTCTAAGAACGCACTCCAGTACGTTGAAACACTTATGATTATTATATACCAGAATCGTCCAGTCAACCATTACATTATATTGCCTTGGTATATTCATTCATTTCAAAGCTGAAGCAGAAACATCAGTGCAGGTAGCTGACATGAAGATAACAAAGCTTCTGGAATATGAGTACACAGGCACATTATCACTGAAGGGCATCAAGGTGTGTAATATTTGTCCAGCAGAAACCATTTAGAGAGGATACACCTAATTATAGGCGGTATGCATACCATGTCAATCTCTTGCATACTGCAGCCAATATAAGAGAAGGGAGGGTAGAAGGTATGTCTCCTGCTCCAGCGAGGGTTATAGGGGAACGCTGTAAGCTCTTCAGTCCTTGGTCCAGGGCAAAGCCACAGGAGCTTGCTACTGTGTCATTAAAGTCACAAAATCCACCAAGAGTCAGTTTAGTCATACATCAATGCTACTAGGCGAACATTATTGTTTGAAAAGTTTTGTCTGGCAACATTACATCACCATCTGTATTATCGCTTTTGGATATTTGGCTATGTGCTAATGCATTTTAAGGAGATGTTTGCATATCATACATGTATGCATTGTAATAAGTATTTGTGTTGGTGGTTATTTGATTATGGAGTACAAATCTCTGTCTTCTAAGAGGCTCTTGCATCAAATGAAGGTGTGGGGCAGGTGTGGATGATGCATGGAGCTACTTTATATATGTGTGTGTATGTGCATTGGTTTCTGATGGATACAAGTGCATGGTGTGTGTGTGTGTGTGTGTGTATGTGTGTGTGTGTGTGTGTGTCCACAGCGCAGTTATACAGCATGCATTTTGTTATCATTCACAATAGTCTTTTTATTTTTATTACGGGTAACCTTTGACGATTGTGCAAGGAATAATATAATAGCTGTGTTTGCTCTGAACAAGTGAATATCAAACCTGACAATGGTGCACGTTCCTTGGATCTAGCCCAAATGGTTTAGTGTCATCGGTGTTTTGTATTTGTCATGCCGCTTCTCTTTCTAAATAAATTCCCAGGACAGGTGTTCAAATTGTCTCCACAAAGTGTGTTTGCCAATACACCATTGCACTCTACCTCCTAAGGATCCTTGTTGGCCCTAGAGGTGTATCACAGCTATGTGGTACACACTACTTTTCCTGCAACTAGAAGTGCTCATGCAATCACGCAGCAAAACTTTGTACTTTTTTCCTCTAGTACAATGATACATATAAATGTACTCAGTTTGAACTGATTAAACAAATAGTGGCCTATATAGCAGTGGTTACACACAATTCTGTTATGGAGTATGTGTGATGTCTTAACAACAAAATGTCATAATGGCAAAAAGGACGACACCAAAAACCCAACAACACTGTTCTAATTAATGCATACTCCCCATCGTCTACTGCGCATGCGCACATATACCTAACACCCTCCCCCTACTATGTAAGTATTGTTTCTAAAGTCTCTGAGGAGGCTTCCGTATTCGGGTTGGATATCTCCTCTGCTCCGGATTGTGAATACTGGTGTTAGGACTGGCATTAACTCCATTGTGTAAATCAGTTTGGATGGCTGGTAACTCCACAGGAACTGTACTTGATGCCGGTAGTTTAGAGGTAACTTCCTGGGGTGGTTTTGGAACTGAAGGGCAGGGCGGCTGGTGCCCATTCATGGGCTGCAGGGTAGCTGATTCTTCATTTGTCGACTCGATAACAGGTGGCATGTAAGTTTCAGGTAGCAGTAAAGGGTCACCAGACTCACCAGGCATTTTAACCTGATCATCCACAGAGGTTCTCAATTGATCCACATGACGTTTCCAAAATGCTCCACTTGACACTTGCACTAAGTATGTCAGAGGACCCAGACGTTCAACTATTACACCTGGTACCCAATCTGGCCCATTTCGTAAATTCCGACTCATCACGTTCTGACCCAGAAAGAATTCTCGAAAAGGTGAGTTACCATCATGACACGCCTTCTGTTTGGCTTGCTGTTCATTCACACGAGACTCTACATCAGGTCTCATCAAATCCAGACGACTCCGTATTTTCCTACCTAAGAAAAGTTCACAAGGAGCAACACTGGTGGTTGCATGTGGGGTAGTACGATACGAAAACAGGAAAGATGCCAGACGTTGGGACAATGTTCCACCATTACTAGCGTTCACCCTCATGAAATTTTTGAAGGTCTGCACCAATCGCTCTACAGCTCCATTCGAGGAAGGATGATAAGGGGTACACTTAATATGCTTCACCCCGTTCATTTTCATGAATTCCTCAAAACATCCAGACACAAACTGGGGACCATTATCAGAGACCAGTTGTTCAGGAATTCCATAGGAAGCAAACATCCTACGCAGCTCCTCTATAGTGCACTGGGCACTAGTTGTGGTCATGTTGACCACCTCTGGCCACTTGGAATGTGCATCAACAACCAGTAAGAACATTTTACCCTGGAAAGGACCTGCAAAATCCACATGCACTCGTTGCCATGGTCTGGTAGGCCACAACCAGGGATGTAAAGGAGCAGATGGTGGGGAATTTCTCACTGTCTGGCAGGGTTGGCAGTTCTTTACATGATGCTCAATATCGTTGTCCAATCCTGGCCACCAAACATAACTTCTCGCCATTGCCTTCATGCGCACCACTCCTGGGTGATTCTTATGCAATTCTCCCAAAACCTTGGATTGCAATGCCTGAGGCACGACAACTCTAATACCCCACAAAAGGCAACCCCCTTCAGTGCCCAACTCAGCCTGACGACTTTGATAGGGCTTCAGATCATCGCTGACCACTCCTGGCCATCCTTGCTGCATTAACAGGAAAACCTTACTGAGTATAGGGTCTCTCCTTGTAGCTCTTTGCAACTGCATTGCTGTTACTGGAAGTGAATGTACCTGACTGATATTAAAAATTGCTGTTTCGGGTACATCACTGCTGTCGTCACGATCTTTAGAAACCACTGGCAACCTTGAGAGCCCATCTGCATTTGAGTGCCTCTGTGTAGGTCGGAATTCAAGATCATATGAATAAGCAGAAAGTATCAATGCCCATCGCTGGAGGCGAGCAGCAGCTAATGTAGGTATCCCACTTGTTGGACCTAATAAGGTGACCAGGGGCTTATGATCAGTAACCAGGACAAACTTACGACCATACAAGTATTGGTGGAATTTCTTTACACCATATACTAGAGATAAGGATTCCTTTTCAATTTGCGAATAGCTAAGTTCAGCTGCAGAAAGTGTCCGAGTATGGGACGTTCCTGTCCATCTGGGTAAGTGTGAGATATTACTGCCCCGATACCGTAAGCGGAAGCATCACCAGCAAGTTTTAATGGTAAGCTTGGATCATAATGTGCAAGTACTGGGGCAGACACCAAACGTTCCTTTGCCTTAACAAATGCACTCTGGCACTCGGAAGTCCAGTTCCATCTTCTATTACTCTTCAAGAGTTCATTCAGTGGCTGTAATAATGTCGATAATTGCTGAATAATAATGCAATAATCCCAGAAACGACCTCAATTCTTGGACATTTTTAGGTGCAGGAGCGTTTTTTACTGCCTCAACTTTACTATCTGTGGTATGGATTCCAGAGGCATCAATTTTATGCCCAAGATACTGAACAGAATCTTGAAATAAGGCACATTTATCCTTTTTAACCTTTAGACCATGATGCTGTAACCGCTTCAAAACCTCCTCTAACTGGGTGAAATGCTCCTTTTCCGTTGAACCGGTTACCAGAATGTCATCAATGTAACACATAACGTGTTTCATGCCCTGAAGAATAATATCCATGGTTTTCTGAAACAACGCCGGCGCCGATGCCACACCAAAAGGTAAGCGTGTATACCTGTACAGACCCTTATGGGTATTGATAGTCACAAATTTCTGTGACTCCTCTTCTAGGCACATTTGCTGATATGCTTGGGAGAGATCAAGCTTAGAAAACTTTTGCCCTCCCACTAGACTCGCAAACAGGTCCTCAGGTTTAGGTAAGGGGTACTGGTCCACGTCTAATACCCCATTTACAGTAACCTTATAGTCCCCACAGATCCTTATCTGACCATCACCCTTTGGAACTACAACAATTGGGGCTGCCCATTCACTATGATCCACCTTCTTTATTACCCCCTCCTGTTCTAAGCGATCTAATTCCTTTTCCACAGCCTCTCGTAATGCAAAAGGTACAGTACGCGCTTTGAAGAATTTCGGTACTGCATTTGGCTTAACCTGCAGCTTGGCATGTACACCCTTTAGGGTTCCCAGCCCGCTCTGGAATACCTCATGGTATCTCTTCAACAAGGAGTCTAGCATCGTAACACGGTTAACACTGGCAACCTGACCCACTGTTTTCCAGTCGAGCTTGATGTGCCTTAACCAATCGCGTCCCAGCAAGCTTGGACCTGTACCCTTGACCACATACAGCACCAATGTACTCAATTGCTGATTATAACTCACTGGTACTTTTGCCTCGCCCACCACTGAAATGGGATCACCTGTATACGTCCTTAGTAACACCCTGGAGTTTCTCAACTTGACATCCAGGTTCCACTTCTTCCAGGTTCTCTCTGAAACAAGGGTCACGGCAGATCCCGTATCTATGTCGAACTGAACTCTCCTTCCTTCGATACCCAGCTCCACACAAAAAAGACAACTGTTCTTTAGCCCCACAACCAATACATTTTGAGGCTGATCAATATCGTCTTCAACCCACTGGGTGTCTGCCGACTTTGGGGCCTGCCTATGCCGTGGCACTTGAGCTCCTCGACACACTTTAGCAAGATGACCAATTTTACCGCACTTGTGACATTGTGCCTTTTGATGATGACAACTAGTTGCTAGATGAGGACCACCACACCTAAAACAAACAGGTTTCTTCTTTGGTCCATTTACCGATGTAGATGTACTAGAGGATACTTGCTTAACCTCCTCAGTCACTGAAGATGTACTAATTGTCTTGCTGTTCAATTCAGCAGCCTCCATTGCTGTTGAGATTTCCACAGCCTTTTGCAGTGACAGATTAGACTCTGACAGCAGTCTCCTTTGAATGCTGTGATTTCTCAAACCACAAACCAGCCGATCTCGTAAAGCCTCTTCAAGGAAGGCTCCAAACTGGCAGTGTGTCGCTAAGCGTCGTAGTTGAGCCAGGAACTCTGTCACGGACTCTTCCTCTTCCTGCATTCTTCGATAAAACCGAAAACGCTCTGCGATAACTAGCGGTTTTGGTTCAAAATGTTCAACCAACGCCTTTGAAATTTCTTCAAACGACTTGGCCTTTACATCCTCTGGTAAGAAGAGGTCCTTAAGCAGCGAAAAATGCCTTGCGCCAACCACTGTTAAGAGAACCGCAACATGCTTATCGTCACCAACACTATTTGCCAACAAAAACAACTTCACTCGCTCCAAGTATGCCGATGCCTTTTCGGTCTCTGGTTGAAATTCGCTCAATTGTCCAATTGTAGCCATTGCTTTACCCTCGTCGCCAATGTGATGTCTTAACAACAAAATGTCATAATGGCAAAAAGGACGACACCAAAAACTCAACAACACTGTTCTAATTAATGCATACTCCCCATCGTCTACTGCGCATGCGCACATATACCTAACAGTATGCTTTGCTTTTAATATAGCATATCCATGCACAAGCTTTCCCATATGCAGGATAATCAGGTGATTCCAAACTTTGCTGTGTTCAGTCTACACTGGAGCTTGTACATTTGTACATAAAATACATGCACCTTGATCATTTTGATCAGTTCTGACTCAATGTGTAAGAATTTTGATAAGCCGAATCATAGCACATTAGTCTAAGTTCAAAGATGTACGATGTGCTTGTGGTCAATGTGTTGTACATATGTGATGGACATGTGAAAGACATGGCGTGTGGTATTTTGTATGTCGTGTATATGTGTGTTAATTTTTACAATCTGTTGAAGTGATTTGTGCACCACCACCTGAGAGAGAATTAGCGGATGGTGAAGGTGCACAACTTTTGTCTTCAGCATGGGAGATGTGAGTGTGTGCACATGTGTGTGCATATGTGTCTATGTGTGGGTACATATACATGTGTGTGTATGTGTATGTGTGTGTGTGTGTGTGTGTTTGTGTGTGTCATTACATTTTTGGTCAATTTCCCATCCAATAGAAATGCACGGTTTAAAAAGTAGGTTCAACCAAATTATTGTTATTTAGAAAGGGCTTTTACCTAGAATGTGATCGTGTGGAAGGAGGTGACAAATGACAAACCAAGTCGACACTTCAATATCTGCCACTAAACCCTCCTTCCTTTCTCCATCAAAACTAATGAGTACATGAAATGACTACTTAGACATCTTGGCGAGAAAAAATAAATTACAGAACTAATTTTGGGCCTGCGGCAATTGCCGTGTCACTACACTACTGTTATGTGGAAAGTGTTTAGTGGTGAGGTTTTGTTACTTTGCCCTACATTTACAATGTCCCTTAGTCACTGATTAGTTTTGAAGCCATTATCAATTTCTAGAGGGGGCTGGGTCATTCCCAGGCTGGCCTCGCCTCTGACTATTCCCTCTGTCTCTAAACACAGGTCTGCTTTCATCAACGCCATATGTATGTGTGCCAAGCTGTAGTCTCATACCCAGACACATGCTGTGATGTAATTCCATTCCAGCTGTGAGTGTAGGTCTGGGTACGAGACTTACCCTTGTTTCAAATTTGGGGCAGAGTGAAGGTAATGAGATGAGCTTCATGGCTTATTGGGGGCAAGCTACATAACATGTACTAGTCAAAGTAAGATGACATGCATTGGGTCCCAGCATTATCATTACATAAGTAACCAAATGCCTGTCATACAAGTATCATGCCCTGCCTCGAACACATGTATACATGCATCATTTGAAGGTGTCACGTTCATGCAGGAGGCATTCTTGCAACCATTAACTCCTCACAATTGGTTAACCTGCCATAATATAACCATGAACACAGAATAGGCATTTGTAATCATGCTTTCAATGGAATTGAAGATAATTGGTTGTCACCTCTATCTAAAAATACTACTTCCTATGCAATCTAACAAAAGTGACTTCTCCCGACAAACTAAATGCTCACTGCCCCATTTCAAAGACAGCTGACGCTAAAGGTAGCAACCACTGTGCCTGCAGTGCTGGAATCTCTGCATGTTGCAAAGGGGACTTCTGAA
Source organism: Ephydatia muelleri (assembly GCA_013339895.1). Classification (NCBI taxonomy): domain Eukaryota; kingdom Metazoa; phylum Porifera; class Demospongiae; order Spongillida; family Spongillidae; genus Ephydatia; species Ephydatia muelleri. Next base: position 13,300,583 of record JABACO010000005.1, read on the forward strand.
GCTGTGGACAACCATTGCACGAGCTGCTGGAAGGGACAGGCTACACTGGACTCCAGGGAACCCCCAATGGTGTAGTCATCGGAAGTGACTCTATGTTGTAAAAAGAGCACTGAAGTTTAATAGCATTTGTGGACCTCATGCGTGGCCACCTGATCATCATGCATATCACTTGATCATGCACACCACCTGATCATCATGCATATCACTTGATCATGCACACCACCTGATCATCACGCATATCACTTGATCATGCACACCACCTGATCATCATGCATATCACTTGATCATGCACACCACCTGATCATCTTGCATAACTCTTGATCATGCACACCACCTGATCATCATGCATATCTCTTGATCATGCACACCACCTGATCATCACGCATATCTCTTGATCATGCACACCACCTGATCATCACGCATATCATTGATGATGCACACCACCTGATCATCATGCATATCACTTGATCATGCGCACCACCTGATCATCATGCATATCATTGATCATGCACACCACCTGATCATCATGCATATCTCTTGATCATGCACACCACCTGATCATCATGCATATCTCTTGATCATGCACACCACCTGATCATCACGCATATCTCTTGATCATGCACACCACCTGATCATCACGCATATCTCTTGATCATGCACACCACCTGATCATCATGCATATCACTTGATCATGCACACCACCTGATCATCACGCATATCACTTGATCATGCACACCACCTGATCATCATGCATATCATTGATCATGCACACCACCTGATCATCATGCATATCTCTTGATCATGCACACCACCTGATCATCATGCATATCTCTTGATCATGCACACCACCTGATCATCACGCATATCTCTTGATCATGCACACCACCTGATCATCATGCATATCTCTTGATCATGCACACCACCTGATCATCGTGCATATCATTGATCATGCACACCACCTGATCATCATGCATATCTCTTGATCATGCACACCACCTGATCATCACGTATATCATTGATCATGCACAACACCTGATTGTCACGCATATCATTGATCATGAACACCACCTGATCATCATGCATATCAGAAGTCCCCCATGTGATGCACATAAATAGTGAAGTGGCCTTACATTGCACTCAAGCGTTCTGCATCAAGATTCATGCTTTCCACAGTGCCAAGTCCAGTAAAGTAGCTGCAAGAGGAAATATCATAGACAATAATATGTCGTGGCCCAAACCACATCTCTTCTCACCTCAGGCCCAGACCTTTGTAGCCTAGATAGCCCAGCACAACCGATGGGCTATTTGGAGAGAATATTTCCAAATTAAGCACTCTCTTGTGACATGTGTACCACACCCCTGTGTGACACCATCATGTATCATATTGCATTGCTGTGACATACTTATTCTGTAGTAACTGGGGATGAAGAAGGCATTGATAGTCGGCTGGAGACACGCTGAGGAGTGGCACGATCAATGAGAGGTAAAGTGCATGGCCACTGTTCTCCAATTGACAGACGTACCTGATGGCCTGAAGCTGTTTCAGGAGCAACAGAGAACCAGGCTCAAAGTAGGTGGAGGATAGAGAAGCAGCACTGCATTTGGAGGGTCAAGGGGTAGTTTAAAGTATGAGAGAGGAGGTTGCTTACACCAAGGTATGTTGCCTAAATGATGCAAGGTTCGATGCAATGGAGCACTTGAGGTATGTCCCTGTGATGGTGCTGTGGGAGAGGATGGAGAATGGAAAGCTGTTTATGTGGGTCAGCTGTGTGTCCACATTCACAGACTACAACCATCCATCAAGGTACATGAACCCTCCCAAACCTGGTACACAGCACTTTCATACAGGTAACTACAAAACAGTTTCATCAATATATAAAGCACTTTAATCAAAACCCACATAACTGGTTCATCACCCTATCAGCACACAGGTACAATCCTCTCATTAGCCACAACACAATTCCTTCCCCTAAGATTCACACTACTCTTTTGAATATGCTTAAAACCCTTCAATTAAAATTGGCACAACTCATTCTTCTGATAACTCACGCATTTTCACTTTCTGCATTTCGTGTAGCATATGTGGCACATTGAATACTTGCACCATTGCACGGACAATTGAATGCTGAAGGGTTAAAATCAGGAACAAGTAAACTCCAAATCTAGATAGTCAGACCTCCCCCGTCATGGTAGGAAGTCAGCTCCCGCTTTGTGGTTCACCGCCACAGAAGTAAGCAGGTTAAAGTAACAGAATGTAAGCTGATAGGTAATGGTCCAAGTGTTTACATTTTGACAATTGGATTGCATATGTTAATTAGAGCGAGGGGAGAGAATAATGAGAAAAGGTAGGGGAACATTGAGTGGGGAAAGGAAGGCATGCTGTGGAAATTCATGGCTGATGATGTTGTCACAGCCCCCACTAGAGCATGTATATCAGTATTTCACTACAATGATATTGTTGACTCCGTAGCAGCTTACCTCTGCCAGCCTGTGTGCCCTTTTCTTGTTACGAAATAAATTACCATTATAGACATGTATGATTTTAAATTTTGATTTCATCGATCGAAACGAAATGGTACTTGCAGCACATAACATAAATGAAACACATGCACAGCTAATCAATCATGCATATGTACTGAGTTAATTACTCATTAATGTTCAAGTCAGTGCTATATGACCTAGATAGCAGAGGTCTTCCATTTTGACACATTAATACCAGACCTAGCGTCCTCTACAACCGCTGGTAAGCCATGAGTGGGCTTATAGAGCAGACCTTTTTTCCACTTCAAGTCGCAGTACACATTATTTTAATGAAACACTAGATTGCAATGTACACAATTTACATTACTGTACTTTGGTCTTCACATTGATGGATACAACACAAAACAATGGTATGGCATTGGCTCACACCAGGTGCAGGTTCAGCCTTCTATAGAACTTCACAAGCACCACTTTGCTTGGAAAAGCAAGTGGATAGACACTAATGCCTCCTTCAAGGTACACAAGGTACAGCATTGCATATGGTGTCATTGCAGCTTGCTTGCCCAAGAATTTCATTACAGAGGAATCTATGTAATCTGGGCACATAGCAGACCAGGCAAAAGTGTCCTGATTTTCCAGGGACATGGGACCATAGCATAATGTCTGTTTCATACAGGCATCAAAATTTCGAGAGAACTGGTTCCACTGTAGTATACTATTACTATAACTATTTATTATTGAAGAACTCACTCGCCCGGCTGACATCCTTTGGTCATATAAAGATGCCCCTTGTGGCATCTGGGAGAAGGTGCTATCACAACTTAAAGAATGGCTTGATTGGCCAGGTTACGTGAGGATCATGCATGACTTGTGCCTCTAGGAAGACTACAGCTCCATGTAAGACACCCCAGACTGGCTCAGAGTGAGTAACTATACAGTGGCCAGGAGAACAGCAAGAGGAGCAGGTTTGTATGTACACACATGACACATGCATCGTGCACCTTGTTGGAGACATGAGTTCTGCTTGGAATACATTTAGTAAACATGGAGTGCCTTCCTGCACACACAACATGTCCCACCTCGATGTTTCCACCACCTCCTGCTCCCTCTCCATGGATATCGCACATAATAATTATATGTGTGTACATTACATCATCATTCCACACGTTCCCATCCTCCCTCACTCCCCCACATTCACTGTACATCTCTTACCTCTGCAAACTACTCCTGCATCTTTGGCATGCACACAATCATGGATGCCCCATCCATTGAAGGAACATTGGTCCAGGGATGACTCTGAGCCTGTGCAGGTCACATTATTCATCCAGATGGTTCCATTGCCTTGGCCAAACTCTCCATTGGTGGAAGCTCTGGCTGTTCCATTGTATCCCAGCTGTCTGCACACCACCTGGGTCCATGCGCAGAACATGTGTTGTATTGTACCATCCAACCAAAGGTATTCTATTCCTTTTATTGTACAGTACATTCGTTTTGAACTTTGCTATTTATTGTTCTAGCTCCTCCCCTACTTCTGCTTCCCCTCTCTCGTCAATTGCCAACTCTATTTCCTTCTCTCACATTCTCCTTCTTACCCTTCTCCTTTATCTCCCTTCTTCCTTACTTTCCAATTTCACTTCCTCCCTCACTTACAGTGGCATCATTGATGTCCCAGTAGTTACCGCACACTGTACCCCACACTCCACTGTACTGCACTTCCACACGACCACTGTTAGGGGTGGAGCCTCCCACCAGACGTAGAAGAACAACTGGCTGTCCCAAGTCTAAATCAAAAAGAAGGGAGGAATGGCAAAGAGAAGAAAAGGGATATCTACATGCATGTACAGTACATGTAAAGAAAAGCTACTCAATGCTACATAGCTATTATCAGCAATCAACACGTGTTGCTGTTACACTGTACATACGTTTGAGATCCTACTGGCTCAGAGTAAGTGACTACAGTGGCCAGGAGAACAGCAAGAGGAGCAGGTTTGTATGTGCACACATGACACATGCATCGTGCACACCTCTCAGACCTTGTAGGAGACATGAGTTCTGCTTTGAAGTAGATTTACTGCTGGCTCACTCTGATGTTTCTACAACTTCCTTCCCACTCCATGGCTATCACGTCATGAATATACACACTTCTCCATCCCTCTCTCACATTCACTGTAGATGCACGCACATGCGGTGTACAAATATGTGTACACAATGTAGTATTGCGCATTTATGGAGGTCAGCCTCGACTAGTACACTTCATAATACACACATAAGATAATCCTCTCATTCTGCTCATTATGTGATACCCAAATGTCACACTCATCCAATTTATATCCCTCAATTCAGACCAGGGGCTTGGGAGTCTGTCTGGGCTTTGCCCAGCTTTCAATTTTGAGCAATATAAAGAGATTAGGGGCTATTTCAATTGGTCTGTTCTTTTCAGGTATTGGTTCAGTTTCTACTTCATGCAGTTCCTGAGGAGATTCTACCTTTGTAGACTCAGCCCTTGTCTCGTAAATCCATTGGATTCATATGGAACGTTCTATACGAAAATGGGTCTTGTGCATGGATTTTATTTTATAACATAAAATTTAAATCGATATATCTTCCGAATTATTAACGTTATCGGGTTCCTATTTTTAACACAACATACCACACCATTACTATATGTGAAAATCCATTTTGGTGTCTTACACATGCGGGGTACCGACGTTTCAAGGTCCGATACCCCGTAGGGTTCAAAACGGCCACATCTTCAGGTAGGAGTGTCCAAATCGGTTCAAAATAGGTACCTATGTAGAAGGGTTCTACCGCTATTGATTTGTTCTGTTCATTTTGCTTTATCCGTTATGGAGATACAAGTGTGCAAAGAAATTGCATATTTCCCGGGCGTTACGCGCCATTAACGTATACGAGGACGTCCTCGAGCCAGTCGTAATACCTTAATGGCGCGTAACGCCCGGGAAATATGCAATTTCTTTGCACACTTGTATCTCCATAAAGGATAAAGCAAAAATTAACGAACAGAACAATTCAATAGCGGTAGGACCCTTCTACATAGGTACCTATTTTGAACCGATTTGGACACTCCTACTGGAAGATGTGGCCGTTTTGAACCCAACGGGGTATCGGACCTTGAAACGTCGGTACCCCGCATGTGTAAGACACCAAAATGGATTTTCACATATAGGAATGGTGTGGTATGTTGTGTTAAAAATAGGAACCGATAGCGTTAATATTTCGGAAGATATATCGATTTAAATGTTATGTTATAAAATAAAATCCACAAGACCCATTTTCGTATAGAACGTTCCATATAGTGACGTACTAATTACAATTGTCTGCAGAGCTATTTCAGCTTGAACAGTACCACTCTCAGAGAGGTGTCACGTAGTCAAACCACGTCTCCCTTCTGCAATGGCTTGAAGGATTTGCTTTGTGGTGTTGATCAAGATTTTATGGTGGTGCTTCGGTCCTTCACCACCACTTGCAGTGACTGTCCCATTAGCAGTTCAGCTTGACTGTACCCATTCTTCAGTGGATGCTAGAAGTCCCAAGACCTTTAGAAATACATGGCTACCAAACACATTGTCTAGCTTTCTCCCTACATTTTGTTAGGCCCTGATGACCTGAGTGTAACTATCCTCTTTCTGATGCACACAGATCTCTTCCAGTCTTTGTTAGTGTCAGGAATTATTGTACTAACAATATGGCAAACAAAGACATCTGTCTCTTCTTGTAACATGAGATCTTGATCTTGGTTAATGACAAGTGCTCGAGAAAGAGCAGCAACAATGGAAGATCTTTTCCTGGAACCTGGGGACATTGAGTACGTAAATTTCATCAAAGATGAAATCTCTAAATGCAAATGTGCGACACATCCTGACTGTTTTTGCAGTGAGCACGGGTCCTAATGGCTTGTGGTCCATCTCAATACGGAATCATAGACAATGCTTCTTCTCTATCTGGGCATTGTGTTGTTCAGTTGATAATGCACAGGCAACTGGTCTGCATGCTTTTGTCGTACTACTGTTTCTAAACACTGGTTTCCTAATACTACAATGTACACAGCCAATAGTTGTGTGGAGCTTAACTTCACCTGGATTTTCTCAAATGACTTCTGCTGTGCTGAACCCCATATTCGCTGATTCTTTGAACTCTCTTTACAACAACAGGATGGAGGGAGTGGGACCATTGATATTCTCTCACTCAGCATGTTACTAAGCCACCAGTGAAATGGGACAAGGGGAAGGAGACACAGAGTGATTTCACTACTGTATGATCTGAAGCATGATCATGACCATGGTCAGGAGCTTCAGAAGGTTGTACTGATATGACCTCTGGAACAGGCACATATACTTGAGCGCGAGGAATTGCCACGACCAAACCCCCCCCCCCCCCCCCCCTTCTCTACGTTCTTAATGTGCCGAAGCTTCAATTTTCTTCCGCCCATCACCTTTGAAGAAATTTACAGAACGATTGGGACGTGGTTTACCTTTAAAAACATGTGATGGGCACACAACCAACATAGCTCTACCATAATAATATATTAAAACCAGCCGTCATCGTAAAAAAAAAAGCCGTGGCTCCCCCAGAGAGTAAGGGTACCCAAAACATCATAGCGAGGTTTCTGAAGATGCTATACGCAAACAACATAGCGAGAGCAGTAAATACAGACGTGGACAGTTTATCGACGGATTCTCCCCCCAAAGTAAAAAAATGGCCAATTTTGTTTATTTTTTGGTTAAAAAATGGCGCAAAATCGAATCTATAAGTATTCAATGAATCTTTAGTTGATCGTCTATCGACTACTTTATTTAAACTTGAGAAAGCGTGTTTCATTACCTTGTGACATTCAAGACTTCAATTCAAGCCTACAATTCCGCCCCCTTTTTTGGTCAACGTAGGTGCGATTCACGCGTGCAAGGAATGGGCGCGCTAAAATTGCTAAAGTCTATGGCGCACGTGATTCGTTTCCAATCCCTCTATATATTATCTCTGGTATACCATACATTGAGGACAATCCTAGGGAAGCGACGTCTTAAATAGGAAAAATACAGCGACCACACTAAACAAATGACAATCCCTCATGACAAATGCTGAGAAAAATCTGGCGTGCTTGATATTGAAGTATGTCTATGGGAAGATATACGGGAATATTCGTTGATTCGCAAACCGCGAATTAATTACTCAATGGTGCTAGTTTCCGTACGTGGTATACCCCGTATATACGGGGTATACCCCGTATATACGGGGTATACCCCGTTAATTTGTTTTCGATGTATTAAGGTCTAGGACATCGCAAATATTCTGCAGCTGCTACAAGCATATGAAGGGATGGTTGAATAACAAGGGTACACAATACTGTAGTATAAATACTTTCCTACGACATGTAGCGTTGCAAACATTTTCACTAACTTTATCAGTACAAGGTCCATTGTATTCATCGTCCAGCGGCTTTATAAGAAACCACCAATGTCAAAACTATAGCTCGTATTTAACCTCACGAACGTGAACATTTATTACACGCATGACACATTGCTATTTTATTAGTACTAGTTCTGATGCTGCTGCATGAATTCACACTAGTGTGACTCACAACAAAACATGATTGTATGTTATACGCGTTGCATGTACTTTTAATAAACGTTTCTCATAAGGCAATTCATGCACATTGCCATGCGCGTCATGTGACTCCTTCGATGATATTTTATCTCCGATGTTACCTATTCCGTGAGGCATAGTCATGTAACCTCAAAATCCTGAACTGGATGGTGCCGCCATTTTGTAGTTGATCAAATAGGACGTGTGGTGGCTACAATAACTGTTAGACCCACAAAGCAATTGAATATAGTTAAAACAAAACCACCAAACCGAGTACATGAGGGTTTTTAATTTTTCCTCAAATAACCATTAATAATAGTATTATCACCATTTAATAGTGTAATGTATGCGTGTCAAACCAAAATATAATTCTTTGCTCTAACTTGATTTGGTAGGGTCTGGTTAACGTTGAAGTGGTGACTACACAAAGATCTTTAAAATCACACCTGTTTAAGGCAGTGCAGTATTTTGATGCAATAGATTTAAATGTTACACAACAGTAAATTACCCTAAGCCTCACATTCGTTGTAAGCTACGGTAAATCGGACGTATGGTTTGTTCATTTCAGGCCCAACGTTGTATACCCCGTATTTACGGGGTATACCCCGGAACGGAAGAGATTAACGGATATGGTTTTGTTTTGATTTTAGTGAAAGAATGGTTAATAGAATAATTTTTTGAAGTACATATATCATAATCAGACCTGCTTATAGTACATCATAGAGTTGGTTAAAATTCAAATTGAATTTAAAAAGCAACATGGAATGGGCCATTTCTGGATATGTATTCTGTTCAAGACTGGCATGAATCATGCTCCTGCTCATGCAGTTTTGACGTGGACCAAGATATCAATCATAAGGCTGCCAATTCCTCGCAAGAACTCTGTCTGACATGTGACACTGAAAATGTTTCAGTGCAGAGGTTATGCCAAATGGCATGTGATTAAATGATATACGTCAAAAGGTGTGATGGATATTGTCAAAAAGTAAACTCTGCGTAGAGGCGGGAATTTCCCAGACTCCTGACATTTGAAAAACAACTTTGCTCCATTCAGGTGGGCTTGAGTTTGTTCCACAGATGTTATTCCCTCATGACAATTTGTTTGTATATCTGTGTGGTAACTTCATGCATTCGAGTGCAAGGCGTAGTGCGAGTACCATTTGATAACTCAATAATTATACATGTATAGAGGATGGCCAATTTAGAATTGTCATATATTCACTATCGACAGCAAAGTACATGCAATTGCCCCTCAACAAGAATGTAGTTTTAGCCGTTTATTCTGCTATACTCTTATCTGCAATCTTTTGTTTTTCATTTCATTACTTCACCCGCAGTTTTTACCATCCCTATATATGTCTTTCAAGCAAACCCCCCCCCCCCCGCCCCGCCCCCCCCCCCCCCCCCCCCAAGACAAACATCCTGGTCACATGACCAACTCCTTCAATTGGAATTCAGCACATCTGCCAACATGTAGCAGTATGCGTTTACCAGGGTCACTGCGCTTCATAATGATACACAGCGCAATACATACTGCTAGTCATGTGATCCCCTCTCATCCACTCCTACAGACAAGGCATACGTACACACACCTCCCTACCTCTGCATACCACTCCGGCATCTTCACCATGCCAGCAGTTGTTGACGCCCCATCCATTGAAGGGACATCGGTCCAGAGATGACTCTGAGCCTGTGCAGGTCACATTATTCATCCAGATGGGTCCTGTGCCTTGGCCAAACACTGCATTGATGAGTGGTCTGGCTGTTCCATTGTATCCCAGCTGTCTGCACACCACCTGGGTCCATGCACAGAAGAGTATGCACATGTGTTGTACTGTACCACCCAACCAAATCTATACTATTCCTTGTATTGTACAAGTACATCCATATTGAGATGTTGATGTTTTATTCTTCCAGCTCCCTCCCCCAACAGTAGCAGATCTAGGAAGGAAGGGGTTAAACTCCCCCTTCAATCAAATTCTACATCATCAGCGATTGAATATGAAAAATATTTAGTTTTAAACCCCCTTCGTGTTCACCACTGACCGTCTCTCCTTACCATCTCTTTCAACCTTCCCTCTATTTCCCCCCCCTCTCTCATTTCACTCTCTCCTTCTTATCTCTCCCTCTCATTACCCTCCCCTCTCTCCCTCTCCCTCCCACCTCTCCCACTCCCTCTCCCTCCTTCTCTAACCTTTGCAATCATTGATGGACAGTAGTTTATCACACCACTGTACCCCACACTCCATAATACTGCACTTCCACCGACCACTGCTAGGAGTGGAGGCCTCCCACCAGACGTAGAGGAGCAACTGGCTCTACAGTGTCAGAAAGAGAGGCAAGGAGGAGTAGATGAGTGTTGGCAAGGAAGATAATTATGTGTACACGGCATGTAATGAAATTAGCTCAATGCTAAACTGCTCTGACAGGCTTTCAATACATGTACTGTAAGTGTACATACATGCGCATGTAGGAAACCCCTCCTGTAAGACTGGCTCAGAGTGAGTGACTACAGTGGCCAGGAGAACAGCAAGAGGCGCAGGTTTGTATGTGCACACATGACACATGCATCGTGCACACCTCTCAGACCTTGTAGGAGACATGAGTTCTGCTTGGAATACATTTAGCAAACATGGAGGGCCTTCGTGCACACACAACATGTCCACCTCAATGTTTCCACCACCTCCTTCCCTCTTCGTGGCTATCACACATAATAAATACATGTACTTGCTACATGTATGTAGAATCATTAATTTCACTCTTTCCCATCCTTCCTCTCTCCTATACACACGTTGGTACATATGCAGGGCCTTCATGCACACACAACATGTCCCACCTCATCACCCCATACCCTCCCCATGGCTATCGCACATAGGAAATACATTATAGACATTTGAATATGATTCCACACATTCCCATCCTCCCTCACTCTCCCATACTCACTGTACACCCATGGATATGTACAGTGTCATGCAACACAACAGGTGCACACCGCCACAGTGTACAAAAACACACAACACTCGTGGAAAAACAACTACCATGTACACTCTCACATCTCCATACCTCGACATACCACTCCTGCATCTTTGGCATGCACACAGTTCTGGATGCCCCATCCATTGAAGGGACATTGGTCCAGGATGACTCTGAGCCTGTGCAGGTCACATTATTCATCCAGATGGTTCCATTGCCTTCGCCAAACTCTGCATTGGTGGAAGCTCTGATGGTTCCATTGTATCCCAGCTGTCTGCACACCACCTGGGTCCATGCACAGAAGAGTATGCACATGTGAACCACCTAGCTAAAGCTATGCTATTCTTTGTATTGCATGACACATTCATTTAGACATGTTGGTTTTTACTCCCTCCCTCCCAACCACCCACCCACCCACTCACACCACCCATGCACCCACCCTAGCTCCCTCCCTCAATATCTCCCTCCCTCCCTCCTCCCTCCCTCCCTCCCTCCCTCCTCCCTCCTCCCTCCCTCCCTCCCTCCCTCCCTCCCTCCCTCCCTCCCTCCCTCCTCCTCCCTCCCTCCCTTCCTTACAGTGGCATCATTGATATCCCAGTAGTCATCACACTGTACCCCACACTCCATTGTGCTGCACTTCCACACGACCACTGCTAGGGGTGGAGCCTCCCACCAGACGTAGAGAAGCGACTGGGTCTACAATGTCGGAAGAGAGACGAGGGAAGAGTAGACGAGTGTTGGCAAGGAAGATAATTACGTGTACACTGCATGTAATGAAATTAGCTCAATGCTAAACTGCTCTGACAGGCTTTCAATACATGTACTGTAAGTGTACATACATGCGCATGTAGGACACCCCTCCTGGTAAGACTGGCTCAGAGTGAGTGACTACTCCTTCACTCTCCCACATTCACTGTACACCCATGTATATGTACAGTGTCATGCAACACACAGGTGCACACCGCCACAGTGTACAAAAACACACAAAACACTCATGGAACTACCATGTACACTCTCACATCTCCATACCTCTGCAAACTACTCCTGCATCTTTGGCATGCACACAGTTATGGATGCCCCATCCATTGAAGGGACATTGGTCCAGGGATGACTCTGAGCCAGCACATAACACATCATCCATCCAGATGGGTCCCGTGCCTTGGCCAAACACTGCATTTGTGAAGGATCTGGCTGTTCCATTGTATCCCAGCTGTCTGCACACCACCTGGGTCCATGCACAGAAGAGTATGCACATGTGTTGTACTGTACCATCTATGCTATCCCTTGCACATTGAATACACTCATGTGAACCACCTAGCTAAAGCTATGTTATTCTTTGTATTGCATAACACATTCATTTAGACATGTTGGTTTTTACTCCCTCCTTCCCAACTACCCCCCCCCCCCACCCACCCACCCACCCTCCCAACCACCACCAACCAACCAACCAACCACCACCCACTCACCCACCCACCCCCCCCCCACCCACCACCCACCCCCCCTCCCTCCCTCCCTCCCTCCCTCCCTCCCTTACAGTGGCATCATTGATGTCCCAGGAGTCATTACACACTGTACCCCACACTCCATTGTGCTGTACTTCCACACGACCACTGCTAGGGGTGGAGCCTCCCACCAGACGTAGAGGAGCAACTGGCTCCACTAAGGATGAAGGAGGAGGATGGCGCGGAGAAGATCAGGGATATTAACGTGTAAAGTACAGTCATGCAATAAAACTAACTCAATGCTAAACTGCTATCACTACATGTTGTACACTCTACATACAAGTACATGCCTCCTGGTAAGACTGGCTCAGAGTGAGTAACTATAGTGGCCAGGAGAACAGCAAGAGGTGCAAGTTTGTATGTGCACACATGACACATACATCGTGCACAAGTGGTTGGAGCTGGGCTGGGTGTATACAGCATCCTCAAACCATCTTTATATGTACATTTGTACATTTGCATATGTATATGTATATACAGAGTACCATGCACCAATTAGCCATGTTTGAAATTGAGGCAGCAACCTCTCCATAACACACACACACACACACACACACACACCACACGCACAAGGTGTGCTACATGTAGTGTTTGTGTGAGATATGGGGGTGTTTTGGTGTACGAAAGGAGAGGCTGTTGAGAAGAGAAGCAGGGGGGGGGGGGGGGGGGGGGGGAGGTTGCTGTTTGAGAGCAGACCATGGTATGGGAAGCGGAACTTGAGAGGAGTGCTCAGCATCCAGGTAGACCTCCAAGGCTCCGAGGTCAGATTTGTGGTTTTGTACTACATAAACTTTACCACGGGTACAGACATTTTTGTTAGATAAGGACAGTCTGGCAGATCTTCCCATACAGGCACATGTATTCCAAAGGCAAGAAAGTTCAACTTTATAAAAAGAAACATATCGCTTGAGAGCCTGAAAAAATGCTTCT
>JABACO010000005.1:13315069-13374010 GCA_013339895.1 Ephydatia muelleri
GCCCTAGCTTCCCTCTTACCCGCCCTAGCTTCCCTCTTGCCTCCCTCTTGCCCGCCCTAGCTTCCCTCTTGCCCGCCCTAGCTTCCCTCTTGCCCGCCCTAGCTTCCCTCTTGCCCTACTTTCCCTCTTCCCCTAGCTTCCCTCTTGCCCTAGCCATAGATAATAGATTATTATCTATGCCCTAGCTTACAATATCTATATGATGTGACTAACCACTTCAAGACTATACGGAGAGAGTTTCAAGGTGAACGCCTTTGCCACTGTCCTCACGTATCTGTGGACCTTAGTGTCGTCAGAATGTTTCGACGCCTTTGATAGAAGATGGTGCAGCGTCTCCGTCGTTGTGTTCCTTCTTAGTACGACCACGTAGTTCCCCGTCGTGACTGCAGTCGGAGCTGCCCGGAGGACGGGTCGACGACTTTCCGTCGCGGACATCGCTGTCGCCAACAAGCAAAAGCAAACGACCCGCAGTGCCTGCATTAAAACTTTCGCACTGTTGTGAAATTATTGACGTCAGAAATGGGTGAGGGGTAGGAGGGGGTTCCCTCAAATGACGATCGATCATATTGGGATGCCACGCCCCCCCCCCCCCCCCCCCCCCCCCCCCCCGAGTACATTCAAATCAATTTGCATGTTACAGTCGAATACTCGCCGCCCATTTAATTATCTACTGACTCGTGGAATTGAACCGACTCTAAGAGCAAGCGGGGAAGCAGCAACCTTAGAACTGGTTGGTCGGGGAAGTCCGCCCTCGGAAAGGCAAGCCCTCTCCGTAAGGTTGTCCGCCACATTGCACTTGTAAATTTCCGCCAGTGCAAGTTGGGAGTACAGATGTAGAGCTGAACGCGTTCGCTGTTCCATCAACCCAGTTTACCATGGTGCTCTCTTACAAAGGCCTGCCTGGAGTCCTGTCCTGATCTATGGTGGTGGGGCCTTCCGTTCATCTATTATATATTCATCACATCGTGTAAACGGCGTATGAAAGAAGTGTTAACAATGTACCCCCACGCAAATGCATGCGTCATACGTTGGTCCGTGTATTGTTCCAAAGCTATTGTTCGCACATGTTTCTGTTTTCTCACTTGATAAAGATTTGCAATAGGTCCGTCGGACAGTTTTTCACACAGCAATTGCGAATCAAAGTTGTTACTGTTCTTTTTTCATTGGTCTTCAGTATATCCATTGGTGACAGGGTAAGTAAGAGAGATAGATCATTAAGTTCTGGTTTTCGAAGATTGATAAGCTTTCTCCGCTCCAGTATGAGTGAAAGAAGACTTTCTTCATTAGCAATGATGAGGATTCATTATAACTTTATCATCAATGTACATGAAGCTGTAGAAACGTTTATACTAAAGCGACCACGAAGGCTCTTCGCCTCACTGTATGCTACAAATGCTACATGTTGTTGTGTTGTGTGATAAGTAATAATCTCATATCAACAGTTTTGCTTTTCAGTTTTCATACTGCTACACTCAAAGCTTCCCGCACCCACCCCTTTTCCCCGCCCCTCCCCGCCTTTTTTAAATCCTGGATCCGCCCCTGCGTATGGGGACGCATATATTTCATCCATGGTCCGGTCCCCCAGACTAGTGCTATTAGATGTAAATGGTTTGGTTATACATTTCCGTGAAGACGTCGACATTGGAGCTTACTGACGTACCATGCCCGAAGAAGCCATTAAAATGGACACTGTACCTTAAGCAATCGCCACACGTATGCATAAATAATTCTATTTTCCCTGGTAATTATGGCCGCCAATGTTTTGAACCTATACACTGAAAAGGTCTTACAAAAGGTCGTACAGACCCTTTGCAGTGTCATCTAGGGAAGCTAATTACAAACCGATAAAAACTCCATTTTGATTCAGTCTAAGAACGCACTCCAGTACGTTGAAACACTTATGATTATTATATACCAGAATCGTCCAGTCAACCATTACATTATATTGCCTTGGTATATTCATTCATTTCAAAGCTGAAGCAGAAACATCAGTGCAGGTAGCTGACATGAAGATAACAAAGCTTCTGGAATATGAGTACACAGGCACATTATCACTGAAGGGCATCAAGGTGTGTAATATTTGTCCAGCAGAAACCATTTAGAGAGGATACACCTAATTATAGGCGGTATGCATACCATGTCAATCTCTTGGCATACTGCAGCCAATATAAGAGAAGGGAGGGTAGAAGGTATGTCTCCTGCTCCAGCGAGGGTTATAGGGGAACGCTGTAAGCTCTTCAGTCCTTGGTCCAGGGCAAAGCCACAGGAGCTTGCTACTGTGTCAATTACAGTCACAAAATCCACCAAGAGTCAGTTTAGTCATACATCATATGCTACTAGGCGAACATTATTGTTTGAAAAGTTTTGTCTGGCAACATTACATCACCATCTGTATTATCGCTTTTGGATATTTGGCTATGTGCTAATGCATTTTAAGGAGATGTTTGCATATCATACATGTATGCATTGTAATAAGTATTTGTGTTGGTGGGTTATTTGATTATGGAGTACAAATCTCTGTCTTCTAAAGAGGCCTCTGCATCAAATGAAGGTGTGGGGCCAGGTGTGGATGATGCATGGAGCTACTTTATATATGTGTGTGTATGTGCATGGTTTCTGATGGATACAAGTGGTCGTTGTGTGGTGTGTGTGTGTGTGTGTGTGTGTGTGTGTGTGTGTGTGTGTTGTGTGTCCACAGCGCAGTTATACAGCATGCATTTTGTTATAATTCACAATAGTCTTTTTATTTTATTACGGGTAACCTTTGACGATTGTGCAAGGAATAATATAATGAGCTGTGTTTGCTCTGAACAAGTGAATATCAAACCTGACAATGGTGCACGTTCCTTGGATCTAGCCCAAATGGTTTAGTGTCATCGGTGTTTTGTATTTGTCATGCCGCTTTCTCTTTCTAAATAAATTCCCAGGACAGGTGTTCAAATTGTCTCCACAAAGTGTGTTTGCCAATACAACCATTGCACTCTACCTCCTAAGGATCCTTGTTGGCCCTAGAGGTGTATCACAGCTATGTGGTACACACTACTTTTCTGCAACTAGAAGTGCTCATGCAATCACGCAGCAAAACTTTGTACTTTTTTCCTCTAGTACAATGATACATATAAATGTACTCAGTTTGAACTGATTAAACAAATAGTGGCCTATATATAGCAGTGGTTACACACAATTCTGTGGCTTCATAAATCTTTGCCAGCATTGAGGGGTTCTGATAAAGGCCTCAACTTGCTGGGATGCCAGCATGCTGTAAAATCATTTTGGAGTATGTGTGATGTCTTAACAACAAAATGTCATAATGGCAAAAAGGACGACACCAAAAACCCAACAACACTGTTCCAATTAATGCATACTCCCCATCGTCACTGCGCATGGCACATATACCTAACACCCTCCCCCTACTATGTAAGTATTGTTTCTAAAGTCTCTGAGGAGGCTTCCGTATTCGGGTTGGATATCTCCTCTGCTCCGGATTGTGAATACTGGTGTTAACCATTGTGTAAATCAGTTTGGATGGCTGGTAACTCCACAGGAACTGTACTTGATGCCGGTAGTTTAGAGGTAACTTCCTGGGGTGGTTTTGGAACTGAAGGGCAGGGCGGCTGGTGCCCATTCATGGGCTGCAGGGTAGCTGATTCTTCATTTGTCGACTCGATAACAGGTGGCATGTAAGTTTCAGGTAGCAGTAAAGGGTCACCAGACTCACCAGGCATTTTAACCTGATCATCCACAGAGGTTCTCAATTGATCCACATGACGTTTCCAAAATGCTCCACTTGACACTTGCACTAAGTATGTCAGAGGACCCAGACGTTCAACTATTACACCTGGTACCCAATCTGGCCCATTTCGTAAATTCCGACTCATCCACGTTCTGACCCAGAAAGAATTCTCGAAAAGGTGAGTTACCATCATGACACGCCTTCTGTTTGGCTTGCTGTTCATTCACACGAGACTCTACATCAGGTCTCATCAAATTCCAGACGACTCCGTATTTTCCTACCTAAGAAAAGTTCACAAGGAGCAACACTGGTGGTTGCATGTGGGGTAGTACGATACGAAAACAGGAAAGATGCCAGACGTTGGGACAATGTTCCACCATTACTAGCGTTCACCCTCATGAAATTTTTGAAGGTCTGCACCAATCGCTCTACAGCTCCATTCGAGGAAGGATGATAAGGGGTACACTTAATATGCTTCACCCCGTTCATTTTCATGAATTCCTCAAAACATCCAGACACAAACTGGGGGACCATTATCAGAGACCAGTTGTTCAGGAATTCCATAGGAAGCAAACATCCTACGCAGCTCCTCTATAGTGCACTGGGCACTAGTTGTGGTCATGTTGACCACCTCTGGCCACTTGGAATGTGCATCAACAACCAGTAAGAACATTTTACCCTGGAAAGGACCTGCAAAATCCACATGCACTCGTTGCCATGGTCTGGTAGGCCACAACCAGGGATGTAAAGGAGCAGATGGTGGGGAATTTCTCACTGTCTGGCAGGGTTGGCAGTTCTTTACATGATGCTCAATATCGTTGTCCAATCCTGGCCACCAAACATAACTTCTCGCCAATTGCCTTCATGCGCACCACTCCTGGGTGATTCTTATGCAATTCTCCCCAAAACCTTGGATTGCAATGCCTGAGGCACGACAACTCTAATACCCCACAAAAGGCAACCCCCTTCAGTGCCCAACTCAGCCTGACGACTTTGATAGGGCTTCAGATCATCGCTGACCACTCCTGGCCATCCTTGCTGCATTAACAGGAAAACCTTACTGAGTATAGGGTCTCTCCTTGTAGCTCTTTGCAACTGCATTGCTGTTACTGGAAGTGAATGTACCTGACTGATACTGTTTCGGGTACATCACTGCTGTCGTCACGATCTTTAGAAACCACTGGCAACCTTGAGAGCCCATCTGCATTTGAGTGCCTCTGTGTAGGTCGGAATTCAAGATCATATGAATAAGCAGAAAGTATCAATGCCCATCGCTGGAGGCGAGCAGCAGCTAATGTAGGTATCCCACTTGTTGGACCTAATAAGGTGACCAGGGGCTTATGATCAGTAACCAGGACAAACTTACGACCATACAAGTATTGGTGGAATTTCTTTACACCATATACTAGAGATAAGGATTCCTTTTCAATTTGCGAATAGCTAAGTTCAGCTGCAGAAAGTGTCCGACGCAAGCTATGGGACGTTCCTGTCCATCTGGGTAAGTGTGAGATATTACTGCCCCGATACCGTAAGCGGAAGCATCACCAGCAAGTTTTAATGGTAAGCTTGGATCATAATGTGCAAGTACTGGGGCAGACACCAAACGTTCCTTTGCCTTAACAAATGCACTCTGGCACTCGGAAGTCCAGTTCCATCTTCTATTACTCTTCAAGAGTTCATTCAGTGGCTGTAATAATGTCGATAATTGCTGAATAATAATGCAATAATCCCAGAAACGACCTCAATTCTTGGACATTTTTAGGTGCAGGAGCGTTTTTTACTGCCTCAACTTTACTATCTGTGGTATGGATTCCAGAGGCATCAATTTTATGCCCAAGATACTGAACAGAATCTTGAAATAAGGCACATTTATCCTTTTTAACCTTTAGACCATGATGCTGTAACCGCTTCAAAACCTCCTCTAACTGGGTGAAATGCTCCTTTTCCGTTGAACCGGTTACCAGAATGTCATCAATGTAACACATAACGTGTTTCATGCCCTGAAGAATAATATCCATGGTTTTCTGAAACAACGCCGGCGCCGATGCCACACCAAAAGGTAAGCGTGTATACCTGTACAGACCCTTATGGGTATTGATAGTCACAAATTTCTGTGACTCCTCTTCTAGGCACATTTGCTGATATGCTTGGGAGAGATCAAGCTTAGAAAACTTTTGCCCTCCCACTAGACTCGCAAACAGGTCCTCAGGTTTAGGTAAGGGGTACTGGTCCACGTCTAATACCCCATTTACAGTAACCTTATAGTCCCCACAGATCCTTATCTGACCATCACTTTTGGAACTACAACAATTGGGGCTGCCCATTCACTATGATCCACCTTCTTTATTACCCCCTCCTGTTCTAAGCGATCTAATTCCTTTTCCACAGCCTCTCGTAATGCAAAAGGTACAGTACACGCTTTGAAGAATTTCGGTACTGCATTTGGCTTAACCTGCAGCTTGGCATGTACACCCTTTAGGGTTCCCAGCCCGCTCTGGAATACCTCATGGTATCTCTTCAACAAGGAGTCTAGCATCGTAACACGGTTAACACTGGCAACCTGACCCACTGTTTTCCAGTCGAGCTTGATGTGCCTTAACCAATCGCGTCCCAGCAAGCTTGGACCTGTACCCTTGACCACATACAGCACCAATGTACTCAATTGCTGATTATAACTCACTGGTACTTTTGCCTCGCCCACCACTGAAATGGGATCACCTGTATACGTCCTTAGTAACACCCTGGAGTTTCTCAACTTGACATCCAGGTTCCACTTCTTCCAGGTTCTCTCTGAAACAAGGGTCACGGCAGATCCCGTATCTATGTCGAACTGAACTCTCCTTCCTTCGATACCCAGCTCCACACAAAAAAGACAACTGTTCTTTAGCCCCACAACCAATACATTTTGAGGCTGATCAATATCGTCTTCAACCCACTGGGTGTCTGCCGACTTTGGGGCCTGCCTATGCCGTGGCACTTGAGCTCCTCGACACACTTTAGCAAGATGACCAATTTTACCGCACTTGTGACATTGTGCCTTTTGATGATGACAACTAGTTGCTAGATGAGGACCACCACACCTAAAACAAACAGGTTTCTTCTTTGGTCCATTTACCGATGTAGATGTACTAGAGGATACTTGCTTAACCTCCTCAGTCACTGAAGATGTACTAATTGTCTTGCTGTTCAATTCAGCAGCCTCCATTGCTGTTGAGATTTCCACAGCCTTTTGCAGTGACAGATTAGACTCTGACAGCAGTCTCCTTTGAATGCTGTGATTTCTCAAACCACAAACCAGCCGATCTCGTAAAGCCTCTTCAAGGAAGGCTCCAAACTGGCAGTGTGTCGCTAAGCGTCGTAGTTGAGCCAGGAACTCTGTCACGGACTCTTCCTCTTCCTGCATTCTTCGATAAAACCGAAAACGCTCTGCGATAACTAGCGGTTTTGGTTCAAAATGTTCAACCAACGCCTTTGAAATTTCTTCAAACGACTTGGCCTTTACATCCTCTGGTAAGAAGAGGTCCTTAAGCAGCGAAAAATGCCTTGCGCCAACCACTGTTAAGAGAACCGCAACATGCTTATCGTCACCAACACTATTTGCCAACAAAAACAACTTCACTCGCTCCAAGTATGCCGATGCCTTTTCGGTCTCTGGTTGAAATTCGCTCAATTGTCCAATTGTAGCCATTGCTTTACCCTCGTCGCCAATGTGATGTCTTAACAACAAAATGTCATAATGGCAAAAAGGACGACACCAAAAACTCAACAACACTGTTCTAATTAATGCATACTCCCCATCGTCTACTGCGCATGCGCACATATACCTAACAGTATGCTTTGCTTTTAATATAGCATATCCATGCACAAGCTTTCCCATATGCAGGATAATCAGGTGATTCCAAACTTTGCTGTGTTCAGTCTACACTGGAGCTTGTACATTTGTACATAAAATACATGCACCTTGATCATTTTGATCAGTTCTGACTCAATGTGTAAGAATTTTGATAAGCCGAATCATAGCACATTAGTCTAAGTTCAAAGATGTACGATGTGCTTGTGGTCAATGTGTTGTACATATGTGATGGACATGTGAAAGACATGGCGTGTGGTATTTTGTATGTCGTGTATATGTGTGTTAATTTTTACAATCTGTTGAAGTGATTTGTGCACCACCACCTGAGAGAGAATTAGCGGATGGTGAAGGTGCACAACTTTTGTCTTCAGCATGGGAGATGTGAGTGTGTGCACATGTGTGTGCATATGTGTCTATGTGTGGGTACATATACATGTGTGTGTATGTGTATGTGTGTGTGTGTGTGTGTTTGTGTGTGTCATTACATTTTTGGTCAATTTCCCATCCAATAGAAATGCACGGTTTAAAAAGTAGGTTCAACCAAATTATTGTTATTTAGAAAGGGCTTTTACCTAGAATGTGATCGTGTGGAAGGAGGTGACAAATGACAAACCAAGTCGACACTTCAATATCTGCCACTAAACCCTCCTTCCTTTCTCCATCAAAACTAATGAGTACATGAAATGACTACTTAGACATCTTGGCGAGAAAAAATAAATTACAGAACTAATTTTGGGCCTGCGGCAATTGCCGTGTCACTACACTACTGTTATGTGGAAAGTGTTTAGTGGTGAGGTTTTGTTACTTTGCCCTACATTTACAATGTCCCTTAGTCACTGATTAGTTTTGAAGCCATTATCAATTTCTAGAGGGGGCTGGGTCATTCCCAGGCTGGCCTCGCCTCTGACTATTCCCTCTGTCTCTAAACACAGGTCTGCTTTCATCAACGCCATATGTATGTGTGCCAAGCTGTAGTCTCATACCCAGACACATGCTGTGATGTAATTCCATTCCAGCTGTGAGTGTAGGTCTGGGTACGAGACTTACCCTTGTTTCAAATTTGGGGCAGAGTGAAGGTAATGAGATGAGCTTCATGGCTTATTGGGGGCAAGCTACATAACATGTACTAGTCAAAGTAAGATGACATGCATTGGGTCCCAGCATTATCATTACATAAGTAACCAAATGCCTGTCATACAAGTATCATGCCCTGCCTCGAACACATGTATACATGCATCATTTGAAGGTGTCACGTTCATGCAGGAGGCATTCTTGCAACCATTAACTCCTCACAATTGGTTAACCTGCCATAATATAACCATGAACACAGAATAGGCATTTGTAATCATGCTTTCAATGGAATTGAAGATAATTGGTTGTCACCTCTATCTAAAAATACTACTTCCTATGCAATCTAACAAAAGTGACTTCTCCCGACAAACTAAATGCTCACTGCCCCATTTCAAAGACAGCTGACGCTAAAGGTAGCAACCACTGTGCCTGCAGTGCTGGAATCTCTGCATGTTGCAAAGGGGACTTCTGAAGCTGTGGACAACCATTGCACGAGCTGCTGGAAGGGACAGGCTACACTGGACTCCAGGGAACCCCCAATGGTGTAGTCATCGGAAGTGACTCTATGTTGTAAAAAGAGCACTGAAGTTTAATAGCATTTGTGGACCTCATGCGTGGCCACCTGATCATCATGCATATCACTTGATCATGCACACCACCTGATCATCATGCATATCACTTGATCATGCACACCACCTGATCATCACGCATATCACTTGATCATGCACACCACCTGATCATCATGCATATCACTTGATCATGCACACCACCTGATCATCTTGCATAACTCTTGATCATGCACACCACCTGATCATCATGCATATCTCTTGATCATGCACACCACCTGATCATCACGCATATCTCTTGATCATGCACACCACCTGATCATCACGCATATCATTGATGATGCACACCACCTGATCATCATGCATATCACTTGATCATGCGCACCACCTGATCATCATGCATATCATTGATCATGCACACCACCTGATCATCATGCATATCTCTTGATCATGCACACCACCTGATCATCATGCATATCTCTTGATCATGCACACCACCTGATCATCACGCATATCTCTTGATCATGCACACCACCTGATCATCACGCATATCTCTTGATCATGCACACCACCTGATCATCATGCATATCACTTGATCATGCACACCACCTGATCATCACGCATATCACTTGATCATGCACACCACCTGATCATCATGCATATCATTGATCATGCACACCACCTGATCATCATGCATATCTCTTGATCATGCACACCACCTGATCATCATGCATATCTCTTGATCATGCACACCACCTGATCATCACGCATATCTCTTGATCATGCACACCACCTGATCATCATGCATATCTCTTGATCATGCACACCACCTGATCATCGTGCATATCATTGATCATGCACACCACCTGATCATCATGCATATCTCTTGATCATGCACACCACCTGATCATCACGTATATCATTGATCATGCACAACACCTGATTGTCACGCATATCATTGATCATGAACACCACCTGATCATCATGCATATCAGAAGTCCCCCATGTGATGCACATAAATAGTGAAGTGGCCTTACATTGCACTCAAGCGTTCTGCATCAAGATTCATGCTTTCCACAGTGCCAAGTCCAGTAAAGTAGCTGCAAGAGGAAATATCATAGACAATAATATGTCGTGGCCCAAACCACATCTCTTCTCACCTCAGGCCCAGACCTTTGTAGCCTAGATAGCCCAGCACAACCGATGGGCTATTTGGAGAGAATATTTCCAAATTAAGCACTCTCTTGTGACATGTGTACCACACCCCTGTGTGACACCATCATGTATCATATTGCATTGCTGTGACATACTTATTCTGTAGTAACTGGGGATGAAGAAGGCATTGATAGTCGGCTGGAGACACGCTGAGGAGTGGCACGATCAATGAGAGGTAAAGTGCATGGCCACTGTTCTCCAATTGACAGACGTACCTGATGGCCTGAAGCTGTTTCAGGAGCAACAGAGAACCAGGCTCAAAGTAGGTGGAGGATAGAGAAGCAGCACTGCATTTGGAGGGTCAAGGGGTAGTTTAAAGTATGAGAGAGGAGGTTGCTTACACCAAGGTATGTTGCCTAAATGATGCAAGGTTCGATGCAATGGAGCACTTGAGGTATGTCCCTGTGATGGTGCTGTGGGAGAGGATGGAGAATGGAAAGCTGTTTATGTGGGTCAGCTGTGTGTCCACATTCACAGACTACAACCATCCATCAAGGTACATGAACCCTCCCAAACCTGGTACACAGCACTTTCATACAGGTAACTACAAAACAGTTTCATCAATATATAAAGCACTTTAATCAAAACCCACATAACTGGTTCATCACCCTATCAGCACACAGGTACAATCCTCTCATTAGCCACAACACAATTCCTTCCCCTAAGATTCACACTACTCTTTTGAATATGCTTAAAACCCTTCAATTAAAATTGGCACAACTCATTCTTCTGATAACTCACGCATTTTCACTTTCTGCATTTCGTGTAGCATATGTGGCACATTGAATACTTGCACCATTGCACGGACAATTGAATGCTGAAGGGTTAAAATCAGGAACAAGTAAACTCCAAATCTAGATAGTCAGACCTCCCCCGTCATGGTAGGAAGTCAGCTCCCGCTTTGTGGTTCACCGCCACAGAAGTAAGCAGGTTAAAGTAACAGAATGTAAGCTGATAGGTAATGGTCCAAGTGTTTACATTTTGACAATTGGATTGCATATGTTAATTAGAGCGAGGGGAGAGAATAATGAGAAAAGGTAGGGGAACATTGAGTGGGGAAAGGAAGGCATGCTGTGGAAATTCATGGCTGATGATGTTGTCACAGCCCCCACTAGAGCATGTATATCAGTATTTCACTACAATGATATTGTTGACTCCGTAGCAGCTTACCTCTGCCAGCCTGTGTGCCCTTTTCTTGTTACGAAATAAATTACCATTATAGACATGTATGATTTTAAATTTTGATTTCATCGATCGAAACGAAATGGTACTTGCAGCACATAACATAAATGAAACACATGCACAGCTAATCAATCATGCATATGTACTGAGTTAATTACTCATTAATGTTCAAGTCAGTGCTATATGACCTAGATAGCAGAGGTCTTCCATTTTGACACATTAATACCAGACCTAGCGTCCTCTACAACCGCTGGTAAGCCATGAGTGGGCTTATAGAGCAGACCTTTTTTCCACTTCAAGTCGCAGTACACATTATTTTAATGAAACACTAGATTGCAATGTACACAATTTACATTACTGTACTTTGGTCTTCACATTGATGGATACAACACAAAACAATGGTATGGCATTGGCTCACACCAGGTGCAGGTTCAGCCTTCTATAGAACTTCACAAGCACCACTTTGCTTGGAAAAGCAAGTGGATAGACACTAATGCCTCCTTCAAGGTACACAAGGTACAGCATTGCATATGGTGTCATTGCAGCTTGCTTGCCCAAGAATTTCATTACAGAGGAATCTATGTAATCTGGGCACATAGCAGACCAGGCAAAAGTGTCCTGATTTTCCAGGGACATGGGACCATAGCATAATGTCTGTTTCATACAGGCATCAAAATTTTCGAGAGAACTGGTTCCACTGTAGTATACTATTACTATAACTATTTATTATTGAAGAACTCACTCGCCCGGCTGACATCCTTTGGTCATATAAAGATGCCCCTTGTGGCATCTGGGAGAAGGTGCTATCACAACTTAAAGAATGGCTTGATTGGCCAGGTTACGTGAGGATCATGCATGACTTGTGCCTCTAGGAAGACTACAGCTCCATGTAAGACACCCCAGACTGGCTCAGAGTGAGTAACTATACAGTGGCCAGGAGAACAGCAAGAGGAGCAGGTTTGTATGTACACACATGACACATGCATCGTGCACCTTGTTGGAGACATGAGTTCTGCTTGGAATACATTTAGTAAACATGGAGTGCCTTCCTGCACACACAACATGTCCCACCTCGATGTTTCCACCACCTCCTGCTCCCTCTCCATGGATATCGCACATAATAATTATATGTGTGTACATTACATCATCATTCCACACGTTCCCATCCTCCCTCACTCCCCCACATTCACTGTACATCTCTTACCTCTGCAAACTACTCCTGCATCTTTGGCATGCACACAATCATGGATGCCCCATCCATTGAAGGAACATTGGTCCAGGGATGACTCTGAGCCTGTGCAGGTCACATTATTCATCCAGATGGTTCCATTGCCTTGGCCAAACTCTCCATTGGTGGAAGCTCTGGCTGTTCCATTGTATCCCAGCTGTCTGCACACCACCTGGGTCCATGCGCAGAACATGTGTTGTATTGTACCATCCAACCAAAGGTATTCTATTCCTTTATTGTACAGTACATTCGTTTTGAACTTTGCTATTTATTGTTCTAGCTCCTCCCCTACTTCTGCTTCCCCTCTCTCGTCAATTGCCAACTCTATTTCCTTCTCTCACATTCTCCTTCTTACCCTTCTCCTTTATCTCCCTTCTTCCTTACTTTCCAATTTCACTTCCTCCCTCACTTACAGTGGCATCATTGATGTCCCAGTAGTTACCGCACACTGTACCCCACACTCCACTGTACTGCACTTCCACACGACCACTGTTAGGGGTGGAGCCTCCCACCAGACGTAGAAGAACAACTGGCTGTCCCAAGTCTAAATCAAAAAGAAGGGAGGAATGGCAAAGAGAAGAAAAGGGATATCTACATGCATGTACAGTACATGTAAAGAAAAGCTACTCAATGCTACATAGCTATTATCAGCAATCAACACGTGTTGCTGTTACACTGTACATACGTTTGAGATCCTACTGGCTCAGAGTAAGTGACTACAGTGGCCAGGAGAACAGCAAGAGGAGCAGGTTTGTATGTGCACACATGACACATGCATCGTGCACACCTCTCAGACCTTGTAGGAGACATGAGTTCTGCTTTGAAGTAGATTTACTGCTGGCTCACTCTGATGTTTCTACAACTTCCTTCCCACTCCATGGCTATCACGTCATGAATATACACACTTCTCCATCCCTCTCTCACATTCACTGTAGATGCACGCACATGCGGTGTACAAATATGTGTACACAATGTAGTATTGCGCATTTATGGAGGTCAGCCTCGACTAGTACACTTCATAATACACACATAAGATAATCCTCTCATTCTGCTCATTATGTGATACCCAAATGTCACACTCATCCAATTTATATCCCTCAATTCAGACCAGGGGCTTGGGAGTCTGTCTGGGCTTTGCCCAGCTTTCAATTTTGAGCAATATAAAGAGATTAGGGGCTATTTCAATTGGTCTGTTCTTTTCAGGTATTGGTTCAGTTTCTACTTCATGCAGTTCCTGAGGAGATTCTACCTTTGTAGACTCAGCCCTTGTCTCGTAAATCCATTGGATTCATATGGAACGTTCTATACGAAAATGGGTCTTGTGCATGGATTTTATTTTATAACATAAAATTTAAATCGATATATCTTCCGAATTATTAACGTTATCGGGTTCCTATTTTTAACACAACATACCACACCATTACTATATGTGAAAATCCATTTTGGTGTCTTACACATGCGGGGTACCGACGTTTCAAGGTCCGATACCCCGTAGGGTTCAAAACGGCCACATCTTCAGGTAGGAGTGTCCAAATCGGTTCAAAATAGGTACCTATGTAGAAGGGTTCTACCGCTATTGATTTGTTCTGTTCATTTTTGCTTTATCCGTTATGGAGATACAAGTGTGCAAAGAAATTGCATATTTCCCGGGCGTTACGCGCCATTAACGTATTACGAGGACGTCCTCGAAGCCAGTCGTAATACCTTAATGGCGCGTAACGCCCGGGAAATATGCAATTTCTTTGCACACTTGTATCTCCATAAAGGATAAAGCAAAAATTAACGAACAGAACAATTCAATAGCGGTAGGACCCTTCTACATAGGTACCTATTTTGAACCGATTTGGACACTCCTACTGGAAGATGTGGCCGTTTTGAACCCAACGGGGTATCGGACCTTGAAACGTCGGTACCCCGCATGTGTAAGACACCAAAATGGATTTTCACATATAGGAATGGTGTGGTATGTTGTGTTAAAAATAGGAACCGATAGCGTTAATATTTCGGAAGATATATCGATTTAAATGTTATGTTATAAAATAAAATCCACAAGACCCATTTTCGTATAGAACGTTCCATATAGTGACGTACTAATTACAATTGTCTGCAGAGCTATTTCAGCTTGAACAGTACCACTCTCAGAGAGGTGTCACGTAGTCAAACCACGTCTCCCTTCTGCAATGGCTTGAAGGATTTGCTTTGTGGTGTTGATCAAGATTTTATGGTGGTGCTTCGGTCCTTCACCACCACTTGCAGTGACTGTCCCATTAGCAGTTCAGCTTGACTGTACCCATTCTTCAGTGGATGCTAGAAGTCCCAAGACCTTTAGAAATACATGGCTACCAAACACATTGTCTAGCTTTCTCCCTACATTTTGTTAGGCCCTGATGACCTGAGTGTAACTATCCTCTTTCTGATGCACACAGATCTCTTCCAGTCTTTGTTAGTGTCAGGAATTATTGTACTAACAATATGGCAAACAAAGACATCTGTCTCTTCTTGTAACATGAGATCTTGATCTTGGTTAATGACAAGTGCTCGAGAAAGAGCAGCAACAATGGAAGATCTTTTCCTGGAACCTGGGACATTGAGTACGTAAATTTCATCAAAGATGAAATCTCTAAATGCAAATGTGCGACACATCCTGACTGTTTTTGCAGTGAGCACGGGTCCTAATGGCTTGTGGTCCATCTCAATACGGAATCATAGACAATGCTTCTTCTCTATCTGGGCATTGTGTTGTTCAGTTGATAATGCACAGGCAACTGGTCTGCATGCTTTTGTCGTACTACTGTTTCTAAACACTGGTTTCCTAATACTACAATGTACACAGCCAATAGTTGTGTGGAGCTTAACTTCACCTGGATTTTCTCAAATGACTTCTGCTGTGCTGAACCCCATATTCGCTGATTCTTTGAACTCTCTTTACAACAACAGGATGGAGGGAGTGGGACCATTGATATTCTCTCACTCAGCATGTTACTAAGCCACCAGTGAAATGGGACAAGGGGAAGGAGACACAGAGTGATTTCACTACTGTATGATCTGAAGCATGATCATGACCATGGTCAGGAGCTTCAGAAGGTTGTACTGATATGACCTCTGGAACAGGCACATATACTTGAGCGCGAGGAATTGCCACGACCAAACCCCCCCCCCCCCCCCCCCCCCCCCCCTTCTCTACGTTCTTAATGTGCCGAAGCTTCAATTTTCTTCCGCCCATCACCTTTGAAGAAATTTACAGAACGATTGGGACGTGGTTTACCTTTAAAAACATGTGATGGGCACACAACCAACATAGCTCTACCATAATAATATATTAAAACCAGCCGTCATCGTAAAAAAAAAAGCCGTGGCTCCCCCAGAGAGTAAGGGTACCCAAAACATCATAGCGAGGTTTCTGAAGATGCTATACGCAAACAACATAGCGAGAGCAGTAAATACAGACGTGGACAGTTTATCGACGGATTCTCCCCCCAAAGTAAAAAAATGGCCAATTTTGTTTATTTTTTGGTTAAAAAATGGCGCAAAATCGAATCTATAAGTATTCAATGAATCTTTAGTTGATCGTCTATCGACTACTTTATTTAAACTTGAGAAAGCGTGTTTCATTACCTTGTGACATTCAAGACTTCAATTCAAGCCTACAATTCCGCCCCCTTTTTTGGTCAACGTAGGTGCGATTCACGCGTGCAAGGAATGGGCGCGCTAAAATTGCTAAAGTCTATGGCGCACGTGATTCGTTTCCAATCCCTCTATATATTATCTCTGGTATACCATACATTGAGGACAATCCTAGGGAAGCGACGTCTTAAATAGGAAAAATACAGCGACCACACTAAACAAATGACAATCCCTCATGACAAATGCTGAGAAAAATCTGGCGTGCTTGATATTGAAGTATGTCTATGGGAAGATATACGGGAATATTCGTTGATTCGCAAACCGCGAATTAATTACTCAATGGTGCTAGTTTCCGTACGTGGTATACCCCGTATATACGGGGTATACCCCGTATATACGGGGTATACCCCGTTAATTTGTTTTCGATGTATTAAGGTCTAGGACATCGCAAATATTCTGCAGCTGCTACAAGCATATGAAGGGATGGTTGAATAACAAGGGTACACAATACTGTAGTATAAATACTTTCCTACGACATGTAGCGTTGCAAACATTTTCACTAACTTTATCAGTACAAGGTCCATTGTATTCATCGTCCAGCGGCTTTATAAGAAACCACCAATGTCAAAACTATAGCTCGTATTTAACCTCACGAACGTGAACATTTATTACACGCATGACACATTGCTATTTTATTAGTACTAGTTCTGATGCTGCTGCATGAATTCACACTAGTGTGACTCACAACAAAACATGATTGTATGTTATACGCGTTGCATGTACTTTTAATAAACGTTTCTCATAAGGCAATTCATGCACATTGCCATGCGCGTCATGTGACTCCTTCGATGATATTTTATCTCCGATGTTACCTATTCCGTGAGGCATAGTCATGTAACCTCAAAATCCTGAACTGGATGGTGCCGCCATTTTGTAGTTGATCAAATAGGACGTGTGGTGGCTACAATAACTGTTAGACCCACAAAGCAATTGAATATAGTTAAAACAAAACCACCAAACCGAGTACATGAGGGTTTTTAATTTTTCCTCAAATAACCATTAATAATAGTATTATCACCATTTAATAGTGTAATGTATGCGTGTCAAACCAAAATATAATTCTTTGCTCTAACTTGATTTGGTAGGGTCTGGTTAACGTTGAAGTGGTGACTACACAAAGATCTTTAAAATCACACCTGTTTAAGGCAGTGCAGTATTTTGATGCAATAGATTTAAATGTTACACAACAGTAAATTACCCTAAGCCTCACATTCGTTGTAAGCTACGGTAAAATCGGACGTATGGTTTGTTCATTTCAGGCCCAACGTTGTATACCCCGTATTTACGGGGTATACCCCGGAACGGAAGAGATTAACGGATATGGTTTTGTTTTGATTTTAGTGAAAGAATGGTTAATAGAATAATTTTTGAAGTACATATATCATAATCAGACCTGCTTATAGTACATCATAGAGTTGGTTAAAATTCAAATTGAATTTAAAAAGCAACATGGAATGGGCCATTTCTGGATATGTATTCTGTTCAAGACTGGCATGAATCATGCTCCTGCTCATGCAGTTTTGACGTGGACCAAGATATCAATCATAAGGCTGCCAATTCCTCGCAAGAACTCTGTCTGACATGTGACACTGAAAATGTTTCAGTGCAGAGGTTATGCCAAATGGCATGTGATTAAATGATATACGTCAAAAGGTGTGATGGATATTGTCAAAAAGTAAACTCTGCGTAGAGGCGGGAATTTCCCAGACTCCTGACATTTGAAAAACAACTTTGCTCCATTCAGGTGGGCTTGAGTTTGTTCCACAGATGTTATTCCCTCATGACAATTTGTTTGTATATCTGTGTGGTAACTTCATGCATTCGAGTGCAAGGCGTAGTGCGAGTACCATTTGATAACTCAATAATTATACATGTATAGAGGATGGCCAATTTAGAATTGTCATATATTCACTATCGACAGCAAAGTACATGCAATTGCCCCTCAACAAGAATGTAGTTTTAGCCGTTTATTCTGCTATACTCTTATCTGCAATCTTTTTGTTTTTCATTTCATTACTTCACCCGCAGTTTTTACCATCCCTATATATGTCTTTCAAGCAAACCCCCCCCCCCCCCGCCCCGCCCCCCCCCCCCCCCCCCCCAAGACAAACATCCTGGTCACATGACCAACTCCTTCAATTGGAATTCAGCACATCTGCCAACATGTAGCAGTATGCGTTTACCAGGGTCACTGCGCTTCATAATGATACACAGCGCAATACATACTGCTAGTCATGTGATCCCCTCTCATCCACTCCTACAGACAAGGCATACGTACACACACCTCCCTACCTCTGCATACCACTCCGGCATCTTCACCATGCCAGCAGTTGTTGACGCCCCATCCATTGAAGGGACAATCGGTCCAGAGATGACTCTGAGCCTGTGCAGGTCACATTATTCATCCAGATGGGTCCTGTGCCTTGGCCAAACACTGCATTGATGAGTGGTCTGGCTGTTCCATTGTATCCCAGCTGTCTGCACACCACCTGGGTCCATGCACAGAAGAGTATGCACATGTGTTGTACTGTACCACCCAACCAAATCTATACTATTCCTTGTATTGTACAAGTACATCCATATTGAGATGTTGATGTTTATTCTTCCAGCTCCCTCCCCCAACAGTAGCAGATCTAGGAAGGAAGGGGTTAAACTCCCCCTTCAATCAAATTCTACATCATCAGCGATTGAATATGAAAAATTATTTAGTTTTTAAACCCCCCTTCGTGTTCACCACTGACCGTCTCTCCTTACCATCTCTTTCAACCTTTCCCTCTATTTCCCCCCTCTCTCATTTCACTCTCTCCTTCTTTATCTCTCCCTTCTCATTACCCTCCCTCTCTCCCTCTCCCTCCCACCTCTCCCACTCTCCTCTCCCTCCTTCTCTAACCTTTGCATCATTGATGGACCAGTAGTTATCACACACTGTACCCCACACTCCATAATACTGCACTTCCACACGACCACTGCTAGGAGTGGAGCCTCCCACCAGACGTAGAGGAGCAACTGGCTCTACAGTGTCAGAAAGAGAGGCAAGGGAGGAGTAGATGAGTGTTGGCAAGGAAGATAATTATGTGTACACGGCATGTAATGAAATTAGCTCAATGCTAAACTGCTCTGACAGGCTTTCAATACATGTACTGTAAGTGTACATACATGCGCATGTAGGAAACCCCTCCTGGTAAGACTGGCTCAGAGTGAGTGACTACAGTGGCCAGGAGAACAGCAAGAGGCGCAGGTTTGTATGTGCACACATGACACATGCATCGTGCACACCTCTCAGACCTTGTAGGAGACATGAGTTCTGCTTGGAATACATTTAGCAAACATGGAGGGCCTTCGTGCACACACAACATGTCCCACCTCAATGTTTCCACCACCTCCTTCCCTCTTCGTGGCTATCACACATAATAAATACATGTACTTGCTACATGTATGTAGAATCATTAATTTCACTCTTTCCCATCCTTCCTCTCTCCTATACACACGTTGGTACATATGCAGGGCCTTCATGCACACACAACATGTCCCACCTCATCACCCCATACCCTCCCCATGGCTATCGCACATAGGAAATACATTATAGACATTTGAATATGATTCCACACATTCCCATCCTCCCTCACTCTCCCATACTCACTGTACACCCATGGATATGTACAGTGTCATGCAACACACAGGTGCACACCGCCACAGTGTACAAAAACACACAAACACTCGTGGAAAAACAACTACCATGTACACTCTCACATCTCCATACCTCGACATACCACTCCTGCATCTTTGGCATGCACACAGTTCTGGATGCCCCATCCATTGAAGGGACATTGGTCCAGGGATGACTCTGAGCCTGTGCAGGTCACATTATTCATCCAGATGGTTCCATTGCCTTCGCCAAACTCTGCATTGGTGGAAGCTCTGATGGTTCCATTGTATCCCAGCTGTCTGCACACCACCTGGGTCCATGCACAGAAGAGTATGCACATGTGAACCACCTAGCTAAAGCTATGCTATTCTTTGTATTGCATGACACATTCATTTAGACATGTTGGTTTTTACTCCCTCCCTCCCAACCACCCACCCACCCACTCACACCACCCATGCACCCACCCTAGCTCCCTCCCTCAATATCTCCCTCCCTCCCTCCCTCCCTCCCTCCCTCCCTCCCTCCCTCCCCCTCCCTCCCTCCCTCCCTCCCTCCCTCCCTCCCTCCCTCCCTCCCTCCCTCCCTCCCTCCCTCCCTCCCTCCCTTCCTTACAGTGGCATCATTGATATCCCAGTAGTCATCACACACTGTAACCCCACACTCCATTGTGCTGCACTTCCACACGACCACTGCTAGGGGTGGAGCCTCCCACCAGACGTAGAGAAGCGACTGGGTCTACAATGTCGGAAGAGAGACGAGGGAAGAGTAGACGAGTGTTGGCAAGGAAGATAATTACGTGTACACTGCATGTAATGAAATTAGCTCAATGCTAAACTGCTCTGACAGGCTTTCAATACATGTACTGTAAGTGTACATACATGCGCATGTAGGACACCCCTCCTGGTAAGACTGGCTCAGAGTGAGTGACTACTCCTTCACTCTCCCACATTCACTGTACACCCATGTATATGTACAGTGTCATGCAACACACAGGTGCACACCGCCACAGTGTACAAAAACACACAAACACTCATGGAACTACCATGTACACTCTCACATCTCCATACCTCTGCAAACTACTCCTGCATCTTTGGCATGCACACAGTTATGGATGCCCCATCCATTGAAGGGACATTGGTCCAGGGATGACTCTGAGCCAGCACATAACACATCATCCATCCAGATGGGTCCCGTGCCTTGGCCAAACACTGCATTTGTGAAGGATCTGGCTGTTCCATTGTATCCCAGCTGTCTGCACACCACCTGGGTCCATGCACAGAAGAGTATGCACATGTGTTGTACTGTACCATCTATGCTATCCCTTGCACATTGAATACACTCATGTGAACCACCTAGCTAAAGCTATGTTATTCTTTGTATTGCATAACACATTCATTTAGACATGTTGGTTTTTACTCCCTCCTTCCCAACTACCCACCCACCCTCCCACCCACCCACCCACCCTCCCAACCAACCAACCAACCAACCAACCAACCAACCACCCACTCACCCACCCACCCACCCACCCACCCACCCACCCACCCTCCCTCCCTCCCTCCCTCCCTCCCTCCCTCCCTCCCTTACAGTGGCATCATTGATGTCCCAGGAGTCATTACACACTGTACCCCACACTCCATTGTGCTGTACTTCCACACGACCACTGCTAGGGGTGGAGCCTCCCACCAGACGTAGAGGAGCAACTGGCTCCACTAAGGATGAAGGAGGAGGATGGCGCGGAGAAGATCAGGGATATTAACGTGTAAAGTACAGTCATGCAATAAAACTAACTCAATGCTAAACTGCTATCACTACATGTTGTACACTCTACATACAAGTACATGCCTCCTGGTAAGACTGGCTCAGAGTGAGTAACTATAGTGGCCAGGAGAACAGCAAGAGGTGCAAGTTTGTATGTGCACACATGACACATACATCGTGCACAAGTGGTTGGAGCTGGGCTGGGTGTATACAGCATCCTCAAACCATCTTTATATGTACATTTGTACATTTGCATATGTATATGTATATACAGAGTACCATGCACCAATTAGCCATGTTTGAAATTGAGGCAGCAACCTCTCCATAACACACACACACACACACACACACACACACACGCACACGCACAAGGTGTGCTACATGTAGTGTTGTGTGTGAGATATGGGGGTGTTTTGGTGTACGAAAGGAGAGGCTGTTGAGAAGAGAAGCAGGGGGGGGGGGGGGGGGGGGGGGGAGGTTGCTGTTTGAGAGCAGACCATGGTATGGGAAGCGGAACTTGAGAGGAGTGCTCAGCATCCAGGTAGACCTCCAAGGCTCCGAGGTCAGATTTGTGGTTTTGTACTACATAAACTTTACCACGGGTACAGACATTTTTGTTAGATAAGGACAGTCTGGCAGATCTTCCCATACAGGCACATGTATTCCAAAGGCAAGAAAGTTCAACTTTATAAAAAGAAACATATCGCTTGAGAGCCTGAAAAAATGCTTCTTGTGATTAACATGCGTGTCGAGACGCTAATCCAGCCGGGTCGCTGTTAATTGAGCGCTCCACAAGTCATAAGGAGCGACTGTCTCACCTTTTTATTTGCTGTTGCCTTATCTAGCACAACTGTAAGGTCTGCACCCGTGGTAAGTTTACACAATGCAACCTGAGCTCATATGCAAGACAATTCAACCTTTCTGTGAACTGTTGCTGAAAGAGTTAAAAAAAAGTCCAGCGAGCTTCTGCGTGTACTCAATCATAGTCATAGACAGTAAAGTCTACTTTACTATCTATATGGTGTAATTCACCGATTCACACGCAACGCAGGATTGCAAACATTGTTCAAACAGTAAGTTTGTCCAAGGCTGAGTCGTGTGACCGGAAGCCATCTGCAGATGCCAGCCAGCCGGAATCTTGCTGTTAACAGAAATATCAATCCGTTTCAACGTTTGATGCGTGGCCATGTGCAGCAAAAATGCCAAGACACACTTACACGCTATAGTCTGGCATAGCACAGCCATGCACGTTTATTTTGCGGAGGGTACACTGTTAAAAAAAAAGGCCCGAGGGGTGTTAGGTTTAAGGGGTGTTACAGCCCAGGGAGTGTTATGGCAACACACAAGGGTGTTGAGCTGACATCTTGGGGTGTTGGCGGCTGTTAAGAGCAACCCCCAGCAAGGGTGGGGTGTTAGGTCGTTTTAAAGGTGTGTTGTCATAACACTGATTTACCGCATTACACTCCATTGCGATAGTTCTTAGTAATTACTTCCTGACGGATTGAGGGCGTGGTTTGTTAGATGATATTAAGACTATGATGGCAGCTGTGACTTCGTAGTTGGAGGTGATACTGGACTTCAAGTGAAAAGTTATATCTTAATGGTATGCACGCACACAAGTGACACAACGTACCAGTACAAAACGTCTACCATAGGCTGGCCATGGCCCGTGCGTTGATGACCCCAGCAGCGCGTGCGTGTGTGGATTTCTAGTATACTAAATTTAGTAGGCCTACAGCTGCTTTTTCAACATGTAATTACCGTATGCATGCATGTAATCTCGATGTGCTTATGAAGGCTTGCGTGCCTATGTGCATTGCTGTGTAAATGGTTCGCTAGTGTGTTGTAGAGTACCCCAGTATGCTGCTAAATTTCAAATTTGATGCAAGCTTGTTTATTATCTGCATGCCACTTTGTGCTGAGAGTGAAGGTTAAGTACAATGGCAGTGCTTGTGTGGTAACAGTGACTGTATTAAAATCCATCTGAATTCTATTTAGACCACACCCTAGTAAAATGGCATGGGAACATATACATTATTACTCACAAGTATTTATTATGGGTATGCATTTAATATCACAGTATTTCTAGGTAGGTAAGTCTTTTAAAAATATATTTAACAGACCTGTTGCAGCTTAAAAGTGTTCGTGCATTCATGCGGCTTACATATGTCTATATACCACATGCAGATCCTGATAGCAATCATAAAGAAATATGCTGGATGAATGAATGCTGCCCAACACTTGTAAGGGTAGTCTAAAGTACTGCAGTGTTTGAACACTTTTTGTAGGTACAGTGTTGTGGGATTAAATATCATTTTTGTGAAATGTATGTCTGGTTTGGTGTAATGACTGATACTAGATAAATACAATAACTATTAATTATTTGACAATGTTCACATGCATGCACATGTTTGCATAGCAAATGCACTTATACGTACAAATTGTTTACACGAGCTGCACACACATACACATAACCACACATGTGCATGCATGTATACATGTGCATGTACACACATACATATGTACTCACAAATACACATAACCACACACATACACATGCACATGCATACACAGGCTCATAAACAGTCATACGAACACCCCAAAGTGTGTTGCAGTAACACCCTATTTTTTAACAGTGTATATGCCAGATTACTTACATGCAAGTACAGTATTTATACGAGTACAGTTCATTGTCCCGTTCAGGGTACCGGTACTAGTAGAAGCGGGCCAGGATTGAACATGTGTTGGCTGATCAAAGACAGGCTGAGGCGCAACTATAAAGCTCAGTTGCCACCTCCGACATTTCCACAAAATGGTTATGTGTTGAGGACCGATCTGCATGAGATCGCGTGCTTACATTAGTAAACTTGTTTGTGACGCAAAGCACCACTTACTATATGACCGCGACTGCAAGTACTAATTACTTTTTCTTTGACACTGTTCCTTTCAGTGCAATGCCATAAAATATATGATTTTCCGAATTTTCTCTATACCCACTAATGCAATCTGAAAATATTTTCACTGATGTCCTCTCGATGTATTGTGTAATTTCTGATATGCATTGTCTTTCAATCCTACACCAACTTTCTCATATAGAGAATGCATGCATGCATGCTTTTATTTACTTGTTGCACTGCGAGTTTACTGACCAGTGATATAAGAGGCCGTGAATCCTGTTTTGTTCCCACTGTTAGTTGAGTTGATCTGCAGTAGCATCCAAAAGGAAGATACATTGCTTGCCATATACAAAAGGCTGGTGCTACCCAGGTTTCCTATATGTGCATTGGAGGAGATATAAATTTGGAATCAGATACTTGTGCATGAGGTATATAAATTACCAGTCAGTGTGGCAAGAAGATTGCTACCACTGCATGAAGGCTGGCTGCAGACCTTCAGAGTATCAGATGGGGCTTCCAGATTCACAAAGGTCACATTCAGTTGGACTGCCGATTCTGTTGTTACTCCTGTGATGATCCACAAACAGGAGATATTTCCAGGATAAGGGTCAGGGAATTTGGGAGAAGAGATGTAGCCTTTGCCTAGAGCATTGACGACACCACCACATGGCCCTGCATGACATTAAACACACCATACATCAACCACGTCATACATGCAGCATGCTATACAGTTACACGTACCTGGTATGTACACTAACTTGTTGGGAGTGACGTTTCTATACTGTACGGGTAGGCCCGAGAAATCGATAGCTCCTACTGTTGCTGTTGCGACTAACTTTGCCTTCAGAGCAGCGGGAGTTAGAGATGGCTCTCGTTGGATAAGCATCGCTGCCACTCCGGACACGATGGGCGTAGCCATGCTAGTGCCGCTGAGATACTTGGAACAATTAATGCACATGTAGTCAGCCCCGAGAACGTTCTGTCCCGGAGATAGTATGGTCACGCACGAGCCGTAGTTGGTATTAACGTACACACCATCGCCGCTCCTCGTGCCTCCCACCGTGATGGCGTACGGAGAGCTGGCGGGACTTCGGCTACATGCGTCCCACCACTCATTTCCTGCGGCCACTATCACCGGAATACCTAAAGAGTATAAATTTTGCACAGCATCGTTCATGGCTTGAAAGTAGCCTCCTCCCAGCGACATGGATACGATCGCTTTTCTTCCTCTCTGAGGTACGGTGCGAGCTACGTAGTCGAGCGCATCCAGGACAACGCTCCACGGAGCATTACCGGTACAGTTGAGCCCGCGAAGGCTCAACAGGGTGACTCCTTTTGCAGAGCCGTACGTTTTCCCTCCGCACAAGCTGGCGACGTGGGTACCATGTCCATGGCAGTCAAGACCTCTTCTCTGATCACTTCTGCTCAGGTTAAGATAAACATCCACGGCATCGTACCCAGCGTATATTGCTCTGTTCTCCAACTCTTCGTGATAGTAGTTAATTCCGGTGTCTACTATGTACACATCCACTCCGGCGCCCGTTGCTATGGGTTGGTAGAAATAGTTTGGAGTTCGGGACCGCTGGTCGATTCGATCCAGATGCCAAGGGATCTGTCCGCTCTGTGTACCGTAAGCCATGTGTTCTTCTTCGATGTAGTCCACTTCGGGCCAGCGACGCAACTGGAGCCAAGTTGGACTTTAATTGGTACGCATACATTCTCATCTCAAATGCATGCACATGTAAATCATAACAGGTTTTACAGTAAGACCAGAGATCATTTATTAGTATGATCTCTGGTAAGACTCTACTTTATACCGAATTGGCTGTGATATTATTATGGCTTCGCTCCATGTATGGCTACAAGTTTGTAACACAATGCACATTGTATTGATCTGTAGGAAAAATTACATAGCACGCAAAGCGAAGCGGCTCAAAGATTGTAAAAAAAGCTCGGGAAAAGACGGGTGTTTTCGACTCTGGATTCGGAATGCGGGTGAAAAGTTGACCTAGTTCGCTCGCGCGTACCCTAAACCTTAAACCCACCCTAAGGACCTTCGGCCCTACTCTAAGTTACCCTAGTCCTAATTAGCCAGCTATCGTAGTTAAGTTTAGGAAAAATTATATAGCGCCCGACGCCGCCTCGCGAAGTGGCCAAAAGATTGTAAAAAGCTCGGGATAAAAGACGGGTGTTTATCGACAACGGATTCGGAATATGACCTTCGCGCGTACGTACTCTTTAACCCTAAACCCTAAGGCCTTCGGCCCGCCCTAAGTACCCCAGTCCTAATAATAGCTTAGTGTATAAGCAACGTGAGTATGTATTTAACATATCCAAACTCGAAAGTCGAGTAATTAGGCGCTTATATAGGATGTGGAAAAAAACAAAACAACCTTTGACGTTGGTTCGTTTTGGCAGATTTTTGGTTCGTGACAACAGGCTTTTCAAACCGTCAAAAAATGTTTGAGAGGCTAATTTAAAGTGAACCAGTGGGCCGGGTATACATAATATGTTTTCACAACCTTGCATTATATCAGTGTCTAATGGTATACACGGGCCCTCGGTATGTCGACATAACTCACGCTATGAACAAGTTGTATATTTTCTATAAACACCTTTGCAATACACACACTTTAAGCAATGGTGCATGGTGTTTCTTGCAAACTTGTATAACGTATAAAACGAGTGCTTCCATGCAGCTAGCCAATTGATCGGGCACGCTGTGCAGGGAGTTTATAAATTGGCTTCGTTAAAATCAGAGATCTCTGTTAAAGTATATTAATTGCGCTGTTTCCTATCCCTCTTACATGCACTACATATAGTATAATACGATCTATATTTATGACTAACCACTTCAAGGCTATACAGAGAAAGCTTCAAGGTGAGCGCCTTTGCCACTGTTTCCACGTATCTGTGGACTCTGTTGTCGTTAGCATATTGCGACGCCTTTGACAGAAGACGTCGCAGCGCCTCCGTCGTTGTGTTCCTTCTTAGTACGACCACGTAGTTCCCCGTCGTGACTGCAGTCGGAGCTGCCCGGAGGACGGGTCGACGGCTTTCCACCACGCACGTCGCGGCTGCCAACAAGCAAACGATCCACAGCGCCTGCATTTAATCACTGAACCGACTATAATACAGAGCGGATCAAGATTTAAGCGGTCTAAAGTGAATAATTGTGCATAAATGTGGGAGGGGCCGCCTACTGAACAGCTAGAGAGAGCGCTGTAAAGCTTCCCCGTTGAGGTATGGGCGGAGTCCCAGGAACTCGCTTTTCACGTGCAATCGAGCTATAGGTGTATGCCAAAAACTATGCTTTTCGAGTAACACCTTTTCCAATACATTGAACAGCGGCGACATTTAGTTCAAAACTGATATTGAATGGAATATTAAATCAGAAACAATACAATAATTATTTCTTCACGACTAGGATAATATGCACGGCATGTCTACAACAGAGGCGGAGAAAGATTTAGAGACTAGCTGCATGATGGAATTTTAAAAAGGGTAAATATATCTATGTATACGGATA
This sequence comes from Ephydatia muelleri, assembly GCA_013339895.1. Lineage (NCBI taxonomy): Eukaryota > Metazoa > Porifera > Demospongiae > Spongillida > Spongillidae > Ephydatia > Ephydatia muelleri. Next base: position 13,343,432 of record JABACO010000005.1, read on the forward strand.
TGTGTATGCATGTTGTGGTGGCAGTGGCATACGCCATATGAATGTCATGAGCACGCATCTTAAGCTCTTTTGGAAAACACGTTAGTTAAAATAGTCGCAATCACTCTGTTTGCATGCTTCATTATCGTGCTTGCACAGAGGATGATGGTAATATGTAATTCATTAAGCGCTGACGTAATGAAACACGCATTAACGCGTCTGCCCTCCCCACAGTCACATAAAACTACACGCCATAAATCAAGAACATTTACACTGTACAGAGAATTCAAATAGTGATAAAGGCTTGAAATGAATTGCAAACTAATACACATGACTGTAGATGGGGAACATAGAATATGATATGTTTACAGTCTGTTCCAACAGTCAGCAATGAAGGCATATAGCTAGCCAGCTATCTCCTGGCCTTCCTATAAAGGCATCAGTAGGGTCATGCATATGACAACAGAATCATGTGGATACCTTTTTTCATGGACTGCCTTTGTTTCATATGGTTTCCAGTGTTGGGCCATCATTGGCAGCTGAGCTTGGCCTAGAGGAATATTCATGACCTGGGGACCAGAGGGGGAATTATATTGTCATCTCAGCTCCGCCCACCAACAATAATTCATGGCCTGTGCATCATAAGATGAACTCAGCCCACCCACCAACAGAAATTAATGGCCTGTGTGTGTACAGTCGCGGCTCGGAAATAAGCACATTAGCACTTCCGCAAATAAGCACATTAGCGGTATTTTTAATGGCATTCACCCTAATCTTATGGCAACTGTTGGTGTACTTAGCAGATCTAACCATCCGTTACGTAATGAGTTTCATAGTTTACACGCCAGTAAACAGGGTTGCACTCTATGGGTGTTAATTTGCAAGATAAAAGAATTTAAAATTACATGTGGAACGTTCTATACGAAAATGGGTCTTGTGTATTTTATTTTATAACATAAAAGTTAAATCGATATATCTTCCGAAATATTAACGCTATCGGGTTCCTATTTTTAACACAACATACCACACCATTACTATATGTGAAAATCCATTTTGGTGTCTTACACATGCGGGGTACCGACGTTTCAAGGTCCGATACCTCGTAGGGTTCAAAACGGCCACATCTTCAGGTAGGAGTGTCCAAATCGGTTGAAAATAGGTACCTATGTAAAAGGGTCCTACCGCTATTGAATTGTTCTGTTCGTAAATTTTTGCTTAATCCGTTATGGAGATACAAGTGTGCAAAGTAATTGCATATTTCCCGGGCGTTACGCGCCATTAACGTATTACGAGACGTCCTCGAGCCAGTCGTAATACGTTAATGACGCGTAACGCCCGGGAAATATGCAAATTCTTTGCACACTTGTATCTCCATAACGGATAAAGCAAAAATTAACGAACAGAACAAATCAATAGCGGTAGGACTCTTCTACATAGGTACCTATTTTGAACCGATTTGGACACTCCTACCTGAAGATGTGGCCGTTTTGAACCCTACGGGGTATCGGACCTTGAAACGTCGGTACCCCGCATGTGTAAGACACCAAAATGGATTTTCATATATAGTAATGGTGTGGTATGTTGTGTTAAAAATAAGAACCCGATAGCGTAAATATTTCGGAAGATATGGGACAGTGCCCGCGAAAAGGGACCTAGTGTATTTATATAAAACGATATAAAATTTTGTTCATATAAAACTGATATAACTTCCGAACGGTTAGCGCTATCGACATCCTATTTTCACCACTTCATACTACACCATTTCTCTACAGTAAAATGCATTTTGGAGTCTTGGACTATATCCGTGCCGACGTTCCTACGTGCGATACCCCCTGGGGTTCAAAACTACCATATCTTCGTGTAAGAGTAATCAAATCGCTTCAAATTCGGTTTGTAGGTGGAGAGGTCCTATATCTATCTATTTGTTGTGTTCGTTAATTTTTATGCAATCCGTTACGGAGATACAGTTGAACAAACTACGTGCACATTTTCGCGCTCGTTTCGCGCCAATGATTTGGGCAAATTGCGCTCCGCTCAATGTATGAGGAGGCGGGGATTATTACATTGGCGCGAATCAAGCGGGAAAACGTGCACGTAGTTTATTCAACTGTATCTCCGTAACAGATGGCATAAAAATTAACGAACAGAACAAATCGATAGGTATAGGACCTCTCTACCTACATACCGAATTTGAAGCGATTTGACCGCTCCTACACGAAGATATGGTAGTTTTGAACCCCAGGGGGTATCGCACGTAGGAACGTCGGCACGGATATAGTCCAAGACTCCAAAATGCATTTTACCATAGAGAAATGGTGACGTATGAGGTGGTGAAAATAGCAAGTCGATAGCGCTAACCGTTCGGAAGTTATATCAGTTTTATATGAACAAAATTTTATATCGTTTTATATAAATACACTAGGTCCCTTTTCGCGGGCACTGTCCCATATATCGATTTAACTTTTATGTTATAAAATAAAATCCACAAGACCCATTTTCGTATAGAACGTTCCACATGTAAAGAAAATAGTACTACATGATATACAAGCACCAGTAATTGCACGGAGGAATTTGCGAGATGATTAAAATGATCTCAGCACGCGCGCGCGCGCGCGCGCACACACACACACACACACACACACACACACACACACACACACACACACACACACACACACACACACACACACACACACACACACACACATGGACGTTGCAGACAAATGACAGTGAAGTAAGAGCAGGTTAGGCTGGCTACCACTGGGGTTAAGTATAGGTTCAAATGTATGATTATAAGTGTTGCTTAATCACCAGGCCCCATATATAGTATGTATATACTGGCTGTAACCGTGCCCCTTTCATAGTGACTCATCTCATCGCGTACCGTGTAGGCAAAGCCATGAACATGTTGCTGTGCAGGTTTAAATCTTTACTAAATGTAATCAGCATACCCTATTACCGGTAACCACAGTTCTGCCGGTTGAAGCGCTATAGAAACACCAAGCACTTACAGTGTGATAAAAATTATTCACTTACCTCATAGTTTCACACATATGATTCCAAAGTGAGGCTACTGTAGATGTGGATGACAGCCTGTGTACTATCTGCTGCTATAAATTCACATGCAATAAAGGTGCTCATTCATTAGAAATCGTGACTCGCACGTGGCTATAGCATCAATGATGGGTCGACCAGCAGGAATCAGAAAGGCGAGAACAGCGCTCAGTGTAGCAGACAAGAAGAAGGTGCTGGATGAACTAAAGGCAGGTAAACCTGCAGTAGATGTTGCGGCAGAGTTTGAAATCAGTCGAAGACAAGTTTTTAACATTCGTAAGCATAGTGACGCAGTTGTAAAATGTATCACAAGGCGTGATATACCCATTCACTCCAAAGTCACTTCAAATAAAGCTAAGCACCCTAACATAGACACGGCGGTATTTGACTGGTTTCGTTCGATTAGAGTGCTTCGGGGTTGCAGAAAGCCACTACCTGTATCAAGAGCCCTTATAAAAGCCCGTGCTCTGTATGAAGCGAAGCGGCAAGGTGTATGTAATTTTCGAGCATCTGATGGTTGGTTCTCGCGTTGGAGGTAGCGCTTTAGCGTAACAAAAAGTGTTCGTCTTCACGGGGAAGCGGGAGAGGTGGACTTAGTGGCGGCGGAACAAAATATGCAGAAACTTAGGCTCGAACTAAATGGGTATCATCCTAGCAACATATTCAACATGGATGAGGCGGGCTTGTTTTTTAGAGCTCTACCTAATCGCAGTTACTTATTGCCCAATGAAGATGATGTGCGTAAAGTTGGTCGTGGTGTGAAAGCCATGAAAGCAAAGGAGCGTCTTACGATTATCATGTGTGCGAATGCTTTGGGTACTTGTAAAATTGTACCAGTGGTCATTGGAGCTGCAAAGACTCCACGATGTTTTAAAAATAATCCCCCTAGTGTGCCGTACTACCACCAGCAGAACGCGTGGAATGATAGCAAACTGTACAAAAAGTGGTGGGATGAAGTATTTGTACCAACTATCCGTTCGTTCACCAAGGACCCTGTTGCACTTATACTTGACGGGTTTTCGGGACACGATGAACGTTGTATAGACTCTCTAGGACAAATCAGAGTGTTCAAACTTCCTCCTAACATTACATCTGTGTTTCAGCCTATGGACCAGGGTATTATTGCTGCACTAAAATCGGGCTATAGAAACAGACTTTTGTCTAGGTTGGTTGAAGTAGCTGACAACTATGGTGATCAGCAGGCCATGGCCAAGCAACTCCCTCAAGGTAGTGCTGGCCTTCAATATGGATGTCCCCCACATGTGCGTGATGCCATAACATTGTTGAAACAATCCTGGGATAGTATCTCTCCTTCATGTATTGCAGCATGCTTTGTCCATTCCCATTGCCTCCCTGCTCTTGACAACACTGAGATAACTGCCGATGCTGTTGAGTATTCTAAAAAACTTGAGTCAGAGTCAGTTGCACTGATGTGTCAACAGCTTAGTAGCCTGTCTTTAAGTAATCTGGGTGTAGCTGGAATGTTAAGTAATGTTGGTCTTGATGTTGTTGCTAAAGCAGCACAGAAAGTGAGTGACAATGCTTGTAACATGCTCCTCCAATGGCTTCACTTAGAAGATGAAGGAATGATAGATGAGAATGATGAGAGTGAGGTGTGTACTGATGCAGACGTTTCTGAGAGCCCAATGGATAAAGCACAACTACTCAGTGAAGTATTATCATTGTTGGAAAAGTTGCATGCATATGGTGCCAGACTAAGTGACTGCCATATACTGGATGCAGCTCGAAAACTCTGTTTACATGTGAAGGATTCCACTTCCAAAATGCCCTAGCTTCGTAAAGCTTTCCAATTCAAAATGCAGACCTGTGTGTGTATGTGTGTGTGCACGCTGACATCATATTCCTCAGTGCAAAAACTGGTACTTGTGTATCATGTACTTTTGTTTACATGTAATTTTAAAATTCTTTTACATGTACATGGTTTCTTGCAAATTAAATGTGTTTACACCCACAATGTGTAGATAGAGCGAAACATATGTAAACTGTGAAACTCATTACATATGAAGGTAGATTGATAAGGTTTTGGTAAGTACACCAACAGTTGCCATAAGGTTAGGGTGAATGCCATTAAAAATACCGCTAATGTGCTTATTTGCGGTGGTGCTAATGTGCTTATTTCTGAGCCGCGACTGTACCTGAAGATGACCCTGCACTCCCCAGCCCCACCCACCAACAGCCTGTGTGTGTACCTGAAGATGACTCTGCACTCCCCAGCCCCACACACCAACAGAAATTAATGGCCTGTGTGTGTACCTGGAAGCAAAGACAGCATGCATAGCTAGTACCCAGCTAGAAGTGCACCTGCTGCATTGGGAAGAGCTAGCTGTGTGTTGTATGGGCATTTGGAAACATGAGGTGAGGCATTACCGGATTGCTGATGAGGGACAGTTCCATCACCTGGGGAAGATCACACAACTTCTCCACCTCACCAAAGTCCTAGATGGAAGTAAAAGGATAGGATTAGAGGTGAGAGCACCACACACTTATATACATGCAAACACATGCACAATCACACACACATAAAGTAACACTCACATTTATATACACACACATCCACACCTGTATTCTGTTCATTCCAATGTACAGACGCTCAAGGTTCACAAATGATGAGAAATTACAGAGCTCCTTCAATCTGGGAGATTTCAACTCATGTGACTATCACACAACCTGTGGAACCAATAATGTGACCATCATGTGATCTGGCGCACCTGTTCTCCTCGATGTGGAGCTCTCTAAGACTTCTCAGGGACAACAGAGAACTGTCTGGAGTAAGAGGCGTGGCTCGTAACAAGGGCGGTGCCCATGTAGGTAGCACCTACTTTTATCTTGTTTCGATCAAGCACCAGTTCTGTCAATGACTTCATTCCATCCAGACCCTCCACCAGCACTATCTCATTCCCTGTTCCCAACATGAGCACATCACCACTGGACACTACACCCATACCCCTGCACACTCTACACCAGGGCCGTAGCATCCAGTCCGGCCGGTCCGGCCATGGCCGGACCATTTGAAAATATTAACGATTATTGTGCTTGGTTAACCCATAGCCGATAGTATAGTATAGTATACTATATACTATCTATGGTTAACCCGGTTTGTAACTTGAGTGAGTGACAAGATGAATGCAATGTGCAACCACCTGCAATCGAAACAGCTAATCAACCGCTGCGGTTTCCATTTCTGATGCGTAAGTTCGGAAAGAAGAACGTAGTAAAAAGGGCTTTCAAATCAAAATGGTTTTCACAGTGGGGCTGGTTGCACTATGACAGCTGCCATGATCGAGCGTTTTGTTTTATTTGCGTTAAAGCTGTTACCACAGTTCAGTTACGTACTATGACCCATGCTATATATGCAGTATATTCATGAATGATACACGTACATGTAAGCACATACTTTTAACTCCCAAATGACGAGACATTAGTAAATGAACGGCAAAGGTGTTTTACGTAACGCACGCAGCTTTTGTGTAGTTTTTGTAGTTTTTACGTATCAAAAAGCGTTGGCTCCTGGGGCTCCGCCCCAGACCCCCATGGGGGAGCTTCCAGCGCTCCCCCATACCCCCTTGCTGGGCGGGAGGGGTGCCCCCCTCCCACACCCTCCCCGGGACTTTCTCCATATTTTCAATTTCCACAATGGCCGGACCGGTTCATTTATCGATGCTACGGCCCTGTACACCCTCGCCTCTTGCACACTTCACACTCTCACCTGTGCACACTTCACACTCTCACCTCTGCACACACACACACGCACACACAAACACATGCACACACACACACGCGCACACACACACACACACACACACACACACTTGCACCTTGTAAGAACAGAGCCTTCAATGAGACTAGTTTGTTGAGTTGGAGTGGAATTAGGTCATTGATGCCATTGTATCTTTGGAAATGGGAGGGAGGAAGAGTGTGGAGGTGGAGTGTGTGGGAGTGGCATACTTACGCCAGATGGAGCACTTTGAGGCTTCGGAGCACCCCCTCTGCTGGAGACTGGCCAGATGGAAGGTCATGTGACCTGATCATCACCTCCACACAGATGTGGTTCAGACACAGGATCTATAAAGGGAGGGGAGGAGGGAGGGTTGGAGGGGCGGTGTGTGGAACAAACAGCTGCAAGCTCCACCCATAGCTCCTCCCACCTTCAGCTGATTTAGATAGATCAGTCCACTGAAGGAGGTAAGAGAATTGCTCTCCAAGTTAAGGCTGTTGAGAATGGTGTACACGTAAAGTGACCTGGCCACACCCTCATAGCTACTGTACCTGAGAAGGTTACTGAAGCTATCCACTGGCGAGAGATCCACATGTTTCAATGAGCAGTTTGGAAAGTCCATTTTTTTGAGAGATGAGAATGGAACATTATGGAGCTGTTCTAGGACCATGTCTTGGTTCAGCCTGTGGGGTGAGTGGGGTGAAGGAGGGATCAGCAGCGGAGTATCAATGGGTGTGGTTAGCACGTACCGCCCTCCCAGCTTCTCCTTGGCCGCAGCTATCTCATCCGACTCCTGGAGAAGAACGAATTGTTGCATCATCATGCACTTGTCCCCAGGCCATTGAGGGAGTATCTATACTCACAATGGCCTCTCCATCCAGGGCCTTCAGTGTCGTCAGATGGTAGATCACAAACAGTCTTGTTGCCTGCTGTGTCTGACCAATGGGGTTTGAGGATATGTCCAGCACAGAGAGCTGGGATAGGGACTTGAGGTGGAACAACTCCCGTGTGCTGTCCAACATGTTACTGCTCAGGTACAGCTCTGTAACAGCTTGCAGGTGCTGGGGTGAGCAGTTGTACCTTTATGCTAATATTGATGTACCTCTATGCTAACATTGATGTACCTCCATGCTAACATTGATGTTCCTCTATGCTAACATTGATGTACCTCTTGCTAACATTGATGTACCTCCATGCTAACATTGATGTACCTCTATGCTAACATTGATGTACCTCTATGCTAACATTGATGTACCTCTTGCTAACATTGATGGACCTCTATGCTAACATTGATGTACCTCTTGCTAACATTGATGTACCTCTATGCTAACATTGATGTCCCTCTATGCTAACATTGATGTACCTCCATGCTAACAAGAGCATTGTCAGCAAAAGAAGCCCACTTCAAATTGGGAAGGTGTTGAAGGGCAAAAGGTGTCTGATTCCCATTCCACAGGGCAGATGCTGGTAACCTAGGTGATATTGGAATGGGAATGGGGGTCAAGGGGGAGGGAGAGATAACCTTACAAGAGAACACCAATCATTGGTAGATGAATAAGCTGGATTGGATGGTGTCTGTTAATAAGGGATTGAAAAGTTACTAAATATAATGAAGTCATTCTTTGACCTGCTCTCCTTGTTGAAGAAGCTAGCTGTGGGTAGGAGGAAGAGGGAGGGGGGAGGGGTGGCATCTGTGTGGGCATGGCTTAGAATTGTGGTGATGGAGAGGTGGGAGGAGACAAACTGTCTCAGGGCATTGGTCCCATCCCCTGGTTCCACCCGATCCCCATCCAACTCCTTGAGCAACCGAGAACCACAGTACGATAAAGGTCCATCTGGAATGGAACCTACAGTACAGGTTGCAAGGATACACTGTGAACAACCTTCTCCCATGGGTTGTGGCAGCCACTGAAGTGTTCAATGGCGGGAGAGGAATTGAGGAGTATGGTGGTGTCGCCATAGTAACAGGTGAGGCTTTTCCAGCTGACGTCAAGATGGGTGAGCTTTGGACGTGACTTTGGGATGGGTGTGAGGAGGTATGGTGAAGTGACAGTGTGAGGAGGTGTGATAGTGTGAGGAGGTGTGAAGTGATAGTGAGGAGGTGTGGTGAAGTGATAGTGTGAGGTGGTGTGAAGTGATAGTGTGAGGTGGTGTGAAGTGATAGTGTGAGGTGGGGTGAAGTGATAGTGTGAGGTGTGATAGTGTGAGGAGGTGGTGTGAAGTGATAGTGTGAAGAAGTGAGTGAAAATATGCACATTCACACCACACATGCACATGCACACATACACACCACACATGTACGCACACACACATACCCATGCACATACTACCTCATTCCTTCCAATGTTGTCAGCTTGTTGAAGCTAACATCAATGTACTCCAAGTTGGGCTGGTCAAAGAGGTGGATGAGGGCATAGATGGATGTTTCGCGGCAACTTTCTCATTTGTAGTCACAAGGAGCATAAGGAGCATCAGTGAACTGTGTAAGTTGTTAGGGATTACTAAAACTAGAACAACTCCATACCATCCGCAGTCGGACGGAATGATCGAACGTTTCAATAGGACCCTCCTAAGCATGCTGAGTACGGTGCTGGGGGAAGAAGGGGAGGAGAATTGGGAGGTTGCTTTGCCTGCTGTCATGTTAGTAGCCCTCATCAGACAACACACCAATCTCCATTCATGTTAACATTTGGGAGGGAGGTAAGATTACCTGTTGATGTAATGTTTGGCCGACCAGTAGTCGAAGCAGATGTGTGTCGTAGCAAATATGCACTAGAATGGACCTTTTGCCTTTGACGTCACGCATGAATTTTGGGGGGGCAACTTTAAAAATGGTATAACTTCACCATCATAGCTCCTACATGCTTTTCCTTTTAAATTTTTATAGAGAAGTAAATTACCACACGTTTCATTTTTGTTGTATTTCACGATGAAGCTCTGTAAGGGATTTGTATGCAACGAAACATTGCGGAAGTTGCTAATGAGACACGCGAAGTCGCGCTTTTCGATTTTTGGGGGGGCAACTTCCGGTAACTTGTGAGCGCTGTGACATTTGCACCGTAACTGGCGAAGGTACTTCATTTTGGAATACAGTCAGGCATTCATTTACCATTAATTTAGTACTTGCTGTGTTTCTTCGTGAAGTTCCTATAAGGACTTATGTTATGTCAAACACAACCAATCAATTTGTGACGTCAGAAGGCAAAAGGTCCATTGAGGAATCGATTGGAAACTGCATACCACAGTGCAAGGCATCACCTGGGAGTAGTGTCGAGGCGACAGAAAGATGTTTATGATCGAAGCGTGAGAGGTTCTTCTTTTTCCTTTGGAGACTATGTATGGCTTTATTGCTCAGCCATACCAAGAGGTCGATCTGCGAAGTTCCATCGCCCCTGGAAAGGCCCATACATCATTGTGAAGGCATTGAATGCTGTTAATGATGTTGTGTACAGAATACGAAATGTAGATGCTCCTAGAAAGAAATTGGTTGTTCACTTCAATAGGTTGAAACCGTACAAACATGACTCTGATCAAAATGATGAGGCCAGGATTGAAGACAGCGGACCAGTGCAAAGGTTCCAAAACCAAGTGGAGTCGTATCTCCTGAAGAACTTGATGAGTCTGAAGATGAAGAACTGATGTACCCTCCAATGCATGTGCATCAACCCGACCCTGGACAAGACTTGAACAATCCAGTTGCACAGCCTGTTCTTGTGCCAGATCATGTACTAGAATTACCTGGAGATATTGGAATCGCAGAAAATGCTCATCAACAAGCTCCACCACTGAGAAGATCAACTCGGAACAGGAAGCCACCTGACAGATATTGATGTTGCAAATATTGGATCCACACGAGGACGTGTGCTCAGAAGAAGGGGAACAATGTAATGACTATTCGCGCTTGCGCAGATTAGATATTTCCTGTGTATTTAAGTGCATTGATTGCTGTTGTAAAGTCAGTCTGATTCGCAATGTTATAAATGCTACATTTTCATCAATAAAGTGTAGTATATTATGTCCTCCACTACCTTCTTGATGCGATAGCTCCTTTCTGCCATTATTTTTGCTGCAACAGAAATGCACTTTTACTCTATTTATTTCAATGGACACCGCGTGAACGGTGAAACGACGGATGGACGCGATACGGAGTCAGAAATGCATCATAGCTGTCCACAATTTCTGGTACTGGCCGGTGTGTGTGTGCATGCGCGTGCGTGCGTGCGTGTGTGTGTGTGTGTGTGTGTGTGTGTGTGTGTGTGTGTGTGTGTGTGTGTGTGTGTGTGTGTGTGTGTGTGTGTGTGTGTGTGTGTGCATGCGCGTGCGTGCGTGTGTGTGTGTGTGTGCATGCGCGTGCGTGTGTTTGTGCGTGTGCATGTGTGAGTGCATGCGCATGCATGCGTATGTGTGCGTGTGTGTGCGCGTGCGTGCGTGCGTGTGTGTGTGTGTGTGTGCGTGTGTGTGTGCGTGTGTGTGTGTGTGTGCGTGTGTATGCATGTGTGTGTGTGTGCGTGAGTGTGTGTGTGTGTGCGTGTGTGGTGTGTGTGTGTGTGTGCGTGGTGTGTGTGGGGGGTGTGAAGCCGATATTAACATCATCTTGTAGCTCTTCCCATTGTCTTGTTTGACGTATTTACTTGGTTGATCGTGTGTCTGCATGAACTTACGGCAGAGTCAGAAATTGATTCATTGTTTCCTTGGCACATACTTAATATGAAATAAGCAATTCATCTATTGTTTACCGTTATCTGCAGGCCTCAATTCAGTAATCGTGTTCTGGAGTCTTTTTTAGGTACACCATGCTTTCCTATTTCATATGAGCCCCCAAAAAATCATTCACCATCAGCATGCATGATGTGTGAGTGCCATCAGCGAAAAAATACCCTTTATCTAGATCTTAGTTTTCTCTCACTGCAGCTACAAATGACATATCAACTGAAATATTCACTTTGTAACAATACTGGCTACATAAATGCATGAAGGTAGTAGAACAAGAGATGGTATCTACTTATAGACTACACACGTATACACGTAATATTACCAATGTTCACAAAATGCATTTTTGCATATCATGTTGCATCAATGAGCTTGATCATTAGAGTACATAACAGGATGAGTAGTGTATACATTCATCTCCATGGTATCTCCTACCTCGTTCCTGTTGATGACCACGACACCACAAGCAGTGGCTGGATTGGAATTTGAACTAGCTTTGTGGGACCTTTTTGAAATGTAGCAGAGAAAAGAAGTCATCACCACTCCAATGGCGAAGGATACCACAAGGATGACAGAGACTGACACACCAACAGCTGTACCAATGACTGCAGCTGTGTCTATTCCAGGTACCAGTACAGATGGACCTAAGATGTTGGTTAGGATTACCAAGCTGTGGTGACTAATCATCACATTCGTATCTTTATTCCATTAGCTGTGCATGCACACACTAATCTACCTTTACTAACAGTTTCGACCTGCCATACTTGTTCTAATTTGTCTATGCATTCAAATCCATTTCTTTAGTCAGCTCTTGGTACATGCACACATGATCAACCCTTTACTAGCAATTTTGACCTGACGCATTTACATGCATAGTATTACCTATAAATTGTAATTTTCTAGAAGTTTAGATTGTGTCCCAATCATGGTATAATTGCATGCACTCTTTGTGTAACTACATGCATATATCATGCCCATAGCATTCAATGTTCATCATGAGTGGAGGCACATTGTCCTCTGAAGCTGCAGGACGTACCTGACACTTCTGTTGATGAGACAGTGGTAGTAGCATGTACTGTTGGAGGGAATAAGGCTGTTGTTCTAACTGATGATGATTGCGTGGTTGCTGAAAATGAAGAGGCAGTGGACCTAACTGATGATGGTTGTATGGTTGTTGAAAGTGGAAATGTAGTGGTTCTAACTGATGATGGTCGTGCGGTTGTTGAAAATGAAGAGGCAGTTGACTGAAATGTTGATGACACTAATGCTGTTATTGCATGCGAAAAAGAGGGATAGAAAACAAAGGGTGAGCATAAATGGAGCGTATGTCAAATTTTACTTTCAGCCAAAATGTGTAGAAGTGAATTAAGAGTGCATATTACCATGCACATATGCAATCATTTAATTGTGCAACAAATACATTGAGGCACAGAGGTGTAAAGTGATACTAAGTTAGACCAAACTTAGTATTTTAGAAGCTGGAAAATGCCTCATTCTTCTCTTGACCAGTGCAGAGTGCAAGACTGCACTAGCTACTCCAACCTTGTATACTACCTCCTTATCCACAGTATAATTTGTCTTCATTTTTCAGTTCAAGTGCCACACACTATTGTTTTGACCCAAAAAAGGCATGCAAGACCAATATTTGCTAAACATTTGAATAAGTACAATTTTGGTGTTTTTGCATTCTGTGCCGCTGCGTAAGTGTGCATGTTTAAACGTAAATGTCACTATACCCTGATAATTCAACACCCATGCATTGATGTCTACCCTGATAATTCAACACCCATGCATTGATGTCTACCCTGATAATTCAACACCCATGCATTGATGTCTACCCTGATAATTCAACACCCATGCATTGATGTCTACCCTGATAATTCAACACCCATGCATTGATGTCCTGTGGAACATGTAGTCTAAAAATGAGTTGGTGCACTCTGGATATTGGCAAAGATAATGCAAACACAGACCTGATGGTTCACACATTTATTCAGCCATAATGGCCAGATTAGGCATGTATGCATGAGAGAGTTTGTCATCTCCTATCACTGCAGACGATATTGCCTCTAACAATATAATGTAGCAGCTTAATTGGCAGCTGATAGACTTGAAAACCAAATACCAAAGATGCCCTTAATTCTTCCTTAAAATGCCTGACGTGTCAACCATTCCGCCTGCATTTGGTCAGAGTTTAACACACATGCAGTAGAATTATTACAGTGTATACATGATATAGCAAGCTGTCATCCTACCTATTCACTGATCTGCCAAATATCTAATTGGTGTGTTTAGAACACCTCTTTGATGCTGAATAACAAGTGTACATGTATGTTACTTTACATGCGTGCATGTGTTGTAATTAACTAGTTGTACATGTGCATGGAAAACACTCTTGTAAGTAAGATCAGACGTGCTACTGGGTACACCCAACTGATCAGCAGGTACCTAGACTACTAAACATGCATGACATCTGACGAGTCTCAACTGCAAAATATTTGTCCACTAGCGAGCTGCGCACAACAGTTATGTCCATACCAGAGAACATTGTAACATGTAGTGGAAGAGTTTAGACCCCATGAAGATACTACATCGTGAGGAAGGTTGATAGCAGACACTACTGCCAATGGTGTGTGCAGATGAACAATTGGTTCATGCATCCATTTGTATAGAGGGGTTGCAGTGTCATCACAACACTCGCCGCCATGTTTTTTGGTGTCCTAACTATTTTTACGTCATCATTTATTATTTGTGTCGAGCATAGTGTAATGCCTAAGCTTTTCTGCGCTTTGAGGTGCTTAAGAAAAAAAGATGATAATATCCGTCTATTTCGTATCCCAGCGAATGGGTTTCAGAGGAAACGATGGATTGCAGCGATCGGATTCATCAGGACATCACCACATAGCCGTATTTACAATAAACATTTTGTTACAGGTACGTGGGGAGATAAAAAAAACATTCTAACATAGCATAAACTTGACCTAGGGCAACCATCTCGGGACTGCAGTCACATTGATTTTGTGCCGTCAATCTTTTCAAGGCCTCCAAATCAACCTGGCAACGCGTGCAATGAGATTGTGCAGAGTGATGGTACAGGTGAACACTCCAACTCTAATTCTAACATTGATGGTACAGGTGAACATTCCAACTCTAATTCTAACATTGATGGTACAGGTGAACACTCCAACTCTAATTCTAACATTGATGGTACAGGTGAACACTCCAACTCTAATTCTAACATTGATGGTACAGGTGAACACTCCAACTCTAATTCTAACACTGTTGAGATAGGATGTTCTGTTGGTGAATTTGGTACAGGAATTGGGTCAGTTGGCTTTGATCAATGTGAAGGAGATGCATCTGATGATCATGGTAATTGTGCTAACAATGGTGATGTTGATGAATTTGATACTAATTGTGAGGAAGGGGATGATGTTTTTTTGTAATGGCGATGGTGGTTATAATCATGATGAAGGTGATACTTGCGATGATGGTGGCAGTAGTGATGATGATGAAGATGAAGATTTTGTTTGTGATGCTGGTGATGGTGGCAGTAGTGATGATGAAGATGAAGATTTTGTTTGTGATGGTGGTGATGGTGATGATGGTGGCAGTAGTGATGATGATGAAGATTTTCTTTGTGATGGTGGTGATGGTCACAGTTGTGATGATGAAGGTGATACTTGTGATGGTGGTGGTGATGAAACTGTTGTGATGATGGTGTTTGTGATGGTGGCGGTGGTGGTGATGATGAAAGTGATGGTGTTTGTGATGGTGGCGGTGGTGGTGATGATGAAAGTGATGGTGTTTGTGATGGTGGCGGTGGTGGTGATGATGAAAGTGATGGTGTTTGTGATGGTGGCAGTGGTGATGATGAAAGTGATGGTGTTTGTGATGGTGGCGGTGGTGATGATGAAAGTGATGATGTTTGTGATGGTGGCGGTGATGGTGATGATGAAAGTGATGGTGTTTGTGATGGCGGTGGTGGTGATGATGAAAGTGATGGTGTTTGTGATGGTGGCGGTGGTGGTGATGATGATAACTGTAATGCCTTGGAAAAAATCTGTCATGAACTTAAAACTGCAAATACAATTCTTAGACACCAGCTGTTATGTGTGAACACTGAGTTAAATGAAGCAAGATTTGGAGCAAATGTAATTGCAAATAATGATGATAAAACATGCTTCTATACAGGTCTTCCAAGATTTGCATTGTTCCTAACACTTTGTGACATTGTGAAACCATACTTCAGATCACAAAAAAAAGCAGAGAATAGTTTGTTTGCTTGTTTGGTTAAGTTATGGCTCAATCCTCCATTCAAAGATCTAGCATACCGTTTTAATCTTCATCTTGCATCAGTTAGTAAATCTTTTCATAAGTGTATAGACATTTCGTATGCCAATCTTCAGCAACTTATTATATGGCCTGATGCATAACTACTGAAGGAAAAATTGCCAGCTGTATTATGACCTTATTTCCAAAATGCAAGATGCATAATTGACTGTTTTGTTGAACGCCCGCTTTCATTTCAAGCAAGAGCTGCCACGTATTCAAATTACAAAAAGCATAATACTGTCAAGGTTTTCATTGCAGTGGCACCAACTGGGTCAATATCATTTCTCTCCAAAGCATGGGGGGGCAGAGTGTCTGATAAAGTCTTCACACAAAAATGTGGTTTTCTTGACATGATAGAGGGGGAGACTTGGCTCTTGCTGATCGTGGATTTAATATTGCAGATTAGTTACTTATCAGGGGAGCAAAGCTTGAGATTCCTGCTTTCACGAAAGGAAAAACGCAGTTGTCTGCAAGAGAGGTTGAAAAGTCCTGCCAAATAGCTCATGTACGGATTCATGTGGAACGTGTCATTCGACAAATGAAGCAAAAGTACACTATACTACAAGTATTTCATTGATAAAAAGACCAGCAGATACAGATGTGGCCACCATAGACAAAATTGTAATTGTTACTGCAGCCTTAGTGAACTTATGTAATAGCGTTGTAACATGAATTATAACTTATATGTATTGCTTTTAAATTATACATTCAATTTTGATCTACAAGCATCACAATACCACTGAGAATCAGGGTCTGGGTCTTCTGTTAGTCCAACACACTCATAATGAAACCATTCTCCTGTACACCCTAGAGCATCGCAAGCAACCATTGGTCCAAAGGCTTCACGATTGCAAATGCAGTACACATTTGTACTGTTTTCTGCTTGATCAGTTGAGCTTGGATCAAGGCTTCGTGTCAACAGTTCTGGCAGGATGTATTTTGCAAAAAAAATTCAAACACTGGACGCAATTCTTCAAAAAAATTGCCATCAGCTTGTATCCTGGTGATGATTAGCTCTTTTGTTGTCCAACAGATAAAGTAACAGTATGGTTTCTTCCAGATGGCCATCTGCCCTTGTACTTGATAGTAGTAGTCATGTTTTTTGTCCAGTGTGACTTCACTGCCAACTTTGTGGAGGTAGAAGGATTCATCCTCTATACTGGCTGGTTGACTATTCCGATACTTGAAAGGGCATTTGATCTCCAGCAGGGGTTGAAGCCAGAAATGGTTGCCTAGTGCACACTCAAAGTCCAGCTGGATTGACCTTGAAAGTTGCATGCTTAGCT
Organism: Ephydatia muelleri; assembly: GCA_013339895.1. Lineage (NCBI taxonomy): Eukaryota > Metazoa > Porifera > Demospongiae > Spongillida > Spongillidae > Ephydatia > Ephydatia muelleri. The sequence goes on from JABACO010000005.1 coordinate 13,360,532, forward strand.
GCCATAATGTTAGCATACGCCTCATGTGCTTCTTGCTCGTGTTCAATACCCCATTTAATGGCTGGAACATCTGTTTTAAGAGCCTGAGTACTGCATGATTATTTTAACTAAAGAGCTAGGAAATGTTTTCTTACGACATTTGGCAACACGTCCGAATACAGATGCAGTAATTCTCCCTACTCTGTTCAAACCATAACGGTGTGCTAGCCTGACCCCTAGTTGACCTCTCTAAATAGAATGCCTCTTCCTCATTTACAGTGAGTGTGGTATGTTGAACAAGGTCAGAAAGCTGTTCGTTTGGAAGAAGACGATTCTGACCATTGTACAAATATGATAGAGTCTGGTTTCCATAGCACTGCATGCTGATATACATGCCTCTGTACTGACACTGGGGAGAACAGTAAAAATAGCAGCAGAAGGATTAGTCCTATGCAATGACTTTAGAATGGATTGCATGTCCACAACCTTGAAAACTTTCTGTCTAGTTGTAACTGATCGTTGTAGCTGTAATGAAGCCTCTTGTAGAGTTGTTGGTTTCAATCGCTTAGGACGGTTAAAGTCAATGTCCACTACCAGAGCTGGATTAATCTACAATATATAGTATGCTAAATGAAGATCATACATGTAGGTGAAGAAAATGAATGTACATACCGTTGTTGAAAATGTCTGATTCCATGTGCATGGAAGTGACGTGCAAGTTACAGATTCCGTTCCAAGTCTTACACAGGCTTCCACCTTAAAGAGTACTGCGCCAATGTGTGAGCACACTTCTCCCAATCTATTAACATGAAATGATTGTCCTTAAGCAGTATACAAAAACCAAAACATACCCAACCATACGTGAGCTGTAACAACATTGTTTCTCAACAGCTACCCATGGTTGGTGGGGCTTTTCAGACAGGCGCTGCGATGGGTTTTCAAGTGCTTTCAGAAAGCAGTGTTTATTTTCATGCCCAAGGTCATGATAAAGTACAGCATGCACCCAACCACTAGATAAATAAGGAGAGGAATTCAAGTAGAGGTGGAAATCATTTGAGTGACAATTAACCTTTGATAGTAGTTATAAGCTTCGAGACTCTTAAACGCCTTCAGCCTTTCTCTTGTGTAACCTCCGGGTGTTTCAATAAAGTAGGTATAAATACTGGGGTAGTCAACTGGAGGCCACTTAGAAACATCATCTACCCAATGCTGGTCAGGTATGCCAAACGGATCACAGTATGTTCCAAGTCCATACAGACATTGTAGCTTTTTGTCGTATCTCTCTTTGTCGCTAGAAAACAGCTCGTTGTAAGACGTGCTCGCGTTGTTCATAATGTATGCTGCGTCACACTTATAAATAAATGATAATGTAAAATGTTTGTAAACCTTCCCGGGATGACACTGCAACCCCTCTATAACATGTTATTTAATTAAGTTTACTGAACTGAGAAAGTAAACAATGACCATTTTCGGAGTGAAAGGCAGTTCTTTCAACACTGATCACGCACTCACCTGCCCGACAGGTGGTTTTCCATCTGTGCGCCACAACGATCTGAGAGATTTTACAGCTAACTTATAACCGAGGTTTGTCCCAATGTGTGCATAGAACCATAATTGCAAGCTTTAACTGGAGAACTGCTATCGCATGACTCTTCAAATTCAGAAGATGGTGCTCGTCTTTTTGGGGTGATTGTCATCAGCGGGCATTTTTTGATGTACAGCGTTTTGCACCCAAATGCTCCCTCCTATCAAAAAATGAAATTGCCATCAACATACCGTCATCATGAACGCCAAAAGCAGAGATCTTATGACCAACATGTACGAGCCTCCGTAACGTACAAGTGACTTGCCTCTCTTCTATCTATCAAGCAAAAGCTACATTATGGCACAAGTATTGCCTGGATAAGATGCTGCCTTAGCTTCTCTCTCCTGCGCACTTCTATAATAATACCGGTATATCTAAATGCGCATGGTTGTCGTGGAGAAAGAAAAATTCTGGACGGCTGTCATAGAACAGGGCTAGGTGGAGGGCACTTTGGTCGAGACAAAACACTGTTGAAGATATCTTAACGATTCTACTGCCTTGGAATGGTTAAAAACATGTGAAAGGTACCAATGACTGAACCAACTGCATGCAGCTGTGTCTATTCCAGGTACCAGTACAGATGGACCTAAGATGTTGGTTAGGATTACCAAGCTGTGGTGACTAATAATCACATTCATATCAAATGCATTTTTATTCCATTCACTGTGCATGCACACATATCTACCTTTACTAATAGTTTCGACCTGCCATACTTGTTCTAATGTGAAAAGTGGCAGAAAGCAGCGAGCTTATTCATGCATTTGCAAATTGTAAACACAGGGTCACATTTTTATAATGAATGTACTAATATTTGTAGCAAATTTGACAAGTTTTCTGCAGAGCTCCAGTCAAGGATGAAGTGTGACACACAATTGTTGTTGATTTGATTGAGCCTTTACCAAAACACTGAAAGGAAACAAATACATCATGACTGTCTCCTGTTTGTTTTCCAAGTGGCCAGAGGCAACTGCTCTCCCTGAAAAACAGGACGAAGTTTCGTTTTGTTTTTTTTTTTGGCGCTCACAAGACATGGCTGTTGTAAGTGATCAAGGACGAGAGTTCGTAAATCAGATTTGAATCTGCAACTCGCTTTAAAGCGGGTTGACCTGCTATATGGCATTCCCCTATCTTGAACCGATTTGAACATTTTTGACTCCAAAAGAGTAGTTTTCAAGAATAGAGCACAGTCGGACCATTTTGGTAATGAAAAACAATGCCAAGCATTGAGTTAGTACACACTAAATTGGTGTTTAGGGATGCCTCTATATCAGAACGGTGGTTCACATTATTTCGGACTGCTGTATATTGACTGCACTGTATCGGTGCAGTGGCATGCGCGGTAGTGCATTCCTACCAGACGATAAATATATATTTGTATCAGTCCAATGCTAGTACAAAAATTAGCTTAAAAAGGTAACACCTATAAAATACTCTACCTGCTCCTTGGTGGGAACAAGGACACCTTCATCAAGAGCTTCATGAACTGGCGCATCATTGTGTTGCGCAATGGAGGATTTTGTTTTACCATTGATATTAGAGTAGCTAGATCTATGGTTTTACACTCTTGCCAAAGGTTAAATAGTATACACTGCAATTCCCCCCCCCCCCCCCCCCCCCCCCTTTCCCCCCCTCTACATTGAAATTTCTCTAGTCTAAATGCATGTACTGACACGAGCGATCTCAGCAACCAAAGCCATTTCCAAAATCGAGACATATGATGAAAATCCGGTCAACTGGATTTTAATTCACAACCCACTTTATATTGTGTTGTCTTGTTAAATCAGGGTCACAGTATCAAACGTATATAGTTACGTGGTATGAAACAATTGCAGAAAAAACATGAATACTACGTACACCACACTCCTCCTTACCTCGGCACACCACTCCTGCATCTTCACTATGCAAACAGTCGTGGATGCCCCATCCATTGAAAGGACATTGGCTTAAGGATGACTCTGAGCCAGCACAGAGCACATTATCCATCCAAATGGTTCCTGTCCCTTGGCCAAACTCTGCATTGGTGGAAGCTCTGACTGTTCCATTGTATCCCAGCTGTCTGCACACCACCTAGGTCCATGCACAGAAGAGTATGCACATGTGTTGTACTGTACCATCCAACCAAAGCTATGCTATCCCTTGCACATTGAATACTCTCATCTTGATACTGCGCTTTCTATTCCATGCCAGATCCCTCCCTCAACTCTTATTTCTCTCTCCCTCTCTCATTCCTTCTCCTAAGAATTCCTTCAGAATTTATCTTAACAAAGATACTACAGCCATATACACTGAAGTAGCAGCAAAGGGCTTGTCAAAGTGAGCTAAGGGTGTAATGTGGTTGTTTGATGTGGGGTGTGAGGGGCTGTAGTATTACAACACAAGGTTCTCTGGGAACTACACCTGGGTCACCCTGGCATAGTGCAGATGAAGAATCTGGCAAGAAGCTATGTGTGATGACCAGGATATTGAGGAATCTGTGAAATCTTGTCAACAGTGCCCCGACTGTTCGAGCAGTCCCATCCTGTTCATACCTGGGTGTAGCCATCCAGGCCCTGGAAGTGTTGATTTTGCCAGCGAGCCATTTCTATGGAAATCATTTTTCTTGATGCCCATTCAAAATGGCCAGAGGCTATTCCAATGTCCATCACTAGGCCACAGTTGCACAGTTGACTGGTTCTTTATATCATATGGAATATCTCAGCTGGGATCATATAATGCCCTCCGTTTATTGTAACTGAATTTAAACTATTTCTGTTAAGAAATGGAATATGCCATATTGGAATTGCCCCTACCATCTCTCACACAGGAGGCAATGCTGCAAAAGCAAATGTCAAGGAATGCAAATGTTCCTATTTGGTAACATAGCATGAGTCATAGTAGCTGGAAAACAGATGCAACAAAAAGGGAATATTAAGATGATGCTTCCCTTTGAGGCATTTTGTTTTGGGGCAACCAGTATACTTGTGTGTTACTTCAGTCATATGGTTTCAGCAATGATTGTGTAAAACAAAATGGCCCAATGCCATATGCTGTGCAGGATCTATAGAATGTATTTCCTGGAGAAGGTGCATGTAGAGGTGTGTGTGGTGACAGGGTGCGTGAACAGAATCGTCTAAATATGCTCCAGCAGCAGTGGCCGAAAAGGAGAGAAGAATGCAAAGAGGGTATGGCTACCAAGACTGCTACAAGTTTTTGTACTGATGCATGAGGAATCTACCAATGTAGTATTCTCAGAGTGTGCATAGACCACCAGAGGGACCATTGTGAGTGGAAAGTGACTTCATTTTGAGAGCGTCATATATACATATTAGTTTTAGACTTGCACGCATGGGCATTGATCTTGTTTGTGTATTTGTTCCTTTGTTCCTTTGTATGTCTGATTATTGTTAGCTCTATTCATTTTGAGAATTTCGCTCTTTGAGTACACTTCCCTCTCTCCCTGCCCTTATCCTTCAAACCTCCCTCCCTTTCTTACAGTGGCATCATTGATGTCCCAGTAGTCATCACACACTGTACCCCACACTCCACTGTACTGCACTTCCACACGACCACTGCTAGGGGTGGAGCCTCCCACCAGACGTAGAGGAGCAATAGGCTGCACAGAGTCTGAATTGAGAGGTTGGGGGAATGGAGAAATGGCAGGGAAAGGAAACTGGGATATCTTCATGTAAAGAACATGCCATTTAAAGGCCCATTTTACACAGTACATACATGTACCCCTCCTGGTAAGACTGGCTCAGAGTGAGTGACTACAGTGGCCAGGAGAACAGCAAGAGGAGCAGGTTTGTATGTGCACGCATGACACATGCATCATGCACACCTCTCAGACCTTGTAGGAGACATGAGTTCTGCTCGGAATACATTTAGTACACATGGAGTGCCTTCCTGCACACACAACTTGTCCCACCTCAATGTTTCCACCACCTCCTTCCCTCTCCTGGCTAGCACACTTAACAAAAACATGTGCTTTACATCATTGCACTCTTTCCCATCCTCCCTCACTCCCCCATATTCACTGTACCACTCACCGTACACGAGCTCATATATGTAGGTCTACATGAATTATATGCACACGACAAACTCACAGATGCATACACAGCAGACAATAAATGCACACAAAAAAACTCACAGAAAACACACGAATACCATGTACACACACCTCCCTACCTCTGCACACTACTCCTGCATCTTCACTATGCCAACAGTTGCTGATGCCCCATCCATTGAAGGGACATTGGTCCAAGGATGACTCTGAGCTAGCACAGGTCACATTATCCATCCAGATGATCCCTGTGCCTTGACCAAACTCCGCATTGGTGGAAGCTCTGAATGCTCCATTGTATCCCAGCTGTCTGCACACCACCTGGGTCCATGCATAGAAGAGTATGCACATGTGTTGTACTGTACCACCCAACCAAAGCTATGCTATTCCTTGTATTGTAAAAGTATATCCATTATGTTGCTTTTCATTCTCCCAGCACCCTCCCCCTCTCTTTCCTAATCCTCCCGCCCTCCCTACCTCCCTCCTCCCTCCCTCCCTCCCTCCCTCCCTCCCTCCCTTCCTCCCTCCCCCCTCCCTCCCTCCCTTACAGTGGCATCATTGATATCCCAGTAGTCATCACACACTGTACCCCACACTCCACTGTACTGCACTTCCACACGACCACTGCTAGGGGTGGAGCCTCCCACCAGACGTAGAGGAGCAATAGGCTGCACAGAGTCTGAATAGAGAGGAGGGAGGAGGGAGGAGGGGAGGAATTGTAGGGAGAAGCAACAGGGATATTTTCATGTACTGTATAACAGCAGATCAATACTACATATAAATCTCTCTTATCTGCTGCCAATACATACACTTGCATACAGGCATGTATGTGCTAACAGTGGTGTGGTGGCCAGAGACCCCAGGGAGGGTCAGGTAGGCCCTGAGAGGGTCAGATAGGCCCCAGAGAGGGTCAGGTAAGCCCCAGAGATGGTCAGGTAGGTCCCAGAGAGGGTCAGGTAAGCCCCAGAGAGGGTCAGGTAAGCCCCAGAGAGGGTCAGGTAGGTCCCAGAGAGGGTCAGGTAGGCCCTGAGAGGGTCAGGTAGGTCCCAGAGAGGGTCAGGTAAGCCCAGAGAGGGTCAGGTAAGCCCCAGAGATGGTCAGGTAAGTCCCACAGAGGGTCAGGTAGGCACCTGAGAGGATCAGGTAGGCCCAGAGAGGGTCAGGTAGGCCAAGACCACCTTGCACATTAAAAAACAGGGCACCTGACTATGAGGGCACTTTTCATGCCAGAAACTCATGCAATTAGCTTTAACATTATAACTGGGCAGAATATTCCCATATAACGATTAATTTCTGTGCAAGTGAACTGATTGTCTATTAACATAGCCATAGATAGTACACATTTATGTAATATTGCACAATGTGGTGATTCAATCAAGATGGAGTGGCTATCTATGCATGCTCAGCATGGGTCAGCAGAAGAGTTACCTTGTGCTTGCAGAAAGGAAGAAGAGAATAACAAGAGTAAGAATTATTATCAAAGCCACGTCCTATTTCTCCACTTTATCTGTAAACCTCCCAAACAAACTGAATGCTATAGTTTTGCCCTCACATATAACCACATGTTTAAGAATAAGGTTTTTCCATCTGTGTTGCTAGGATGGCTGCTATTCAACAATGTTTGGTTTCTCTGTATGGAAATCCATCTACTGACATAACTAGTGGTGTAAAGTTTCCCCTCCACCTGCTTATTAATCCTTGTCCAGATTCCAAGACTGATTCGGGTGAATGGTTATGATGATATGGAGCATCACTAATAATGACCTTAATGCTAAATAATGCCTCCAACTGAGGCAGCCTTGAACCACCGAATTCAAGTCGCAGCCCATCGTCTCCAGTCTTAATCAGTCTCTGCTCATTCATGACTGTGTCCATACCTGTGCTGCTATGCAATCCCCAGTTTCATTATGCCTCTGGATGATGAGTCCTCTTGCAATCCATGCAGGGCATGCTGAAAGGATTAAGTGGCTCCACATCAATCACATCTGGAAGGTAGCCTGGGAGGTTCCCACAAATAGCATATGGCTAGAACATCCCAGAACGCCCTAGGTGATGGGTCAAAGTGATATTTCTGAAGAGAAAGTACATTGAGCCAATTAAGTTGATGTCCTTCCTTTCAGTTGCTCTTTGAATTGCTATGGAAAGTACAATACTCTCAAATTGTAGCATGTAATTATGTTCCTTAGCTGTATGGCCCTCATATTCCCAGCATTAGAACCACAAGGATATCCCCTCTGCAGTAAATCCATTCCTTAGAATATTTCAAAACCAATTAAACATAGAGTATCCTCTGTAAGTGTTTCTGCTGCACCTCCTCCATAGTTGCCAGAGCCATTGTCTTACCAATCACACTGTGGATGCATTCAGCTGTTCCAATGGTGGACACGTATCTAGAGCAATAAGTTGGTTTGCCATTATGAATCACCACACCATTTGCCAAATGATGCATGTGTCAGCATAGCCATACCACTCAGACCCATATCAGAGCAGAAAACTCTGCCACTGCGTGGAGTCTGTTTACCACTTGGTCCAGCAACCCCTCTGATGTTAAGTGCCACTCGTTTCAATATGGGAAGCAATGATGTAAGCAGCAGTGGGAGTATTTATCCCATGTCAGGGATGCAGCAGGATTGGGGCTTCCAGGGGGTGGGTATTTATCTTTGAGACTCTGTAGTTACTGTTTTTCCAGTTTTGGCATCAAGATTTGTTCAAACAAGTGTTGCTTCTCTTACTTCACCACTTAACATGAACATCAAGAAAACACGTATTGCATGCACGAGCCTAAGGTCTGCTTTGTTCGGTTTGTGTAAAAGATGCTATACCTCTCAATTAGCAGTGTTTCAAAATGAAGCACTGCTATATGAGGAGCAGGTTTGTATGTGTACACACATGACACATGCATCGTGCACACCTCTCAGACCTTGTTGGAGACATGAGTTCTGCTTGGAATACATTTAGTAAAGATGGAAGGCCTTCCTGCATACACAACTTACAGTCCCACCTCGATGTTTCAGCCACCTCATGGCTCTTACACAAACACATGAACTGCATGCACATGTATACTCCATCCTCCCTCCCTCACATACACTACTGTACACAAACACATATATGTACATGCACAGTATATAGAAGCATCACCAATACACACACAGTATTCCAAAACATTGTAAGCAACAAAAAACATGTGGAAAACTCATGCATGCATTGTGCACACATACACATAACACACACACACACACACACACACAACACACACATAACACACACACACACCACACACACACATACACACACACACACACACACACACACACACACACACACACACATAACACACACACACCACACACACACATACACACACACACACACACACACACACACACACACACACACACTACCCTACCTCGACATACTACTCCTGCATCATGACCAAACACGCAGTTCTGGATGCCCCATCCATTGAAGGGACATTGGTCCAAGGATGGCTCTGTGCCTGTGCAGGTTACATTATCCATCCAGATGGGTCCCGTGCCTTCGCCAAACTCTGCATTAGTGGAAGTTCTGACTGTTCCGTTGTATCCCAGCTGTCTACACACCACCTGGGTCCATGCACAGAAGAGTATGCACGTATGTTGTACACTGTACTTTAACACCCAACCAAAGCAATGCTATTCCTTGTAAAAGAATATCCATATTGATTCTTTGCTTTTCATTTTGTTTGGCAACTTCCTCCTCCTGCTCCTCCTCCCTCTTCCTCCCTCATCCTCACTCTTTATTCCTTCCTCTCTCTTCCTCCCTCCTCCTCCTCCCTTCTTCCCCTCACTCCCTCACCCACTCCTCGCTTATCTCCCTTTCTCCTCCTCTGTCCCTTCTCCTCTTCCCCCTCCTCCTCCCTCCTCCTCCACCCTCCTCCTTCTCCCTCCTCTTCCCTCCCTCCCCCTCCTCTTTACCTCCTCCTCCCTTACATACATTGGCATCATTGATGTCCCAATCATCATCACACACTGTGCCCCACTCTCCATTGTACTGCACTTCCACACGACCACTGCTAGGGGTGGGGCCTCCCACCAGCCGTAGAGGAACTGAATGAGCAGGGAAGGTGTGGCAGGGAGATGAAACAGGGATATTTACATATCTGCAGTATTACATGTAAATATAAGCAGCTCAATACATATACACTGTACACTGTATATACATAAGACACCTGGTAAGACTGGCTCAGAATGAGTGACTACAGTGGCCAGGAGAACAGCATGCAAGAGGAGCAGGTTTGTATGTACACAAATGGCACATGCATCGTGCACACCTCTCAGACCTTGTAGGAGACATGCGTTCTGCTAGGAATATATTTACAATACATGGAGGACCTTCAACATGTCCCACCTCGATGTTCCCACCACCTCCTCCCACTCCATGGCTATCACACATAATAATTACATGTGTGTACATTACATCGTTCCACTCATTACCATCATGTCTCCCTTTCCCACATTCACTGTACGTACACAACCATCACAGTGTACAAATACAATCAATAAATGCACACGCAGAAACAAATACCAAGAACACACCTCCCTACCTCGGCACACCACTCCTGCATCTAAACTATGCAAACAGTTGTGAATGCCCCATCCATTGAAGGGACATCGGTCCAAGGATGACTCTGAGCCAACACAGGCAACATTATCCATCCAGATGGGTCCCGTGCCTTGGCCAAACTCTGCATTGGTGGAAGCTCTGACTGTTCCATTGTATCCCAGCTGTCTGCACACCACCTGGATCCATGCACAGAAGAGTATGCACATGTGTTGTACTGTGCCACCCAACCAAAGGTATACTACTTGTGCATTATTTCCGTCATATGCATTTCAGCAAAGGTTGTAAAATGACCCAATACCATATTCTGTGCAGATTACAGCTACTCTTTGGTGCATGGAAAGTGGGTGTGATGGCAGTGCTTGGTGGCACAAACTGTATGAGATAGTGCCACACAAACCATTGAAAGATGCTCCAGCAGCAGTGGCCGAAAAGGAGAGGAGAATGCAAAGATGGCATGGCTACCAAGACTGCTACAAATGTTTGTACTGATGCATGAGGAATCTACCAATGTAGTTCCTACTGTAGCAGGACCAGCAGAAAAACTACACTAGCTGACCATTATGGGTTCATTTTGAGAGCTTTGTATATAACTATCTAGTTTTAGGCTTGGGTGCATGCACATTGATTTTTATCTTGTATAAATTTCCTGTATGTATGTCTTAGGGTGATGATTGTTAGTTCTATTCATTGAGAGTTTGGCTCCATGTGTACACCTCCCCCAGTTGCTCCCTACTTCCTCCCTCTTTCCAACCCTCCTTCCCTCCCTCCCTTCCTCCCTTACACTGGTATCATTGATGTCCCAGGAGTCATGACACACTGTACCCCACACTCCACTGTACTGCACTTCCACACGACCACTGCTAGGGGTGGAGCCTCCCACCAGACGTAGAGGAGCAACTGGCTGCACAAGGTCTGAATCAAAGAGGAGGGGGGAGGAGTGGAGGGATGGCTAGGACAGGGATATATACACTATATAAGCAGCTCAATGCTAAACTAGTTATCAATACATGTACTGTACATTGTACATACATGTGCATGCAAGACACCCCTCCTGGTAAGACTGGCTCAGAGTGAGTGACTACAGTGGCCAGGAGAACAGAAAGAGAAGCAGGTTTGTATGTGTACACACACGACACATGCATCGTGCACACCTCTCAGACCTTGTAGGAGACACGAGCTCTGCTTGGAATATATTTAGTACACATGGAGGGCCTTCCTTCACACACAACTTGTCCCACCTCAATGTTTCCACCACCTCCTTCCCTCTCCATGGCTATGACACATAATAAATACATGTACTTGCTACATGTACGAAGAATCATTAATTCCACTATTTCCCATCCTCCCTCCCTCTCTCCCATACACACGTTCCCTGTAAGCACACACACACATTTACCCACACACATTCACATGGTACATGTGCAGTGTACACACACAACACAGATGTGAACAAATATTACAAATCACACACAACACGCAAGTATACCATGCAAGCACACTCTCACACCTCCCTACCTTGGCACACCACTCCTGCATCTTCACTATGCGAACAGTCGTGGATGCCCCATCCATTGAAGGGACATCGGATCCAAGGGATGACTCTGAGCCAACACAGGCAACATTATCCATCCAGATGGATCCCTGTGCCTTGGCCAAACTGTGCCGAGCCAAATGATCTGGCTGTTCCATTGAATCCCAGCTGTCTGCACACCACCTGGGTCCATGTACAGAAGAGTATTCACATGTGTTGTACTGTACCACCCAACCAAAGTATGCTATTCCTTGTATATCCATTTTTTGCTCCTGCTCCTTCTGTCCTCCCACTATCTCTCTCGACCTTACCTCTCTATCTCCCTCCCATAACTCCGCCCACCCACACACACACCCAACTTCCCTCCCACCATCTCTCCTCCCTTCTTCCTCATGCCTCCTTCCCTCCCACCCTACCTCCCTCCCACCATCCCTCCTCCCTTCTTCCTCATGCCTCCTTCCCTCCCTCCCTCCCTCCCTATCCCTCCCTCCCTCCTCCTTCCCTATCTCTCCCTCCTTCCAACCCATCTCTCCCACTTCTCTCCCCATCCCTTCCTCCTCCCTCCCTATCCCTCCCTCCTCCCTCCCCATCCCTCCCTCCTCCCTCCCTATCCCTCCCTCCTCCCTCCCCATCCCTCCTTCCTCCCCCATCCCTTCCTCCTTCCTCCCCATCCCTCCCTCCTCCCTCCCCATCCCTCCCTCCTCCCTCCCCATCGCTCCCTCCTCCCTCCCCATTCCTCCCTCCTCCCTCCCATCCTCCCTCCTCCCTCCCCATCCCTCCCTCCTCCCTCCGCATCCTCCCTCCTCCCTCCCTATCCCTCCCTCCTCCCTCCCCATCCCTCCCTCCTCCCTCCCCATCCCTTCCTCCTCCCTCCCCATCCCTCCCTCCTCCCTCCCCATCCCCCTCCCTTACAGTGGCATCATTGATATCCCAGTAGTCATCACACACTGTACCCCACACTCCATGGTATTGCACTTCCACACGACCACTGCTAGGGGTGGGGCCTCCCACCAGACGTAGAGGAGCAACTGGCTGCACGGTGTCTGAATATAAGAGAAGGGTGAAGGAGAGGAATGGCAGGGAGAAGAAGCCAAAGTATTTACATGTGCAGTATATGGAAATACAAGCAACTCATTGCAGGATTGCTCATATTAGCTATCAATACATGTACTGTACACTGTACGTACATGTGCATGTAAGACACCCCTCCTGGTAAGACTGGCTCAGAGTGAGTGACTACAGTGGCCAGGAGAGCAACAAGAGGAGCAGGTTTGTGTGTACACACATGACACATGCATCGTGCACACCTCTCAGACCTTGTAAGAGACACGAGCTCTGCTTGGAATATATTTAGTAAACATGGAGGGCCTTCCTGCACACACAAGCTGGCCCTGTCATGCAATAAATGAGTTGTGACAATTACGATTCTGCCCAGACCTATTTATCAACACTCTATCTGGTCATAGTACCTATGGCAGAAATAACTGACATAATCCTTTTGAACTTCATCATTATCCGACCTACATTTATTGCCGTCATAATAGGCCACACCGATTTTCCACAATTTCTTCCCTTTCCGTAGCTATCACAGATGCATGTACGTGGCCCCATTCCTTCCCATCCTCCCTCCCTCTCTCACATTCACTGTACAGAAGCGTAGGAACGTAAACAGGATTTGGGGGGCCCAAAGGGTGTGTCTAATATAAATTCAATGTACTATATACACATAATGCCCAGATTGGG
>JABACO010000005.1:13375010-13413888 GCA_013339895.1 Ephydatia muelleri
GGGGGGGCAGTCCGCTTACGACGGGGGGGGGGGGGGCAGTCCACTTTTGGCACACAGAAAATACGTTATCGTTAATAATACACGGTTTTGCTAACCGTTACAGTATTACAGAGCACGCGTAATGAAATACACGTAGACGTAATATGGTGACGTGCGGTTACGGATACTAAGTACCGGTGAGTTAAACTAAACTAAAGGGATAACATTGGGGGGGCCGAAGTATACGTCGGCCCCCCCCCCCCCCCCCACCTATAAGATTGGGGGGGGCCAAGGCCCCCTCTGCCCCCCCCCCCCCCCCCCCCCCCCCCCCGGTTCCTACGCCTCTGGGCTACGCGAGATGTGGTACGGCGTCGGCACCACTTGGGTTAATTGCGCCGTATCCTATCTCTCTAATGTCTATGCTCTGATCAGTCTTGACGCACTAGTCTCGTACCCAGACCCAAACGTACATAACGATGTAGCTGTAAGGAGTTGCGCCCCTTACTCCGTTTATCGGTCGTACGAGTTTTAAAGAACATCACCATATTGCTCAAGCTGTATGCATCTTAAAAGGTGTTCAGTACACCAAATATTTTTCGTAGCGTGAGATACTCAACCGGTTCTCTAGTTTTGTGTTATGAAATTGGGGGGGGGGGGACTCAAGGCGAGCCATTGTTTTGTTTCTTTGTTCCACAACCACTAGCTATCTAAAAATAATGATGAAATGAAGATAACGTCACTTAGACGAATATTATTTTAATACCTTGTATTGTCAATGGAATATTTGGCCATCTAATTATGACGACATGCTGACGTGATGCATACCAAGCCTAGCTCACGGTCTGAAGGGGTGGGGTTCATGGAGGGAAGGCGCGGACGGGGGGGGGAGGAACCTCGCCAGTGAGGGGCTCCCACGCCCAGTAGCTAACGCATAATTACTTTTGTATGGTATTGTGTTTTGAGTGCAGTAAATTATACAGCAATGAATTCTTGTTATTTTCTCTAAAGGTGTGGTCTGACACACCCTTCTTTCGGGGCCTGGTCTATTTCAAACTTGGGTCCGGGTTACAGTTATTGCTGTCATTGTGAGATAACTGACCAGTCCGTTATTGCTGCGCCGGGACTATTCGCTACTAAATATAACCTATAAGCTGTACTTTGCTACACTTTGCAATGCACACAGTTTGAGCATTACGAAGATGTTGCTTATGACGTAAACAATTCCAGCCGAGGGGCGTGCCCATCAGCAAGTGCACCTTACTGAAATAGTATTAATTGCCCTTAATTGCCTCAGCCTCCCTCTTGCCTCAGCCTCCCTCTATATCTGTATGATGTGACTAACCACTTCAAGGCTATACGGAGAGAGTTGCAAGGTGAACGCCTTTGCCACTGTCCCCACGTATCTGTGGACCTTAGCGTCGTCAGAATGTTTCGATGCCTTTGACAGAAGACGTCGAAGCGTCTCCGTCGTTGTGTTCCTTCTTAGTACGACCACGTAGTTCCCCGTCGTGACTGCGGTCGGAGCTGCCCGGAGGACGGGTCGACGGCTTTCCGTCGCGCACGTCGCTGTCGCCAACAAGCAAAAGCAAACGACCCGCAGTGCCTGCATTAAAACTTTCGCACTGTTGTGAAATTATTGACGTCATAAAATGCATACCTCGCATAGTTTCGAGCGGGGGAGGGAGGAGGGGGTTTCCCTCAAGTTATGAACGCGACCTAAGATCGATCATATTGGAATGCACCGCCCCTTCCCGCGCATGTTATGAATATTTACATTCGAATATCTCGCCGCCCATTTAATTATATACTCGTGGAATTGAACCAACGCTAAGCAGCGAGGAAGCAGCACCTTCACGGCTGTCTTGGGAGAATGTCAGCGAAGTCCCGCCCCTCGGGAAGGCAAAGCCCCCTCCGTAAGGTTCCGCCACATATACACTTGTAAATTTCGCCAGGTGCAAGCTTGGGATACAGATGTAGAGCATGAACGCGTCGCTGTTCCATCTGTCAGCGTACCAATGGTGCTCTCTTCTAGGCCTGCCATGGCGGCTGCAGCGATCCTGATCTACGGGGGTGGGAGGGGGGGGGGGGGGGGGGAGAGGGGGGGCCTTCCGTTCATATATTCATCATCGTGTAAACGGCGTATGAAAGAAGTGTTAACAATGTATCCCCACGAAGCAAATGCACATCATGCGCCATACGTTGGTCCGTTTATTGTTCAAAGCTATTGTCGCACATGTTTCAGTTTCTTGACATGATAAAGATTTGCAATAGGTCCGTCGGATAGTTTTTCACTTACAGCGTTTACAATTGCGAATCAGAGTTGTTACTGCGTCTTTTTCAGTATATCCATTGGTGGCAGGGTAAGTAAAACCGCAATACATTTACAACTCTGCATTGCTTCACCAAAAGCCGGGTCAGCATATAGGATGGTGGATTGAGGGTTGATGAAATCATTAAGAAAACGTAACTCGCGTCTAGAGGGACAATGGAGAAACGGAGCGCTTTTCTATTTGTCGCAATCGAACTGACAACACTAAGATCTACAGTTTGACGTTGGTTCCATGTCACAAAACGGTGCGATTTAGATAATTACCACTTCTACTAAAGATTGTGCCAGATACAGAAATGAGCAAGCGAAATGCCCAGCACGTTGCTACAATCCCTTATATGTTCATTATGTTGTAACCAAGACAACTTTCAAACCTGCACCGTTTATTTTCAATTGGTCGCATAATACCAGTGACAAGTTGGGACGCAGAGAGATAGCGGATCATTTAAGTTCTGGTTTTCGAAGATTGATAAGCTTTCTCCGCTCCAGTATAGTGAAAGAAGACTTTCAGATCTTCATTAATGCTGAGGATTCATTATAACTTTATCGTCAATGCACACTGAAGCTGTAGAAACGTTTATTCTATATAAAGTGACAACGAAAATTAAGGCTCTGTATGATACAAATGCATAATGTCGCTACATGTTGCTGTGTTTTGTGATAATAATCTCATATCAACAGTTGTGCTTTTCAGTTTTCATGTAAGAATACTGCATTACTGCTACACTCAAAGCCTCCCGCACCCACCCCTTTCCTCCGCCCCTCCCCCCGCCTCCCCACCTTTTTAAAAATCCTGGATCCGCCCCCTGCGTATGGGGACGCACATGGTCCCCAGACTAGTGCTATTAGATGTAAATGGTTTGGTCATACATTTCCGTGAAGACGTCGACATTGGAGCTTACTGACGTACCATGCCCGAAGAAGCCATTAAAATAGACACTGTGCCTTATATAATAAGCAATCGCCACACGTATGCATAAATAATTTTATTTTTCCCCGGGTAATTATGGCCGCCAATGTTTTGAACCTATACACTGAAAAGGTCTTACAAAAGGTCGTACAGACCTTTTGCAGTGTCATCTCGGGAAGCTAATTACAAACCGATTAAAACTCCATTTTGATTCAGCCTATTTATATCAAAGAACGCACTCAAGTACGTTACAATACGTATGATATTATATACCAGAATTGTCCAGTCAACCATTAAATTATATTGCCTTGGTATATTCATTCATTTCAAAGCTGAAGCCGGCAGAAACATCAGTGCAGGTAGCTGACATGAAGATAACAGAGCTTCTGGAATATGAGTACAGGTAGGCACGTTATCACCGAAAGGCATCAAGGTATGTAACATTTGTCCAACAGAAACCATTTAGAGAGGATACACCTAATTATAGTTGGTACGCATACCATGTCAATATCTTGCATACTGCAGCCAGGTTTTTGAAGAAGGAGAGGGTAGAAGGTATGTTCCTGCTCCAGCGAGTGTTATATAGGGGAACCCTATAAGCTCTTCAGTCCTTGGTCCAGGGCAAAGCCACAGGAGCTTTGCTACTGTGTCACTTTAGTCACAAAATCCACCAAGAGTCAGTTTATTCAAACAAGTTTCACATCAATGCTACTAGGCGACCAAATTTATTGTTTGAAAAGTTTTGTCTGGCAACATTACATCACCACCTGCATTATCGCTTTTGAATATTTGGCTACGTGCTAATGCATTTTAAGGTGACGTTTGCATATCATACATGTATGCATTGTATTTGTGTTGCTGGTTATTTGATTATGGAGTACAAACCTCTGTCTTCTAAGAGGCTCTTGCATCAAATGAAGGTGTGGGGCAGGTGTGGATGATGCATGGAGTTACTTTAAATACGTGTGTGTATGTGCATTGGTTTCTGATTGATACAAGTGGTATGTGTGTGTGTGTGTGTGTGTGTGTGTGTGTGTGTGTGTGTTGTGTGCAGGCCCATATGCAGGTTTTCAAGTGGGGGGGGGGGGGGGGGGGTTTGCATTTATTTGATTAAAGAGACCAACCAGCATGCATGTGCTGGCTTACCATCTGTTCGATCATGCATGTATGTATGGTTCAATCAATTCTATTCACATGTACACACAAATAATTCAGCTAGATACAATAACAGTCAATGAAAGGTTACATTAGAAGTGTTTCTAATTCTATTCTTCTTGGATGCATCTGTGCATACACATCAATAACCCTGTCAATATCTGTGTGCTGGTCATAATGAGTGTGAAGTAATGTCAAATTTGCCAATCTTTCATTACCCATTGTGGCTCTCATATAGGTTTTCAGGCACCTCAGGACACTTGCACTCCTTTCACATTCACAAGATGTTACTGCATGGTAGTGTGCATGCAATTTGCAAAAGAATTTTGATGTTAGGATACAACTGTGCATCACACTCCTTCTGATGGTGAATTGGGAAGCTTATCTGCAGGCACAGTACTGTATTTAGACTTCCATCTGCACATTTCCTTCTCCAATAGCTCTGAGGTGGGAAGATCATGTTGATACTGAGCAATAATTTCACTCAGCTTTGAAGGCTTGGAGAACATTACAGATGGAACTATGGTTAAAAATAACTAGCATTAACTGACAAAGTTGAAAACTGCTCATTAAGATGAGAGAGGACATGGTCCAGAAATGGTATGGCAACATTCCTCTTATAGTGCTCAATAGGGGTAGCAGAAGAGACATTACTTCGATGCTGCTGCCTTCCAACAGTTCGAGGAGCTGAAACTGTACATCCCACTTTATCAGCCATTCGTACCACCTGATCAAATATTATTTGATCCACTATCCAAATTATCTCTTTCATTCTTATATACTTTCCGAATGTCCTCAATCATCTCAAATCCTTCGTACACATCTATGGCTCTACTTTGCAGCTTTATAGTAATGCCAGACAAATGAGATAGGTATTGGTAAATTGTCAAGAAAACAACAATGAAGTTAAAGTTGGTAAGGCCATGAAGTATTTGTTGAGCTTCACTTCAAGAGTCCATATTCATGCAGATGCAGCTTATATCCTATATACTCTAGAGCTTCTATAATATAAGGAAAGGATTACTGATATGCTGTATGGCATTCAGCCCATCCAGTTTTACATACATCCAGGAGAGGCTTACGTTTACACTTGTCAACAACTTGATTAGATACAATCAGCTCTAGCAGACCACAGCTCTTCGAGCTTGCCAGAAAAAACCAGCAGCAATGTTGCAGATGATCAATTACATTATGAAGTTCTGTTAAGGCATATGAATGACTTATAACTAGATTTAATTGATGGGAACTGCAGTGGATATATGTTGCAAGTGGAGACACTTCTCGTATTTGTGCTTGAACACCAATATGCTCAGAGGACGTATTGCTGGCACCATCATAGCCCTGACTACAAATATTTGCAACAGGCAAATCATTATCTTTAAGAAATTCCATAATCTTCTCAGCAATGTATTTCCCAGTTATACGTTCCAGTGACAAAAATGTCATAAACTCTTCCCTAATATCACCCTTATCATCGACAAAACGAATACAAAGTGCCAAATGTTCTGTATTATGTGCTAAAATTAAATTTAGCTGTTTTAATCTCTTGTACAATCTCAAATAACACAATATGTCTTCCCATTATATTCAGCAACTCATTCTGCATTCGAGGGGATATGTATGTAGCATTTTTCATTGCAGGTGAATATCATTGTGATTTAACATGAGCTTTATAGAATACTAAGAAAATTACTAGATTCCTGGTCTTCACAATCACCTTTTAATGCTATGCATTGTTTAGCACAAAACAGAATAGCTTCTATGATAAACTTCAGGACCACCCTGTTTTGGGCTATGTTAGCTAATGCGCTTTGTATCCATTGAGGCAATAAGCCCAGTTTCAGGGGTGCTCTATCCTGTTGGCCAATGTTTCAGCTGCAAACATTGATTGCTGATGTTTTTTAGAGTTGCCATGTGTTTTACACTTTTAGTGAAATTTATTCCACAAAAAACAGGGTCCATTCACAAAGCAACCCATAGTGACACGGTTATCACTGAAGAGTGCACAAGACACCCTCAACTACAGTACTGTACACTACGGTGGCCCTGGAGGTCGCGCGACCAAACATTGTACGACAAGCGGTTTTTTGATTGAACAATATAGCGACGGTCCGATTCCGTGTTCGAGCAATGGAGCAGCGGTCCGATTCTGCGATCGATCCCATTCCACGATCAAACGATCATCCACTTCCGCTACCGCGCTAACTAGCATTGATCTATTTTTGGGATCAAACAACGGTCTATATTTGGGATCGAACAACGGTCTATTTTTGAGATCGAACAGCGGACCGTTTCTCCGACCGACCAGCCAAACGTACTATGGGATATATAGGTGGTACCTTGCATGACGTCACGTAATTTTATACTATTCGATATACAATAGTACTTGAGGCGAGCAGTATGCAGTGGCGGATACAGGGGGGGGGGGGGGGGGCAATCCCGGCCTATGCCCCCCCTAACTAATAAGGATACGCCTCCTTTCCATTGTAATGAATTTAATTACATGTCATCAGCGACGCACTGTCGTAGCTCGTGCAGGCCTAGACCTGTTATATATCACCCCTGACACGCGGCCCTTTTTCTATTGTGCTTTTGAGCGTCCAGTTCGTACATTGCGAATTTCAATTGCCGTCAGGAAAGTAGTAGATCTGCGGAGTCCGCCGTCATCCGGATCCCATGGCTAAGACTATTGCTGAAGTGTTTGCGGCGAGCAAAAAGTGTATGTGCCATGCAATGAATCATTAATCATACGAGCGACACTTTACAAAATTCATTTTGTAGCAAAGAAAGCAGAGTCCGCTCTTGTATGCCTTACAGACCCTGATTTGGCAACATTGCCAGAAAGTTTTATAGTGATGATCTGCTTTTTCCATAAGCATTTCATCAAGAGATTGCGCTTTGGAAAACTAATTCCCCTATTAAACCGAACTCTCTTGTCACAACATAGCAGACAGAAATGCACCCCTACCATGTTACCAAAGAATTCTTCCAGACCCTTTGAAACATTACACCAATTAGAAGTTATTCAAGTTCACGGCTTCATTTAATATAGTTGAAACCCCCTTTCCTGCTACCTAACATTCCTCTGCTGCCTGATTTTGGACAATTCTACTTTAGTTAAACAAAAAATATTCCGGCGTTAATCGGTTAAGCTACTGCTATTGACCTGTGTAACATCAATTGGAGTGGAAAGAGCTAATTTCTCTTTGATATTTATTAAAAAAGTCTATCGCAGCACTATGGGAGAAGACAGATTTAATGCGTTAATGTTATTGTATGTGCACAAAGATATTGAACTTAATATTGATGCTATCAGTTGACAGCTATAGTCGAAAATACCCTCGGAGGATGCTTCTAATTGACCCTATATGTGTAGTGTGACTGTTATAATAGGTATCTTTAATCATTTGTATACACGTTTTATAATTTCCAAAAGTGCAAAAACAAAAACCCAGTGGCTAGGGTTTTGGGGCGGGGATGATGGTGCTTACTGCGCTTTCCCAGACACCCTGGCAAGTTTGCATCATCACAGTGGATCTAGATGAGTGATGTATGTCAAGGAGGATCACGTGTACCTCACCCAAAGATGAGGCTACCTTTTAATGGTGTACCGGTACTTCAATTGTAGCAATCTCCACATTGCCCGGTATCCGAGGCAGCAGTTGGACGTTTGAAGTTCATTCTATGCCCCCCACGTGGAGACGTCACGCCACTCTGTATTTGCATAGCCCGGCAAAAAGTACTGACCTTAATGGCCTGATGTACAAGTGTAAGGCGTGTTTCCACAACGTTGCGCCGTTTAAGTCCCAGCGCAGCGAGCCTTTTCTTGAGCCATGTTAGCCTGAAGGTATAGCGATGCCGTTAGTTTACTGCTACTGCGCCAGTGTAGCCAGCATACACACTAACCCAACAACCACGTGGTGCATTAGCCGAGTATTACCAGGATTGTCTTCTGCTGCCTCCAGTATCGCACTATTAGCCGTGCATGTGCATGTATATGCATCGTTACCTGATAGTGATATGCTAACTTACGGTCGACTATTGGGTCGTCTCTGTGAACCATACTGCTCGCATCAAGTACTATTTATCGAATAGTATAAAATTACGTGACGTCATGCAAGGTACCACCTATATATCCCATAGTACGTTTGGCTGGTCGGTCTGAGAAACGGTCCGCTGTTCGATCTCAAAAATAGACCGTTGTTCGATCCCAAATATAGACCGTTGTTTGATCCCAAAAATAGATCAATGCTAGTTAGCGCGGTAGCGGAAGTGGATGATCGTTTGATCGTGGAATGGGATCGATCGCAGAATCGGACTGCTGCTCCATTGCTCGAACACGGAATCGGACCGTCGCTATATTGTTCAATCAAAAAACCGCTTGTCGTACAATGTTTGGTCGCGCGACCTCCAGGGCCACCGTAGTACACAGTCCAAGGGTACATATCGAACCATTTAAACTAAAATCGTCTATTGTACTTCCCAAACAAAGTACAAGGGAACGCATGATCTTCAGATGGCTTATTATGCTTTTTTAACAAAGCATACATTTCAGCAGCTGATAAGCATTGAATGCTAGTGCAAAAATTGCGTGAATTCTGCTTACAGTCAACATATATGATTCCAATGTCTGGGTGAAAACTGTCTCCGGACTGACTGAAAATAGGAGGCTGGTGAACTTGTGGTTCAAACGTTGTACTATGAACAGATGACGACAAACATGGTTCAGTAGATGAGTGGATTTGTGACCCCGTACTGATGAAGCATTTAGTTAAGCTTACACTAGATACAGGACTAGGTGTAGGTGATGCCGGGGTATCGCTAGTGGTACAACAAGCGGTGGAATTTTGAGCAAGAGAGGACTGTACAGAATCATGTACAGATGTTGTAGTAGAAGTGTCACTGTGACTGGGCTGACCTTGAGCGCTGCAGCTCTGCTTCACTACAGGCAAAAAAAAATGCTCTATAGATTTGCAACTTGTGGCAGCTCTTTTTCTCTCCCTTTCCCTCTGCTCACGACGTCCCATCAAGCAAGTCGCATGTATAAATTAACTCGCAAGCTACTGATCCGAACGTAAGCCCTCCCTCCGCCACCCGATCTGAGTTACGTATTCGTACATATACATAAATAACATGGCTAAATTTATGATAATAATTAATCGGCCGGGTAACTTTTAATACATTTGCTTAGCCACGGAACATACATGTATCTGTGGCTTAGCTTTACGGTTTGTACCGATCCGAAATCGGAAATGGACAGACTGCGTGAAATCAGGAAATAAATTCATGCATGCCCAAGCGGACTTGTGTGTGTGTGTGTGTGTGTGTATATGTGTGTGTGTGTGTGTGTGTGTGTGTGTGTGTGTGTGTGTGTGTGTGTGTGTGTGTGTGTGTGTGTGTGTGTGTGTGTGTGTGTGTGTGTGTGTGTGTGTGTGTGTGTGTGTGTGTGTGTGTGTGTGTGTGTGTGTGTTTAGAAAGGGCTTCGACCTAGAATGTGATCGTGTGGAAGGAGGCGACAAATGACATGCCAAGTCGACACTTCAATATCTGCCACTAAACCCTCCTTCCTTTCTCCATCAAAACTAATGAGTACATGAAATGACTACTTAGACATCCTGGCGAGAAAAAATAAATTACAGAACATATTTCGGAACTGCAGCAATTGCCGTGTCACTACACTACTTTTATGTGGAAAGTGTTTAGTGGTGAGATTTTGTTACTTTGCCCTACATTTACAATGTCCCTTAGTTACTGATTATATTTGAAGCCATTATCAATTTGTAGAGGGGGCTGGGTCGTTCCCAGGCTGACCTTGCCTCTGCCATCATTCCCTCTGCCTCTAAATGCTTTCATCACCGCCATATGTATGTGTGCAAAGCTGTAGTCTCATACCCAGACACATGCTGTGATATAATTCCATTCCAGCTGTGAGTGTTGGTCTGGATACGAGACTTACCCTTGTTTCAAATTTGGGGCAGAGTGAAGGTAATGAGATCAGCTTTGCATTATCATTACATAAGTAACCAAATGCCTGTCATACAAGTATCATGCCACATGTATACATGCATCATTTGAAGGTGTCGTGTTCATGCAGGAGGCATTCTTGCAACCATTAACTCCTCACAATTGGTTAACCTGCCATAATATAACCATGAACACAGAATAGGCATTTGTAATCATGCTTTCAATGGAATTGAAGATAATTGGTTGTCACCTCTTTCTAAAAATACTACTTCCTATGCAATCTAACAAAAGTGACTCTCCTGACAAACTAAATGCACTGCCCCATTTCAAAGACAGCTGACGCTAAAGGTAGCAACCACTGTGCCTGCAGTGCTGGAATCTCTGCATGTTGCAAAGGGGACTTCTGAAGCTGTGGACAACCATTGCACGAGCTGCTGGAAGGGACAGGCTACACTGGACTCCAGGGAACCCCCAATGGTGTAGTCATCGGAAGTGACTCTATGTTGTAAAAAGAGCACTGAAGTTTAATAGCATTTGTGGACCTCATGCGTGGCCACCTGATCATCATGCATATCACTTGATCATGCACACCACCTGATCATCACGCATATCATTGATGATGCACACCACCTGATCATCATGCATATCACTTGATCATGCACACCACCTGATCATCACGCATATCTCTTGATCATGCACACCACCTGATCATCATGCATATCACTTGATCATGCACACCACCTGATCATCATGCATATCACTTGATCATGCACACCACCTGATCATCATGCATATCACTTGATCATGCACACCACCTGATCATCATGCATATCACTTGATCATGCACACCACCTGATCATCATGCATATCTCTTGATCATGCACACCACCTGATCATCACGCATATCTCTTGATCATGCACACCACCTGATCATCATGCATATCATTGATCATGCACACCACCTGATCATCACGCATATCTCTTGATCATGCACACCACCTGATCATCATGCATATCATTGATCATGCACACCACCTGATCATCACGCATATCTCTTGATCATGCACACCACCTGATCATCACGCATATCTCTTGATCATGCACACCACCTGATCATCATGCATATCACTTGATCATGCACACCACCTGATCATCATGCATATCATTGATCATGCACACCACCTGATCATCATGCATATCACTTGATCATGCACACCACCTGATCATCATGCATATCACTTGATCATGCACACCACCTGATCATCATGCATATCTCTTGATCATGCACACCACCTGATCATCACGCATATCTCTTGATCATGCACACCACCTGATCATCATGCATATCATTGATCATGCACACCACCTGATCATCACGCATATCTCTTGATCATGCACACCACCTGATCATCATGCATATCATTGATCATGCACACCACCTGATCATCACGCATATCTCTTGATCATGCACACCACCTGATCATCACGCATATCTCTTGATCATGCACACCACCTGATCATCATGCATATCACTTGATCATGCACACCACCTGATCATCATGCATATCATTGATCATGCACCCACCTGATCATCATGCATATCATTGATCATGCACACCTGATCATCATGCATATCATTGATCATGCACACCACCTGATCATCACGCATATCTCTTGATCATGCACACCACCTGATCATCATGCATATCATTGATCATGCACACCACCTGATCATCACGCATATCATTAATCATGCACACCACCTGATCATCACGCATATCTCTTGATCATGCACACCACCTGATCATCTTGCATAACTCTTGATCATGCACACCACCTGATCATCACGCATATCATTGATCATGAACACCACCTGATCATCATGCATATCAGAAGTCCCCCATGTGATGCACATAAATAGTGAAGTGGCCTTACATTGCACTCAAGCGTTCTGCATCAAGATTCATGCTTTCCACAGTGCCAAGTCCAGTAAAGTAGCTGCAAGAGGAAATATCATAGACGACAATATGTCGTGGCCCAAACCACATCTCTTCTCACCTCAGGCCCAGACCTTTGTAGCCTAGATAGCCCAGCACAACCGATGGGCTATTTGGAGAGAATATTTCCAAATTAAGCACTCTCTTGTGACATGTGTACCACACCCCTGTGTGACACCATCATGTATCATATTGCATTGCTGTGACATACTTATTCTGTAGTAACTGGGGATGAAGAAGGCATTGATAGTCGGCTGGAGACACGCTGAGGAGTGGCACGATCAATGAGAGGTAAAGTGCAGGGCCACTGTTCTCCAATTGACAGACGTACCTGATGGCCTGAAGTTGTTTCAGGAGCAACAGAGAACCAGGCTCAAAGTAGGTGGAGGATAGAGAAGCAGCACTGCATTTGGAGGGTCAAGGGGTAGTTTAAAGTATGAGAGAGGAGGTTGCTTACACCAAGGTATGTTGCCTAAATGATGCGAGGTTTGATGCAATGGAGCACTTGAGGTATGTCCCTGTGATGGTGCTGTGGGAGAGGGTGGAGAATGGGAAGCTGTTTATGTGGGTCAGCTGTGTGTGCACATTCACACAGACTGCACTGCGCACAACCATCCATCAAGGTACATGAACCCTCCCAAACCTGGTACACAGCACTCACATACAGGTAACCACATAACAGTTTCATCAATATACATAGCACTTTAATCGAAACTCACATAACTGGTTCATCAATGGTACACAACCCTATCAGTACACAGGTACAATCCTCCCATTAGCCATCACACAATTCCTTCCCCTAAGATTCACACTACTCTTCTGAATACGCTTATGGCCCTCAGTGTAGCACCTCTTTTCAACATCCTTCAATTCAAATTGGCACAACTCATTCTTCCAATAACTCACGCATTTTCACTTTCTGCATTTCGTGTAGCATATGTGGCACATTGAATACTTGCACCATTGCACGGACAATTGAATGCTGAAGGATTAGAATCAAGAACAAGTAAAACTCCAAGTCTAGATATTCAGACCTCCCCCTGTCATGGTAGGAAGTCAGCTTGCCCTTTGAACTATGTTTCTCAATGGTCCATCCCCACAGAAGTAAGCAGATTAAAGTACGATCTCAAATGAAATCCCCAGAAACGAGATGTAAACTGATCGATAATGGGCCAAGTGTCTACATTATGACAATTGGATTGCATGCGTGGATCAAATAATTGCCCAAGATTAATTTTGGAACCAATGCAGAGGAATCTGTATAATCCGGGCACATAGCAGACCAGGAAAAGTGTCCTGATTTTCCAGGGTCTTGGGACCATGGTGTAATGTCCATTTTATACAGGCATCCAAATTTTCAAGGGTCTGATAAACAGGTTCCGACTGTAGTATACTATTACTATGCTAATTAATTATTAAATAACACATTTGCCCGGCTGACATCCTTGTCCCAAATTGGTCATATAAAGGTGCCCCTTGTGGCATCTGGGAAAAGGTGCTATCATGCCTTAAAGACTGGCTTGATTGTCCAGGTTGCACTGAAGTGGTGAGGATCGTGCATGACTTGTGCCTCTAGGAAGACCACAGCTCCAGGTAAAATGGCACACTATTGTGAGTGTCAATATCATGGGACCACAATATGGTTGAAAGCATGTCTTGGTGGCTGTTGATCACTTACAAGATGGTACAAGCACTGGGTGTTCACAATAGAAGGCAATGGTTTTTAAAAATTATATCATTCAGGAATGAAACTATTATATTTTTACAAAAGCAAGGCAAATACTATTAATTCAGCTATATTTAGATTGTTGTAACCAGTTAAGTGATTATATAATAAACCAACATATTCAAAGCCCTCTAGTATCAAAGTTATTCAAGATTAAGGCTGGAGCTGATTAATTTTAATAATTATGCATATATACCGCAAGATATGAATATGCAGTGGGACAGGTTTACCAGGCTCAATAGAAAGTGGAAATTTAACATCATTATTCATTTAAAATTTATTCAGGTTGAATACTTATCTGAAACTACATTTCTAATAACTCCACTAATAACCAGCAATTGATTTGGTATTAAATTTATGTGATAGTGAGTTATTTACAAGTCTCAAAGTCCATTAAAAGCATTGTGGTTTTTAGTGTTTTCAAGTTGTTTTGAATATTTATTAAAAACACAAATCAATTTTTTTATCAAGCTTTAATTATATGTAGTTTAAAATTTTAAAATTCTCCCCAATTAATTAAAAGTTGTCGTACATTATTATATTCCATTTGTTAATTAGAAAGTATGTAATTTTATCTTTAAAGGTAATCAGATTTTAATAACACAATTCACATTTGCCTAAGTTCCTCATTGTATATCCATAAATTCAGTTAGATTAACAAACCTATTAAGAAACTATATTCATTTAAAACTGTTACTTCATATGCAAACACCTGGTATATGTACACACATGCACACATGAACACACACACACACACACACACACACACACACACATATTCCCAGTTACTGGATCTTGTGTATATGACGTTAAAAAAGCACTAAACAAGAAGCCACAACAATTCTGGAAACACGTTGATGACGTGTTTTATCACTTTCCTTATTCCCACTTCCCCACCCCCACCTCCCTGAACAGTTGGCCATTTCAGTCTGCCTCCCATCAACAACACTTCAGAAATGGCTGAGCCATTTTTTCCAAATCAATCACCGGCTCGCCACACAAGGGCTCAGGAAGAAGAAGCGCTCCATAGAGATCACACATAATAATTACATGTGTGTACATTAGATCATTCCACTCGCTCCCATCCTCCCTCACTTCCCCACATTCACTGTACACCTCTTACCTTGGCACACCACTCCTGCATCTTCATCATGATCACAGTCATTGATGCCCCATCCATTGAAGGGACATTGGTCCAGGGATGACTCTGAGCCTGTGCAGGTCACATTATCCATCCAGATGGTTCCATTGCCTTGGCCAAACTCTGCATTGGTGGAAGCTCTGACTGTTCCATTGTATCCTAACTGTCTGCACACCACCTACACAGATCAGTGTTTGAACTGTACCACCAACCAAAGCTATTTTTTTATTCATTATACTTTTAAGCTCACTCCCATGTCTCTCTTCCCCTTCTCTCTCATTCCTTCCTTCTCATTTCCCCTCTCTCCCTTGTCTACCTGTGTCCTCTTTCTTTCCATTTTCCAATCTCTCCCTCTTTCCTTCCTCCCACTCAGCCCCTCCCTTCCTCCTTCCCCCCTTACTTACAGTGGCATCATTGATGTCCCATAATTCATCGCACACTGTACCCCACACTCCATCATATTGCACTTCCACACGACCACTGTTAGGGGTGGAGCCTCCCACCAGACGGAGAGGAACAACTGGCTGCACAGAGTCTATAGAGAATAGGGGGGAGGGATGGCAAGGAGAAGAAGCAGGGATACTTACACATACAGTGCATGAAAGAGAGACGAGGGAGAATTAGGCAACTGTTGGCAAGAAGGATATACCGGTATACATGTACAGTGCATGTACATGTAAATTCAACGCTAAATTGTTCATCAATACATGTACTGTACACTGCAACAACAAGAGGAGCAGGTATGCAGCATGCAAGCATCGTGCACACCTCTCAGACCTTGTAGGGGACATGAGTTCTGCTTGGAATACATTTTAGTAAACATGGAGGGCCTTCCTGCACACACCACAATGATCCAACATTGGGGCTACACTATACACACGCATGCATATACATGAAAAATGTACACACCCAACACAGATAAACATTGTTCAATTGCAATATATGCACACATATACAACCATGAAAGCACACACCTCCCTACCTTGGCACACCACTCCTGCATCTTCAGCATGTCCACAGCTGTTAACTAACCATCCGCTAAATCGACATTGATCCAGGGATGGCTCAGAGCCAACACAGGCCACATTATCCATCCAGATGAGATCCGTGCCTTGGCCAAACTCTGCATTGGTGGAAGCTCTGACTATTCCATTGTATCCCAGCTGTCTGCACACCACCTGGGTCCATGCACAGAAGAGTATGCGCATGTCTTGTACTGTACCACCCAACCAAATCTATGCTATTCCTTTCCTTGCATAGTACATCCATTTTGAACTTTGCTTTTTATTCTTTCAACTGCTCCCCTACTTCTACTTCCCCCTCTCTCAACAATCCCCAACTCTTTTTCTCTCTCACACACTCTCCCACCTTCCTTCTCCTTTATCTCCCTTCCCTACTTCCCACTCCCACTTCCTTACAGTGGCATCATTGATGTCCCATGAATTATCACACACTGTACCCCACCATCCATAGTACTGCACTTCCACACGACCACTGCTAGGGGTGGAGCCTCCCACCAGACGTACAGGAACAACTGGCTGCCCAGAGTCTGAATCAAAGAGGAGCAGGGAGAAGAAACGGGTATTTACATGCATGTACAGTACATGTAAAGAAAAGCTACTCAATGCTACTACATAGCTATTATCAGAAATCGACACGTGTTGCTGTTACACTGTACATACGTTTGAGATCCCTACTGGCTCAGAGTAAGTGACTACAGTGGCCAGGAGAAGCAAGAGGAGCAGGTTTGTATGTGCACACATGACACATGCATCGTGCCCCCCTCTATTTAGTCTACTAAATGAACCTCCCTGCTCACAGACGTTGGCACACTCTGATGATTCCACCACCTCCTTCCCTCTCCATGACTATCACACATCATGAATATACACACCCATAAGGAAATCCTCTCAACCTCTAGTTCTGCTAGTTATGTGATACCCGAATGTCACACTCATCCAATTAACATCATTACATCTCCATTTCTTGTGATTGGCCCTCTATTTAGACCAGGAGTTTGGGTGTCTATCTGTGCTTGGCAAGCCTTCAATTCTTTGGGCAATATACACCTTCTGCAAGAGATTAGGGGCTATTTCAATTAGTCTGTCCTTTTTGGGTACTCGTTCTGTTTCTACTTAAGGCAATTCCAACTGTGCCTGTAGAGATTCTACCTCCGCAGATGTCTCTGTAAATCCATTGGAACCTTAGTGATGTATTAATTACATTTGTCTGCGGCTTGAACAGTACCACTTCTGAAGTATCAGTATCCAAACCACTTCTCCTTTCTGCAATTGCTTGAAGGATTTGCTTTGTGGGTGCTGATCAAAAAGTTTAGGGGGAACTTTTGGTATATCAGCAGATCCTTCACCACCTGGAGTGTCTGTCATTTTCAACTCATTATCAGTTCAGCTTGACTGTACCCATTCTTTCAGTGGTGCATTTTGGTATGCTAGAAGCCCCAAGATCTTTAGACATACCTAGCTCCAAACACAATGTCTTGCTCCCTCCCTACTGTCACATTTTGTTAGGCCTAACCTGACCAAAATGTCTCCCCATGAGAAGATACTAACACTATGGCAAACAAAGGCATCTGTCTCTTCTTGGAGCACTGATGAGGTCTGATAGATCTTGATATTTGTCAATGACAAGCAATGGAAGGTCTTCTCCTGGAACCTGGAACATTGAATGAGTAAATTTCATCAAACTAAGACGAAACCTCTAAATTCAAATTTTCAACTCATCCAAACTGTTTTGAAGTGAGCAGGGGTCCTAATGGTTTGTGGTCCATCTGAATATGGAATTGCCAATGCTTTTTGTCCATTTGGGCATCGTGTTATTCTTACTGATAATGCACAAGGCAACTGGTCTATATGCTTCTGTTGCAATACTGTTCCTAGACACTGGTTTCATGTGCCACATGGTACAGGCCAATAGTTGTGGGGAACATAACTTCATCTGGATTGTCTTACAGACTCTTGCTGTACTGAACCCCATATCCACTGATCCTTTAAACTCAACAACTCTCTTTACAACTCAGTTTCATCTGCAAGGTGGGGTGAGAATGTACTGAGTTGGTTCCCTCATTCCCAGAAATATGTGTGTTTCTAGAGCATTAGTTCGAGCTGTCATGTCCAGTATCACTGGATCTGAAGCATTAACATTCTCATATATTATTTGTCTTAGGAACGTTTTTCCAAAGTCACACTTCTCCTTGTTCAGAGTCACTCCTGCTGATTGTAATTCTGTTCAAGACTGGCATGCATCAATTTCTTGCTCAGCCTGGTTTTGCCGTGGACCAAGGCATCATCTATAAGGCAGACTACACCATCAAGTCCTCACAAGATCTCTAACATGCGACACTGAAAATGTTTCGGTGCAGAGGGTTATGTTAAAAGGCATGTGATTAAATGATATATGCCAAAAGGTGTGACAGATGTTGTCAAAAAAGTAAACTCTCTGCAAAGAGGAATTTCCCAGACTCCTGAATTTGCATCAAGTTTGAAAAACAACTTTGTTTCATTCAGGTGGGCCTGAGTTTGTTCCACAGATGATATTCCCTCACGACTCATTCAACTTTGTTAGTATACTTGTATGGTAACTTTTATGCAGTTTGTACCATCCATATATATATGGGACAGTTTCCGCGAAAATTGCCCCACGGTTAAAATGTTATAAAAATGCATCGCGTTTGAATCGCTATAACTTTCCAACGGACAACGCTATCGACTTCCTATTTTCAACACTTCATATTGAAATGGTGTAGTATGAAGTGTTGAAACTAGGAAGTCGATAGCATTATCCGTTGGGAAGTTATAGCGATCAGACGCGATGCATTTTTATAACATTTTAACCGTCACGGTGGGGCAATTTTCGCGGAAACTGTCCCATATAATTATAATTATAATATATATGCCCTTGAAATGTTGTGCAAAAGATCCATTGAAATTATGGAGCTGTCTGCAATGTTTTTTGATCACACATTTACCCCCTCCCCTTCCCTGCTTCTGCCCAGACAAAAGGGTCTTGGTCGCCACATTAACCGTGTTCAATGAGAAGCCAGCACAGCTGCCAATATGTAGTGGTGGGCAATTACCAAGGTCACTGGCCTTCTGGTACACTTAATCAGCAATACACTCAAAAGGTAGTCCTGCTAGTCATGTGATCCTGCATATGTCACACTCTCATCAATTCACACATACATACATACATACATACATACATACACATACATACATACTACATACATACATACATACATACATACATACATACATACATACATACATACATACATACATACATACATACATACATACATACATACATACATACATGCATGCATGCATGCATGCATGCATGCATGCATGCATGCATGCATGCATGCATGCTGCATCATGCATACATACATACTACATACATACATACATACATACATACATACATACATCCTACATACATACATACATACATACAACATACATACATACATACATACATACATACATACATACATACATACATACATACATAACCTACATACATACATACATACATACATACATACATACATACATACATACATACATACCTCATACATACATACACATACATACATACTACATACACATACATACATACATACAACATACATACATCATACATACATACATACATACATACATACATACATACACACATACACACATACACACATACACACATACATACATACACACATACATACATACACACATACACACATACACACATACACCATACACACATACACACATACACACATGCACACTACACACTACACACACATACACACATACACACATACACACATACACTACACACATACACACATACACACACACACGTACATACACACACACGTACATACACACACACCTACACACACACGTACATACACACCACGTACATCCACACACGTACATACACACACCTACATACACACACACGTACATACACACACGTACATACACACCATAATACACACACTACATACACACACGTACATACACACACGTACATACACACACGTACATACCACACACGTACATACACACACACGTACATACACACACACGTACATACACACACACGTACATACACACACACGTACATACACACACACGTACATACACACACACGTACATACACACACACGTACATACACACACACGTACATACACACACACGTACATACACACACACGTACATACACACATACGTACATACACACATACGTACATACACACATACGTACATACACACATACGTACATACATACATACGTACACACACCTCCCTACCTCCGCACACCACTCCTGCATCTTCACCATGCCAACAGTTGTTGACACCCCATCCATTGAAGGGACATTGGTCCAGAGATGACTCTGAGCCAACACAGGTCACATTATTCATCCAGATGCGTCCTGTGCCTAGGCCAAACACTGCGTTGATGAAAGGTCTGGCTGTTCCATTGTATCCCAGCTGTCTGCACACCACCTGGGTCCATGCACAGAAGAGTATACACATGTGTTGTACTGTACCATCCAACCAAATCTATGCTATTCCTTTTATTGTACAGCACATCCATCTTGATACTCAGATTATATTCTTCTAGGCTAGCTCCCTCCCCCATCTCTAGCGGAATTAGAAAGGGGGATCCCTCTCTCCCTCCCCCCCCTTCCTTTCTCTCTCCCTACTCTCCCTCTCTTCCACACTTCCATCCCTTTCTCTCTTACTTTGGCATCATTGATGTCCCAGGAGTCATCGCACACTGTACCCCACACTCCATAGTACTGCACTTCCACACGACCACTGCTAGGGGTGGAGCCTCCCACCAGACGTAGAGGAACAACTGGCTGCACAGAGTCTGAATAGAGAGGAGGGAGGAGGGGAGGGATGGCAAAGAGAAGGAAAGGGATGTCTTCGTGTACAGTAATACCACTCAATGCTAGATTGCTCATAATGGCAACAATAGCTTTGCAACAGGGCCAGAGGGTGTGGCCAATAATGAACAAAAAAATGCCCACGATTTGGGAGGAGGTAGGGCTATGTTACACACACCCTCCCATGCACTATGTACACAGTACATACATGTAGGACAGCTCTTGGTAAGACTGGCTCAGAGTGAGTGACTAAAGTGGCCAGGAGAACAGCAAGAGGAGCAGGTTTGTATGTGCACACATGACACATGCATCGTGCACACCTCTCAGACCTTGTAGGAGACATGAGTTCTGCTTGGAATACATTTAATACACATGGAGGGCCTTCCTGCACACAACTGTCCCACCCCGATGTTTCCACCACCTCCTTCCCGCTCCATGGCTATCGCAGCACATAATGAATACATGTACTGCATGAACATCATACTTTATCCCATCCTCCCTTCCTCTCATGCACATTCATTGTACACATCCGTACCTTGGCACACCACTCCTGCATCTTCACCATGCCAACAGTAGCTGACGCCCCATCCATTGAAGGGACATTGGTCCAGGGATGACTCTGAGCCTGTGCAGGTTACACCATCCATCCAGATGGGTCCCGTGCCTTCGCCAAACTCTGCGTTGATGAAAGGTATAGCTGTTCCATTGTATCCCAGCTGTCTGCACACCACCTGGGTCCATGCACAGAAGAGTATGCACATGTGTTGTACTGTACCACCCAACCAAAGCTATGCTATTCCTTTAATTGTACACAGTATATCAACTTCATACTTTGCTTTTTATTCTTCTCCTCTCTTTCATTCCTTCAGTATCTCAACTTTTCCTCTCTCTATTTCTCTCTCATCTGTCTCATGCCCTCTCTCCCTTTCTCTCTCCCTACCCTCCCTCCCCCCTCACTTACAGTGGCATCATTGATGTCCCAGTAGTAACCACACACTGTACCCCACACTCCATAGTACTGCACTTCCACACGACCACTGCTAGGGGTGGAGCCTCCCACCAGACGTAGAGGAGCAACTGGCTCCACAAAGTCTGAATAGAGGGATGGCAGTGAGAAGAAACAGCGATAATGACATGTACTAGTACTGCCTATGTAGGAATTGCAGTGTCATAATACGATTAACAGCCAATTAGACTTTAGCCAGCGTATTTGAATAGAGCGGGCAAATACCTACAACGTAGTGAAACCAGAGATTATATATTATCTCTGGTGAAACTTCCAACACTTAGAAAGCTAAGACGACAGAGACAACGCCCACTCATTCCAAAAACATTCATTTGGTTCCGAGATAAGATTCGGTCGGATAAGAAGGGTTTATTTGCTTATCGCGATTGAAGCCTAATGCTAGCGTTTATGGAAAGGCACTATAACAGACAAGTTCCTTACTGTCAAATTTATTTGGCATTCTAAACATTGAACACAAATTTCAATCTATTAATTAGCGCGGCTTGATTAATTAGCAAAGCACATCTTATTGAATTAGCGATAAAGGGAAGATGTTATTATTAATCACTGCATTGCCAAAAGCCGTAACCGCGAGCTAGATCTGCACGCCCACCTGCTGATTCGTCCAAACGTGAAGGTTGTATACACGCACACACTCCTGTCTGCTCAAATTGAAAGATTGAAAATTAGGCCCTCCGCCCAGAAATTTGGTTTGCTGGCCCATAGCAACGAACCGGACAACCAAATCCCTGTGGAATGCGCTAGCACATGGAGTTAAGCCATACTATGCTGATAACACCTCTGACCTATATATATATATAATCACGTGGCCCGGCTTACCGTGTGGGCCTGAAGACAGGTGACATATTTCAGCACGTCACAAGTTCTGTAACACATCGATAGGCTAGAACACTGTATGGTACTTAGATACTTGTACTTGTTTTACTAAAGGCGCGTGTCGCCGTATTTTCTGAAGAGGTGTTCAAGCAATTTAAAAGTAGCCATTGCTATTCCAGCAACTTACGCCGAGGCGAATGGAAGGGTCATATAAAAAAAGGTAAAATTGTTGTTCTTTTTATATAATGTACCATGGTTTTGACTCTCACGATTTGGTCGTGAGACGCACGATTTCTCATGATCTCACGACTAATTTCTCACAATGGCGGTCGGATCCGGGATGATATCTGAAACTGAATTATTCGTGTACAATAATCAGCTAATACATTCTAAATTTATCTGGCGACTGCTATTCAGCGTTAGTCTCGTACCCAGACCCACCTTTTCGCAGCTGCGGATGGATTACATCACCGCTACGCTTCTGGTACTGGCTGTGGAAGTAAGTACACTGGAGCACAAGCTGAAGAAAGAAAAGCAATGCAGACTAAGAGGCTGTCAGTGCCATTCGCGCTCGGAAGCGTACGTAAGGCTAAGCGTCCTGGGGCAGCAGTGAATCGCATCAAGTTTAAACTTGAATGGAAGAAAGAGTTCCACGGATCACTAGCGCGAGTGATCCTTACAATCCGCTAGCATGTGTTCCCATCTACATTAGTATGAATGGACGACATCTATACATTTGCCTCTAGCAATATATGTGACAAAGTTGTTAAATGCAGCCATATGGGAAAACCGATATTGTAAAACACAGCCGACACCGGCATTGATATTGCAAAAATGAAACTGAACTAATCTAAATTGGACTTTACATATACTGGTACCTCATCACAATTATCAATGCAGTGCATTGAATCTGAAGTTAAAATGGCAGTACTTGTTGCTTTGCTCCAAAATACCTTTGCGGGACCGTTTATCGCCTGCTATCAGGACCCTATTTCCAGATTCTAAAGTGGCCTCTATGTATCATTCTGCCAGTACCAAAGTAACCTGTATAGTTTAATAATACTGTAGCTACACTTAATTTCTTTATTAGTGAAGCAGATGTAGAGTCATTCTTTTTCCTCGGCCATTAATGGTACTAATGAGTGTGATGAACCCTATCTCACTGTTTGAAGTTATGATAACAATGTCAATAAAGTTGTGACACATTTTTTAGATATGTGTACAACTAATAGTGCTACAGCAGAAGCAATATTCAGTGTCATGGATCACATATTGGTCTCATTATTGGATGAAGATAATCCTTGGCTTAGGTGTACATCATTCGGAGTTGACAACACTTCTGTTAATGTAGGCTCCGTAAAAACCTGAATTAAGGTTAGAACCTTCTGTTCATATTAGTGGTTGCAACTGTCATATTCCGGCTTCATCGTGCAGGTCAAAAAGCAAGGTGAAATGTTTGTTGATGGCACGAACTTTGACATTGAAGAGTTTGTAATAGATCTTTATTATTGATTTGACAGTCCTCTTTTTGTACATTCTCATTAGGTACAAGTCACTTGTTTTACACATCACAACAAGATGGATTAGTTTAGAAATTGCAATTGATAAGACTTTGAAACAATTACCTGGCTTAATATCATTTGATGTCAAATGATTGTGCACAAACCCAATTTAAGCAACACACAACAGCTCTAGAAAATCCTTAGACAGAAGTTTACCTACTATTTTACCAAGCTACCTTGCCAGCTTTCACACATGCACATGCAAATAAATTCCTTCAGCGTGAGGAACCCATGTTTCACCTACTAATGGCTTATCTTCTCCATTTGTATAAAAGTCTGTTGGATAAATTTGTCAAACTTACTGAAATTTTTGCAAACTTGGGTAACCTCAGTTCCATTGACTAATACCAACAGATGTAATCAAGTGGTGGACAAAGAAGTAGTCATTGAATTTACTACAAGACAAACCATTATGAAACTTTTTAATGTAAGCAGGCATAGTTTGTCCAAATTTTACAAGTCGTTAGACCACTTTTCACATCAGCAATGGATTATCTAATTATGTGGTGTCCCTTGGATAAAGAAATTCTTGGCAGTTTGGATTGACTCTGAAAGAATGACATTTAATTCAGTGGAATCATCTGTCGGCTGCTTCCAAGTATTCAGGTGACATTGACCATGACAAGCTCAATGAACAGTTTCTTCAATACCAATTTTTAACTACAAATGATCTCCTGAATCCTTTAAAGAGGCATGCCATTATACTGATGATGATCCTGTAGAATTGATGCTCTTTGGAGCTACTTGCGCTCAGCTAATAAACCAGGAACCAAAGTACCACAATTCGACCTTTGTTTCAAGTTTCAGAAGCAATTGTGACCATACCACACTCCAACGCAAGTGAAGAAACGGTATTTTCATACATTTCCAAATGCACCAGTAGACATCTTGATGGTCTATTGTCTCAATTATGGTATTAAAGACCGACAACAATGACCATCTTGAATGGAAACTTACAATAGAATTGCTTGAAAAAGCCCAAGTGGCTACAAGGCAGTAAAACAGTATGAAGCAGCTGAATTGGAATTGCTGTGCATCTGTTATTGCATGTGCATCGTTAAAATTTGGACTGGAGTGTGTAGTCAGGATGGGTATTATTGACAAGTTGAGAGGTCTGCTAGAGCTGAGCTGTCGACTGCCTGCATGACATGGCCCATGCATACACCAAACGAAAGCACTTGTATAATGTGCACAGGGCACAAGACACCTATATGGATTGCTGTTGCTGGTTGAAGATGTACGAATACATATCCAAAAGTGAGAACTAAGTTGTTTTTCTCTTTTGTGGTGGGGAGTGGCAGCTACAATTTGTGGGGCAATACTTATACACAGCAGATGCCGTGCTTTATCAGTCACTGATGTGTGTGCTAAGCCAAGTCGTGTAAACTTAGCATGAATGGACTCAGCCCTTTTCACCTAGGAGGCCAAACCAACGTGGGTTGAATTGGCCCATGGAATGGCATGATCTCCCAGTACATGCATGTTGATGGGGACTGTTGCCTCAGGAAAGGATTCATGCACGGAAGAACTTTATGAACTGTTAATGGACTGTTCTGTATAGAAGTCGATTCTACAGTCAATCTTAAGTTCACATGAACTCGTAATGTATGAGTTTGTGTGCTCATCAATGAAATACAGGTTATTATAATATAGAGATGTTGCATTTTGCGAACATATAGAGAATGCATTGACGAGCATTTCTGTACGGTGTTCTGCCTTTGTAGATTGATTGGGCAATTTGTTCAGTGCAGTTTGACCAAGTGAAATGCATAATGCCTGATTGACAGAGTGAAGGAAGATGCATGATCACGATGCTTGTAACGTTACAGTTGCAGTACCTTTAGAGCTAAATGCACAAGTAACCCAAAGAAGCTATCTCAGCTCACCACCACCAGAGCAGGAACAGAAAATGAAGAAAACAAGAACCAATCTCTTCCTTTTCAGATCGTTACTCACTTCAAAATTTGTTGTTCTGTAGGAATTGTGGATCTGTTTAACCTCATCATTCATATTCTCCTCCACCCCAGCCAGAGAAACCTCCTGGAGATCCTTTAAGCAACTGTAAGTTATTGATTTTGGAACTACATTCTCGGCAGAAGGAGAGAAGGAGGATGGAGATAGCAATCCGTGGGACTAAGGGAAGTCCTGTCGTTGGTTAAATAGCGGCCCGGGGGAAGGGGTTTCCGCAACGATCGACCCACATAAGGCTTTTTGTAGCCGAATACTTCGGGGATGAAGGCAGATGGACAATTGTACATGTTTTTGGTGGGCCTCCGAATGCAGTATGATTTTTTTTTTGACTTTGTTTTTTGTGTTGGTCACCTCAGTTCTCCTTGCATTACTTAATTTGTCTGAGCCATCCTAGAGCAGCGCAACTGGAGGACCAAACTGTGGTTTGATGCTGCGTACCCGCCTCATCTCCATCAACACAGCCTTGCAACAGGCCAGCTTATGACATGGCACTTTAAGGGGTGTTGAGACAGAATGTTTGAATACACTACCCACTTCAACTCATTCCATTTTGGCTTGCCAATTATGGGTAGGGGTCATGTGAGAAGTCTGGAGGAGGGGCAGTATTTAAACAATGCACAATGAGCTTGCTTGGTTGACGACATCACCGACTGTATGCTTTCTGACATGGCCTTTGCATTGACATTGAATATTCGTACATGCATAGATTACAATGGATGGTACTTGCTAATGGAACACACTGTCAATGTCAATTTCACATCATGACGTTAAAAATATGTCGACAACACTAGCTGGTATTGTTTTAAAAAATAAAAGTGAGTGAAACAGGATATTAATTTTTTAGTTTAAAACTAAATTGGTGCAGATGTAGGAATTGTATGCACCTTACTTTTTACTTGATAAGCGCACAAAAATCCTACATTACACCAATTTTATTTCATTTTCATAATTATCATATAAATAAAATTAATGCTACTCAATACATCATTGCTCATATCAGCTATCAATACATGTACTGCATAAATGCACATGTAAGACACCTCTCCTGGTAAGACTGGCTTGTTGCCAAGGACCATGGCTATCACACATAATGAATACATGTACTGCATGTACATCACATTATTCCCCTCTTTCCATCCTCCCTCTCTCTCTCACATAACTCACTGTATACAGACACACACGCACACACATCCACACACACACACTCCCTGGACCCACACACACATACGCACGACATAAATGTGTGTACAAGTGCAATAATGCACTACACTACACCTCTGTACCTTCACACACCACTCCTGCATCTGTATAATGCCCACAGTAGCTGATGCTCCATCCATTGAAGGGACATTGGTCCAGGGATGACTCTGTGCCTGTGCAGGTTACACCATCCATCCAGATGGGTCCCGTGCCTTCGCCAAATACTGCTCTTATGAATGGTATGGCTGTTCCATTGTATCCCAGCTGTCTGCACACCACCTGGGTCCATGCACAGAAGAGTATGCACATGTGTTATACTGTACCATCCAACCAAAGCTATACTATTCCTTGCATTGTACAAGCTACATTTTTATAATTTGCTTTTTATTGTCCCCCATCTCTCCCTCACTCATCTCTTTCCCTCTCCTTTCCGTCTCCTCTCTCCTCTTCCTCCTTCTGATTTTTATCTCCCTCCCCTCCTCCTCCATCTGTCCCTCCCTCCCTTCCTTACAGTGGCATCATTGATGTCCCAGTAGTTACCACACACTGTACCCCACACTCCATAGAACTGCACTTCCACACGACCACCATTAGGAGTGGAGCCTCCCACCAGACGTAGAGGAACAACTGGCTGCACAGAGTCTGAATAGTGAGGAGGGGGGAGGAGGGGGATGACAGGAAGAAGAAACAGGGATATTTTCATGTACAATATATGTCTATGCTACATGTATTTGATTGGCTATCAATACATGTGTACATACATGTACATGTAAGACACCCCTCCTGGTAAGACTGGCTCAGAGTGAGTGACTACAGTGGCCAGGAGAACAGCAAGAGGAGCAGGTTTGTATGTGTACACATGACACATGCATCGTGCACACCTCTCAGACCTTGTAGGAGACATGAGTTCTGCTTGGAATACATTTAGTACACATGGAGGGCTTTCCTGCACACACAACTTGTCCCACCTCAATGTTTCCACCACCTCCTTCCCTCTCCATGCCTATAACACATAATAAATACATGTACTTGTGTACTGCATGTACATTAAATTGTAGCCCATTTTATCCCATCTTCCCTTCCCCCTCACACACACTAACTCACACACTGTACCCACTCTCACTGTAAAAGCACATACATGTACATGTACAGTGCACATGCACGCAATGTTCAAATAGAATATAGCACACATGTATACCATATACACACACTCACTGTACATAGGCACCTCCTACCTTCACACACCACTCCTGCATCTTCACCATGCCAACAGTAGCTGACGCCCCATCCATTGAAGGGACATTGGTCCAAGGATGACTCTGAGCCTGTGCAGGTCACACCATCCATCCAGATGGGTCCCGTGCCTTGGCCAAACACTGCATTTGTTAAAGGTATAGCTGTTCCATTGTATCCCAGCTGTCTGCACACCACCTGGGTCCATGCACAGAAGAGTATGCACATGTGTTGTACTGTACCACCCAACCACCTTTCATTGTACAGGTACTTTGCTTTTATTCCTCTCCTATCTTTCATTCCTTCACTATCACTGTCGTGTAACTACTCGCTAGATTGACAGATGTATTTGGATTGTTTATTGGCATACAGCAATCACAGTTAACATCGTTCTACACACGCTCACTATCTCTATGCACATGCGCATCCATTACACATAATGAACTCACATCTAATGTTCATTCACTACAATCACAACCTTTCCTCTCTATATTTCTCACCTCTCTTGCTCCCTCCCTCCATATCTCCTTCCTTCTCCTTTTTTCCCTTGTTTCCCGATTTCTATCTCCCTCCCTCATCCCTCCCCCTAACTCCTATCCTCCTTCCCTCCCCCTCCCTCCCTCCATATCCCACCCTCCATACCCCTCCCTCCTTCCTCCCTCCCTTCTCCCTCCCTCCTTCCTCCCTTCCTTCTCCCTCCCTCCTCCTCTCTTCCTTACAGTGGCATCATCGATGTCCCAGTAGTTATCACACACTGTACCCCACACTCCATAGTACTGCACTTCCACACGACCACTGTTAGGGGTGGAGCCTCCCACCAGACGTAGAGGAGCAACTGGCTCCACAAGGTCTATAGAGAATGGGGGGGGGGGGGGAGGGATGGCAAAGAGAAGAAGCAGGGATAGTTACACAACAGTGCATGTAAATATGAGTAGCTCAATGCTAAAGTGCTGTTTTATCAGCTATCAATACATGTACTGTACATGTAAGACACCCCTCCTGGTAAGACTGGCTCAGAGTGAGTGACTACAGTGGCCAGGAGAACAGCAAGAGGAGCAGGTTTGTATGTGCACGCATGACACATGCATCGTGCACACCTCTCAGACCTTGTAGGAGACATGAGTTCTGCTTCGGAATACATTTAGTCTCACTGTCCACACACTATGTACACACTCACACACTATGTACACAAGTACATACATGTACATGAACAGTGCACATGCACAACACATGACACACAACTACCATGTACACCCTACCTTGGCACACCACTCCCGCATCGTCACTATGCAAACAGTTGCTGATGCCCCATCCATTGAAGGGACATTGGTCCAGGGATAACTCTGAGCCAGCACATAACACATCATCCATCCAGATGGGTCCCATGCCTTGGCCAAACACTGCATTTGTGAAAGGTATAGCTGTTCCATTGTATCCCAGCTGTCTGCACACCACCTGGTCCATGCACAGAAGAGTATGCACTTGTATCCTTGTAGTTTTATAGTACATCCATCATGATACGTCACTGTTTATTCATCCATCTCCATTCCGTATCTCCAGCCCTTTCCCCTCTCTGTATGTTCTACTCTCACTCTCCCATCCTCCCTCTACCTCCCTCCCCCTCACTTACAGTGGCATCATTGATGTCCCAGTAGTTATCACACACTGTACCCCACACTCCATAGTACTGCACTTCCACACGACCACTGCTAGGGGTGGAGCCTCCCACCAGACGTAGAGGAGCAACTGGCTGTACAAAGTCTGAATGGAGGAGAGGGATAGCAGGAAGAATTTACATGTACAGCGCATGTAATAAAGCAGCTGGATGCTAAATAACTGTCCACTCACTGTAGGATATGATCACTGTTCATACTGTATAGTGTGCATACAGTGAGTACAGTGAGTGTGTATGGGCAGTACTATAAGTGTATGTGTTGTGTACACTATTTGTATGCATTGAGTGAGCATATG
This sequence comes from Ephydatia muelleri, assembly GCA_013339895.1. Classification (NCBI taxonomy): domain Eukaryota; kingdom Metazoa; phylum Porifera; class Demospongiae; order Spongillida; family Spongillidae; genus Ephydatia; species Ephydatia muelleri. The sequence goes on from JABACO010000005.1 coordinate 13,405,913, forward strand.
GTTCAACACTCATTGTAAGCATTCAACACACACATGCACTCACACACACACACACACACACACACACACACACACACACTGAACTCAAAGCCATGCAAGAGGAGTTGAGCTTATTTTAAAAATGTAATTGGGACTTGTTCTACAGCATGTATATGAAGCTATGCCAGAAAACATGCAGCTTGTTGAATAATGGACAGAATAGAGAGAACAAGTGACAGGTTTTGGTACATTGCAGTGCATGCGATATATTTATTGTGCTGTTAATTAATCCACATTGTTATAGTATTCGACAAATCAATGTGACTGACAATTCAATTTATAAGCAATCGAGTTTTTAATATTATTATAATAATGTTAGAGTGGATATATCACGATGCAAAAACTTCTTTCAGAATTCAGAGGAGCCATATGGCAAGCTAGATGAACTTATAGAATCGTTTACAAGGAGAAATACGTGCACAGCTTTTTCCTTTCATCTGCAACATTTTTTTTTTGGCAATGCTACATATATCGCAGTATAGTTTGGCATAACGTGACTGGTCGTAATACTGACTAGTGTATATCTCTTCCACTAGTCTCAGCTTCAGACCTAATAATGTGTCACAGAAATGGGTGTAATTCCACACATGCATTGCCATGACGTATTTGGGTCTGGGGCCAAGCATTGAACAGGAGTGATAAAGTACAAATCGGACCATAGGAGTGTAGGTGGAACATGACAAGCAATAAGATGTCAAAAACAAGATTCATGTATAATTTTGCAGCAGAAAGAAAGGGTACATAAAAGCTGCATGCAGGGATGCTGAACCGGTAGAGGTAGGAGTAATGTAGATGCCTTATAATTGCATCACAAGTTTACCAGTGATAAAAGAGGCATCAAATCCTCTTCTGTTCCCACTGTTTGTTGAGTTGATTTGCAGTGACACCCAAAGAGAAGCTCCGGTGCTTGGTGCAAAATACAAAAGGCTGGTGTTACCCAGGTCTCCTGTGTGTGAAGGAGGCATCAACTGGGGCTCAAATAGATCAAGTATGGTTACCAGTCAGTGTGGTAAGAAGATTGCTACCACTGCATGAAGGCTGGCTGCAGACCTTCAGAGTGTCAGATGGGGCTTCCAGGTTCACAAAGGTCACATTGAGTTGGACTTGCCCTGTTTTTACTCCTGTGATAGTCCACAAACAGGAGATCTTTCCAGGATAAGGGTCAGGGGAGTTGGGAGAAGAGATGTAGCCTTTGCCTAGAGCATTGAAGACACCACCACAGGACCCTACATGAGATTAAACAACCATGTTGCACAATTATGCAGTACATGCACCAATCATCATGCACGTACCTGGTGTGTACAATAACTTGTTGGGAGTGACGTTCCTGTACTGTACGGGTAGGACCGAAAAATCGATTGCTCCTACGGTTGCTGTTGCGACTAACTTTGCCGTCAGAGCAGCGGGAGTTAGAGATGGCTCTCGTTGGAGAAGCATCGCTGCTACTCCGGACACGATGGGCGTAGCCATGCTAGTGCCGCTGAGATACTTGGAACAATTATTGCACGTGTAGTCAGCCCCGAGAACGCTCTGTCCCGGAGATAGTATGGTCACGCACGAGCCGTAGTTAGAGTAAACGTACAGACCATCGCCACTCCTCGTGCCTCCCACCGTGATGGCGTACGGAGAGCTGGCGGGACTTTGGCTACATGCGTCCGACCAATCATTTCCTGCGGACACTATCACTGGAATACCTAAAGAGTACAAATTTCTCACAGCATCGTTTATGGCTTGAAAGTAGCCTCCTCCCAGCGACATGGATACGATCGCTTTTCTTCCTCTCTGAGGTACGGTGCGAGCTACGTAGTCAAGTGCATCCAGGACAACGCTGTACGGAGCCCTACCGTGACAGTCGAGCACACGAAGGCTCAACAGGGCGACTCCTTTTGCAGAGCCGTACGTTTTCCCGCCGCACAAGCTGGCGACGTGGGTACCATGTCCATCGCAATCAAGACCTCTTCTCTGATCACTACTGTTCAGGTTAAGATAAGCATCCACGGCATCGTATCCAGCGTATATTGCTCTGTTCTCGAACTCTTCGTGATAGTAGTTTATTCCGGTGTCAACTATGTACACATCCACACCGGCGCCCGTCGCTACGGGTTGGTAGAAATAGTTTGGAGTTCGGGGCCTCTGGTCGATTCGATCCAGATGCCAAGGGATCTGCCCGCTCTGTGTACCGTAAGCCATGTGTTCTTCTTCGATGTAGTCCACTTCGGGCCAGCGACGCAGCTGGAAGACGATTAGGACATTGTAACTTCTACAATTATATTAATAGTAAGTCACTTACTTAATACCCATTATTGTGTGACCAGGTCACCAGGGATAGGAAACGCTCACGGCATAATTCTTTATCCAGTCTATGTGATACCATAAACTAATATTTATAACCCTACCATGTCCTATTAACCTGTTCAACACATGCAACACTTCGTAATGGTGCTGCCATATCACAACGCTTAGATGCCTTTCATTGCATGCATCAGTATCACTGATTTGTACTCAAGCTCTGTTAAATAGATCACCGGAAGTGCCATCAGTTATCGGTAAGTTCGCTACATTATCCGGCCTGCACAAGCTTTACATGTACCCTCGATATTATCCGGTCGTCGGTCAATTATAAAATTAAATTATTGCTATATAATCACAATCAACATGTAGGCTAGGGTTGTGAAAAAGAAAACGTTTCTTACATTAGTACATTTGTTTTTTTTAGGTTTGCGACAAATAAACTCCGCAGGTCTGAGAAGCTTATTTGTCGCATAGAGTATGTTCAGAGCGGCATAGCCGCATAGATAAGACACTGGGGATCCGACTCTTGAACCGTTAGTCGGGTCGGGTCCCCAGACTAGTATATATGATGCACGACCCTAAAGTGACACGCGCAAATCCGTTTCGAGCTTCGGTAGGCCTATGTCGTTACATAAATACATAATTACTCACGCTGCGAGCATGCTATATTGCGGTGTTCTTACAAACTTGCAAAACGAGTGCTTCCACACCATTAATTGAGGGCACGCACATGTACTGTATACTGCAATAATGATGACTAACCATTTCAATACTATACGGAGAGAGTTGCAAGGTGAACGCCTTTGCCACTGTCTCCACGTATCTGTGGACTCTGTTGTCGTTAGCATATTGCGACGCCTTTGACAGAAGACGTTGCAGCGTCTCCGTCGTTGTGTTCCTTCTTAGTACGACCACGTAGTTCCCCGTCGTGACTGCAGTCGGAGCTGCCCTGAGGACGGGTCGACGGCTTTCCACCACGCACGTCGCGGCTGCCAACAAGCAAACGATCCACAGCGCCTGCATTTAATCACTGAACTGACTATAATACAGAGCGGATCAAGATTTAAAATGAATAATTGTGCATAAATGTGGGAGGGGCCGCCTACTGAACAGCTAGAGAGAGCGCTGTAAAGCTTCCCCGTTGAGGTATGGGCGGAGTCCCAGGAACTCGCTTTTCACGTGCAATCGAGCTATAGGTGCATGCCAAAACTATGCTTTTCGAGTAACACCTTTTCCAATACATTGAGCGACATTTAGTTCAAATTGAATGGAATATTAAATCAGAAACTAATTACTTCTTCACGACTAGGATGATATGCACGGCATGTCTACAAGAATGATTCAGAGACTAGCTGCATGATGGAATTCCAAAAAGCACACTGGGATGTATATGGATATGTGCATGTATGCATGTTGTGGTGGCAGTGGCATACGCCGTATGAATGTCATGAGCACGCATCTTAAGCTCTTTTGGAAAACACGTTAGTTAAAATAGTCGCAATCACTCTGTTTGCACGCTTCATTATCGTGCTTGCACAGAGGATCATGGTAATATGTAATTCATTAAGCGCTGACGTAATGAAACACGCATTAACGCGTCTGCCCTCCCCACAGTCACATAAAACTACACGCCATAAATCGAGAACATTTACACTGTACAGAGAATTCAAATAGTGATAAAGGCTTGAAATGAATTGCAAACTAATACACATGACTGTAGATGGGGAACATAGAATATGATATGTTTACAGTCTGTTCCAACAGTCAGCAATGAAGGCATAGAGCTAGCCAGCTACCTCCTGGCCTTCCTATAAAGGCATCAGTAGGGTCATGCATATGACAACAGAATCATGTGGATACCTTTTTTCATGGACTGCCTTGGTTTCATATGGTTTCCAGTGTTGGGCCATCATTGGCAGCTGAGTTTGGCCTAGAGGAATATTCATGACCTGGGGACCAGAGGGGGAATTATATTGTCCCCTCCCAGCTTTGCCCACCAACAATAATTCATGGCCTGTGCACCACCTGCCCCAACCACCAACAGCAATTAATGGCCTGTGTGTACCTGAAGATGACCCTGCACTCCCCAGCCCCACCCACCAACAGTAATTCATGGCCTGTGCACCATAAGATGAACCTGCCCCACCCACCAACAGCAATAAATGGCCTGTGTGTGTACCTGAAGATGACCCTGCACTCCCCAGCCCCACCCACAAGCAGCAATTAATGGCCTGTGTACCACAAGATTCATGAACCTGATGATGGCCACTTCCAAATCATATAGAAATGTTCATGGCGTGAGGATTATGCTGACAAAAAAGTTGTTTTTTTTTTAATGCTGTTACTACTAGGAACTGATGGTTAGTGAGTCCATATATCCTCCTCCCCCTATTCTGCTTAACCCCTTAACCACTCCCCCTTGTGCCTCTAGGGTACGTACACCGACCTTCAGTTGGGGAGGAACAGCTGCAGCCATAGATGGAGGCTGGACCACCTCCAGCTCCTCCTAAAGGAAAGGAAGGGGAAGAGGGAGTAGGTCACATGGGCCATCGACCAATGGGATTCTTTGCTGACCTGCTGATCCTGTAGTGAGGCCTGTGCAGCTTGCCTTTCCTCTGGTGTGATGGTGACCCCATCAAGGGAGAGGAGGGAGGGGAGGGTGGTGATGAGGAATGACCTGTGCTGGAGACGACGAGACACCTGCATTTCAAAGGGATTGAAAGTGGGAAGGGAGGGATAAGTGGGTGTGGCAAACCATGGAAGCAAAGACAGCATGCATAGCTAGTACCCAGCTAGAAGTGCGCCTGCTGCTGTGTATACACTGTGGTGTATGGGCATTTGGAAACATGAGGTGAGGCATTACCGGATTGCTGATGAGGGACAGTTCCATCACCTGGGGAAGATCACACAACTTCTCCACCTCACCAAAGTCCTAGATGGAAGTAAAAGGATAGGATTAGAGGTGAGAACCACACATGCACACACACTTACATGCATGCACACACATGCACAATCACACACACATAAACTGTACACACACTCTCATACACATGCACTCATACATACATGCACATACATTAACACTCACATTTATATATACACACACACATCCACACCTGTATTCTGTTCATTCCAATGTACAGACGCTCAAGGTTCACAAATGATGAGAAATTACAGAGCTCCTTCAATCTGGGAGAGTTCAACTCATGTGACTATCACACAACCTGTGGCACCTATAATGTGACCATCATGTGATTTGGCTCACCGGTTCTCCTCGATGTGGAGCTCTCTAAGACTTCTCAGGGACAACAGAGAGCTGTTCTCCAGGGTCTGGAGTAAGAGGCGTGGCTCGTAACAAGGGCAGTGCTCATGTAGGTAGCACCTACTTTTATCTTGTTTCGATCAAGCACCAGTTCTGTCAATGACTTCATTCCATCCAGACCCTCCACCAGCACTATCTCATTCCCTGTTCCCAACACGAGCACATCACCACTGGACACTACACCCATACCCCTGCACACTTTACACCCTCACCTCTTGCACACTTCACACTCTCACCTCTGCACACTTCACACTCTCACCTCTGCACACACACACGCACACACGCACACACGCACACACACACGCACACACACACGCACACACACACACACACGCACACACGCACACACACACACATGCACAAACACACGCACACACGCACACACACACACACACACATGCACACACACACACACCTTGTAAGAACAGAGCCTTCAGTGAGACTAGTTTGTTGAGTTGGAGTGGAATGAGGTCATTGATGCCATTGTATCTTTGGAAATGGGAGGGAGGAAGAGTGTGGAGGTGGAGTGTGTGGGAGTGGCATACTTACGCCAGATGGAGCACTTCGAGGCTTCGGAGCACCCCCTCTGCTGGAGGCTGCCCAGATGGAAGGTCACGTGACCTGATCATCACCTCCACACGATTGTGGTTCAGACACAGGACCTATAAAGGGAGGAGAGGAGGGAGGGTTGGAGGGGAGGTGTGTGGAACAAACAATGCTAGAATAAGCTGCAAGCTCCACCCATAGCTCCTCCCACCTTCAGCTGATTTAGATAGATCAGTCCACTGAAGGAGGTAAGAGAATTGCTCTCCAAGTTAAGGCTGTTGAGAATGGTGTACACGTAAAGTGACCTGGCCACACCCTCATAGCTACTGTACCTGAGAAGGTTACTGAAGCTATCCACTGGCGAGAGATCCACATGTTTCAATGAGCAGTTTGGAAAGTCCATTTTTTTGAGAGATGAGAATGGAACATTATTGAGCTGTTCTAGGACCATGTCTTGGTTCAGCCTGTGGGGTGAGTGGGGTGAAGGAGGGATCAGCAGCGGAGTATCAATGGGTTGTGGTTAGCACATACCGCCCTCCCAGCTTCTCCTTGGCCGCAGCTATCTCATCCGACTCCTGGAGAAGAACGAATTATTGCATCATCATGCACTTGTCCCCAGGCCATTGAGGGAGTATCTGTACTCACGATGGCCTCTCCATCCAGGGCCTTCAGTGTCGTCAGATGGTAGATCACAAACAGTCTTGTTGCCTGCTGTGTCTGACCAATGGGGTTTGAGGATATGTCCAGCACAGAGAGCTGGGATAGGGACTTGAGGTGGAACAACTCCCGTGTGCTGTCCAACATGTTACTGCTCAGGTACAGCTCTGTAACAGCTTGCAGGTGCTGGGGTGAGCAGTATGTAAAAGGGAGGGACAGTGGGTGTGGATTGTGGGTGGAGCAATCAAAGCAGTATATAGAAGGGGAGGGACAGTGGGTGGGGATGGTGGGTGGAGCAATCAAAGCAGTATATAGAAGGGGAGGGACAGTGGGTGGGGATGGTGGGTGGAGCAATCAAAGCAGTATATGGGAGGGGGTGGTGGGTGGAGCAATCAAAGGGAGGGGGTGGTGGGTGGAGCAATCAAAGCAGTATATAGAAGGGGAGGGACAGTGGGTGGGATGGTGGGTGAAGCAATCAAAGCAGTATATGGGAGGGGGTGGTGGGTGGAGCAATCAAAGGGAGGGGGTGGTGGGTGGAGCAATCAAAGCAGTATATAGAAGGGGAGGGACAGTGGGTGAGATGGTGGGTGGAGCAATCAAAGCAGTATATGGGAGGGGGTGGTGGGTGGAGCAATCAAAGGGAGGGGGTGGTGGGTGGAGCAATCAGAACATTGTATAGAAGGGGTGGGACAGTGGGTGGGGATGGTGGGTGGAGCAATCAAAGCAGTGATGCACATGTCTGTCTTTAAAAGGGTTACCTTCATAGAAGAGAGAGAGCTAATGGAGTTGTCCATGACATTTAGGTAGGTCAGTTTGCTACTGGCTTTGATTGACACGTGGGCAATGTGGTTGTGTGCTATGGAGAGGTACTGCAGCTCCGGGAAGTTGCCCAGGAAGTCCAGGGTGTGGAGCAGGTTACTATCTAGAACCAGTTCCTCCAACTTCTTGCATGTCTCTAGCCCCTGGGGGAAGGAGGGGGCACAAAAAAGATGTGTGTATGTGACATGGTCATGGATCTATTTTATTATTCCACATAGAATGTGTGCATGCGCATGTGTTCATGTGTGTGTGTGCATGTGTGTGTTGTGTGTGCATGTGTGTGTGCATGTGTGTGCATGTG
>JABACO010000005.1:13414888-13436056 GCA_013339895.1 Ephydatia muelleri
ACTATTGCAGGTTAGACTTTGCATGCAATCTAGTAATCTCAGCCCGCATTCATTTGTACACATCATGTATCAACAATGCAGGGGTTACCAAGTTGACCACATGTAGACATATGTACACCCACGTAATAAAGTTATTAACATTCATTAACATGTTTGCAATTAATTATTGCACGCTAGTTTTAATCTTGCATGCTGGATATGCGTATTACGTAACAGCGCAAATAGCATGTGACCACGCAACTCTGTCAAATATAACTGTCCCTAAAATTTCAAAACAGGAAAAGAGTATGCCTTGGGAGATTAGTTGTAACAACATCTTCAAAGAGTTGCCCATCAGAGATAGCTGGAGGAGAGCTGAGTTCTTCCTGTAATGGAGGGGATGATGGTACTGAAAAGACAACACAGCAGACAGCCATGTGTTCTCACTTGAGGAGGGAGCCAGAGGGCATCTTGCTCTGGTACATCAGCTCTGCTGCCTGGGCCACAGCCGGATCAGAATCGAGACTGCACACAGCCAGCACCTTGTCGTCTCTAAAACAGAAGCCAATAAACTCCTGAAATGGAAGTGTTTGGGTGGAAAGACAACTTACTTCACATAGTATGCAACAAACTTCCTTTCATCCACACTGCCATTGTAGATGATCTCATCCCACTTCAGTGCATGTCCTGTAACCATGGTGATTATCGATTAGACAATGACCACCACCACCCTCTCCTCCCCCTCTCACCACAGTAACGCAATGACTTGTTGAACAGCACAGTCCAGAAGAATGGAATACTGTCAAAGCTAGTCTCCTTTCCAAGCATGTTCAGTGCAGCAACGTTCCCTAAGTCACATGAGCATCACATGACATCACATGTGGGAGTGGCTAACATACCATGCTTATGTGCCACCTGCCAGTGACCAATGTTGGTGTCATGGGCAACGAGAGGGAGAGGGAACTGGGCCACATCTCCTGCTGCATACACACCAGCTGCTGCTTTCAGGTGCTATGGAGAAGGTAATTAGCAAGTCATAATTACAGGGACACACCTCTTTAAAAGCATACAGATAGAGTGCTGGTGCAAAAATGAATGAACTTTCTTCTTGCTAACCTTGTCAACAATGATGTGCCCCATCTTGGTCATGGAGAGACCAGAGTCCTTCAAGAAGGCCGTCGCGGGCACCACTCCTATGGAAGGGGGTGTGGTCAGGGGTTAGGTCTGGGCACAAGGGTGTCCTACCAACACCAGCCACACACAGGTCTCCCTCCAGTGTCTCTCCAGAGGACAACACTACTGAAGAGAACTTGACAGCACACAAAAGACACCATCAGATGAGGTTGAAGGAGACACAGCTTGATACCTTTCCATCTGTTCCCTTTAACTCCTTCACTCCTGAGCCGAGCCGAAACTCCACCCCCTTCTCCTCAAACATCTGTTCACATTTTTAATAGTTAACATAACACAATACCATACACACACTTGTACACACATGTACAAATGCATACATACACACACAAGCGAGCTGCATGCACACATACATACACATACATATGCATAAACATTCACACACACATACACTTGCCCACATACACACACCTTTTGGACCATGGCTCCTATCTTCTCTCCCAGCACTCTTACAAACGGAGCACTGATCATATCCACGCACGTTATCTTTGCGGCCTTTCCCGCAAGGTAAGCAGTTGCCTCCATACCTAGAGTCACCCCAGCTAATTAATCCCAACTATCACATGACCACCGACCAATGAAAGATGTGCCGATGACTATCACCCTCTTCCCTGTGGCTTCTCTGGCTATCTCGTTGGCCTGGGATGGCTCCCTCAGTACTAGAACATTCTGAAGATCAAATCCCGCTACTGGGAGCACAAATGGTCTTGTGGGGAAGGAGTCTGTATGTTCCAACGCACCCCGTTGTGTGTCTACTTACTGGACCCTGTGGCCAGTAGCAGTGAGTCATAGGAGAGGCTCTCTCCATCAGCAAAGGTCACCTTCCTTTCTTCCAGGTTCAGTTTTGTGGCCTGGGCACCCATGAGGGAGGGCTCTAATTGAAACAAATTCAAACACACACACACACACACACACACGCACACATGCACACACACGCATGCAACACACACACACATACACACACACACACACACACACACACACACACACACATACACACACACCTCTTTCCCTAGCCTCAAATCTATTCCATTGGTGGAGTAGAATTCTTTTGCTCTAAGAGCAATGGACTCTGCAGTTACACTCATCGCCTGAGATAGGAAAGGAAGGGGAGGAGGCAGGGTTAGTGAGTGGGGAGGAGGCAGGGTTAGTGGAGTGGGGAGGAGGTAGGGTTAGTGGAGTGGGGAGGAGGTAGGATAGTGGAGTGGGGAGGAGGCAGGGTCAATTTGGCAAACCGTCTCCCCAAAGGTATCCACAAATATATCACCTTAGTTGGCACTAGGATTGGTTTTGGCAATTTACACAAACACATACACACCACACATACACGCCTTTACACATGCACACACACACACACATACCTTGCTCAGCTTGGGTCTGTCATAAGGCAGGACGTTTTCTCGTGAAGCAAGGATCACTTTCCCCTTAAACCCCTCCCTCCGTAAGGTCTCGGCACATTCCAGTCCAGCGGGTCCTGGAGAATGGGAATGGGACATTTAAAAGAAGCAAAAGGAATGGGAACTGGTCACCTCCTCCAATGATGAGGAACGTCTTTTCACCATCTTTGGGTGCAAAGGGACATATTCCTGTACGTTTGTGGCTCTCCAGAGACTGTATAGGAGAGGGAGGGGAAGAAGGAAAGGGAGGGGGAGGAGGAGAGGGCGGAGAGGGAGGGGGAGGAGGAGAGGGAGGGAGAGGAGGAGAGGGAGGAGAGGAGAGGGAGGGGAGGAGGAGAGGGAGGGGAGGAGGAGAGGGAGGGGAGGAGGAGGGGGGAGGAGGAGAGAGAGGGGAGGAGGAGAGGGAGGGGAGGAGGAGGGGGAGGGGAGGAGGAGAGGGAGGAGAGGAGGAGAGGGAGGAGAGGAGGAGAGGGAGGGGAGGAGGAGGGGGGAGAGGAGGAGAGAGAGGGGAGGAGGAGAGGGAGGGAGGAGGAGAGGAGGGGAGGAGGAGGGGGGGAGAGGAGGAGAGAGAGGGGAGGAGGAGAGGGAGGGAGGAGGAGAGGAGGGGAGGAGGAGAGGGCGTGGTACATCGGCGCCGTGAAAGATTTGCTCCGTGCAAGGAAGAATTACAAGCGGGCATGTTTGGTCGCGCCATTGATGATATAGACTATATCATCTATGGTCGTGCCACATCACTGTACGTACAGACACAACATGACCCCGCTCTTCAGCTCCCAGCGGGACACAGTGCGGTTCAGTGATGTGCATGCGCTAGAACTTAGTATGCGGACGTACTTTCTTGTCCGCTTTCACCACTACGTCCTCGCCTTCCACCACCACCTGTACGTGCACCAAGCACCATATGTCATCGCACACTCCCGCATACGCGAGCGGGGTATTATTTACCTTGTACGTCTGCAGACCATCAAGACCAGGGAAGTCTTCAATGTCTCCCGTCTTTATGTTGAAGCAGGCGCCATGCCAGGGGCAGCGAACGCGACCTTGCCCGAGGCATCCCTTGACGAGGGGAGCGGCCGTAGTGCGTGCACTTGGAGCCGATGGCGGAGAACACTCCATTCTGCTTGATCAGAAGCACCTTGGTCCCGCCCACATCCACTTCCCGCATTCTACGTACGGAGAAAGGTTATCCACTTGTCCCGCTAGCTCGCTTAGATTACTCAACTCATTGTCCTTGAAATCTCCGGTCTTAGCTACGACAGCAGTCACCTCCTCGGCCATTGTTAATACTGGGGACCCGCCTGAGATGACGTCACAAACATGAATATCATTTCCAATGTATTTCACTCCACCATGCACACCCACACCTACATACGCACATGCATACTTACATACACACACATGCATACTCACATACACACACTTTTACATGCCCGACACATTGATATGTGAAATTAATGTTGAACAAACCTAGATGTCCCACCATTTCCAGGACAGGTTTAAATTAACGACACAGGTCGAAGGAAGCAGGTTAGGCTGCCAAGCATAGCGCAAGCAAAGAGCATCTCTAACTGCTCCCTTATGTAAGGTAAAGCCATGTTTTTGAATAGGTAACATAGAAAGCCAAGTGGAAGCACAAGTGTCACTGGCAACTTCTATTGATCGCTAAAGAGAAGCTGGTAACTTAGTAGACATCTCATTACAATGACAGACTGAGACTGTTTAGCACATGAACGTCTAGCAGTGGATTGAGCTTCTATGACTTCAAATGGCAAAGATGTTGATTGTTGGAGAATGAGGTCAACCAGGGGCCTGGTGAGCCTGGTTGAATTGTCAAAAATAAGCTGAGATTGATTGACCAATTTAAAATGATACTAAGACCGACAAGTCGGGAAGGCAGGGCTAACAAACCTCTGAGTTGGCAGCTGAATGTGCTTTGACCAGTGAGACGAGGAAGAAATGACTTGCTGATGGCAAGGTTGCAATAGTGACTGAATATTGGATATTGTTCTAGAAAGATGTGTCCATTTACTTGATAAACCATGGGTAAAGGCAGCATATGCTGAGTGAGATTGGGTTAATGATATCTGGGATAGAAGCTCAATCTCAGTAATCCATTCAGAAACTTTTTCACTGCATAGGAATGGACAAACGATTCAGACCCCATTGCAGCACCAAGGTAACGTTTCCCCCTCAATGGTGATTCGGATACCAGAACCTTGAAATGCTGTGTGTGCCTCAGAAAGTTGGGCATCTTTCACAATTAGCCAAGACTTGGAAGCATTAGGGAAGTACCCATATGTAGGGCCATGCTGTACTAGTTTGTCCCACCACATCCGAATGCTCTGTAATCTGCCACCTGCTGAGGCATCATCAGCGTACCAAACCTGAACAATATTTTCATGAGAGATGAGAGGGATGGTACTGATTGCACACATGGCCATTGAGAGAGGGTCCCGTTATGTCACACCCTCTTGAGACAAGATTGACTCCCCACCAACAATGATCATCATGTCAATTGCTTAAAATTGGTGCAGGATAAGGTTAGAGGTATTCTGGTATGCTTTTTACTCAAGGATCTCACGCTTATATGGGAGGAGATTGAAAGCAAGTTTTTAATTAGTTGGGTGTGGTCTGACCTTTGCAGTAGTTGGGCCACGCCCAACTGCTCTGTTGCTAGGGAGCATGAGAATTTGTAATACATATACAGGCCCTGGAAAGTCAATCCAATGATGCTAAAGCAGGTGTTTTTCAAGCGTATGTGGACAGTTCACTGCCATGGTGTTGGTTGGGACATGTGACCCCTCCCTTCTCCCTCCAGGTTTTGCGTGCTCTTGATGTAATCTCATCCCCCTCTCCATGGCCCACTCTGATGGTGGCAGGTGTAGCCTGTTGTGTGGATGCAGAGATTTGGTAACCCATGCTCTCAGGTGATGCATTGAGGAGCTCTGGATGGACAAGGACTTTGTTACCTTTCAGGTGGATATGAAGAGTCCCTTGCTGTCCAGCCTGGATGCAGATGATGAGTGTGCTGACCTCGACCTTCAAACCTGGTACCTTTCAGCTTGCAGTAGTAGGATACGACTCCCAGGTCTCCCTTCCCAGCACCATTACTGTAGAGTCTGCTCTGGCATCTCCCACCATGCTTGTCAGGGAAGATAGGAGACCAATTATTTCATAATTTGTTGGAGTCTTCTTCTCCTGCTAACAGAGCTCCCCTGTTGTCAGTGTCTGGCCCTCGTGCAGCCTTCCTGGCTTTAGTGGTCCCTTCTATTGGTTTGGGCCTGCAACTTGGAGCCCAATGAGTACCAGGTGGCCATTAGGTGATGGCTTGGGTTGGACACTTCAGGTCACTCCCATTCTGCCCCGATATTACCCTTGATCCTCTTGGCCACCATGCAGTGACCGGGGGAGATGTGGTGATATGCAGCAATGTGTGCACAATGTAGTTATTGACCTATGTCGTTGTGCCCACCTGAGTATCAGTGTGGAGAAGGTCATGGTCTCACCGGAGACCACACCCATACCAGACTAGAAGACATGCTAATCACTGGATGGGACAGAGGTAAGCCTGCTGCTCTGGACATCACCGTGACAACACCTTTTTGCCCTGCCATCTTAGGTGAGTCATGTCACCAGGCTGGTGCAGCAGCCCTTGCAGCTGAGGCCCACAACCTCCACTCCAATGGATCCAAATGCCAGGAGTTGGGTTGGTCCTGCATTCCATTGGCAGTGGAGACGTACAGCGATTGGGGCAGGGAGTGTCAGGACGCTGTATATGTCACCTTTTCATTAGCTAGTCCTCCCCCAAGCTAACTCAATATAACCCTGGTCAGCTCCATTGCCAGAGCCATCCTGGTCAGGGAGCTCCTTCCCTCGTGTCTGCTGCTGCTGCTGCTGCTGTGTTCTTTTTAGTATTAAAGATTAATAAGTATAATGTCCCCGAACATGAAATACAAACAATGCCAAATTAAAAAGTTTGCCGTTGTAGCTTTATTCCAAATTAGCGGATCTGTATAATAGCATCCAAACGATTACGCAATGTCTATTTGTTTATTTTTGAAGTCTATAGTGTTGACCGCTTCATCAGCGCGATGAGCACTGGTCGTGAAACTGTTTCCTCGGAAAGCGAAGATGAGGAGGAACTTCAGCGTCAGATACGGAAAAAAGAGCAGAAACTGGAGCGCATTCGAATGAAGAAAGCCGCTGCTCAGAAAAAGGAAGCAGAATTACTCTCAAATCCCTCGCTTGAAGGGGGTACTACAAGTGACAAAATCATCGGACCATTTGGAATTGAATCTCCTTGACAACGAAAGGTCAGCGAGTACTGCAACGAATTCAGGTCCAATCACGAATGTGTCACACACACCGTCTGTGAAGGAATCAAAGTCTGGTAGGCCTACCTCTCCTTCAATAGTTCCCATTGATTGGACAAATGCAGCGTTTGGTACATTCACTTCCCCCGTTGAATTAGAAAAGCGATTAATTCTTCTCAACCGAATGCTAAGTGAAGTAAAACAACCATCCATCGAGTTCCAATGTTTACCTTTGAATGTTTCCAACGCCAATACAGTAGTATGTGTCAAAGGCAAATTGGTAAGACCAAGAGAGTGCGTGGGAGGTAAAAGAAGCAAAATAGAGGTAGAAATTACATCTGTGCCGATGGATTCAGCTGGTGCTGGTGTATCAGAATCAATACGAGTCATTGTTGTTGAGTCTGGTGTTGGTAAAGAAATCTTTAAGAGAATTACTTCAGCTTTTCAAGCTTATTCAGAGAACGATGACCAGTTGTTAGTTGTCCAAGGCATTGTGCAATTCAAGAAGCATGAGAATGATACAAAACCCATCATTTGCATCAATCACAAGAATCATATAGTTCTAATTGCACTTGAGCCATTGAAGTATCCAGTGGTGCATGACATGGATGGAATCCCTATAGAATTCCCTATGTTTCAAGATAAAGATAATGCTCGTAAGTTGCAAGGCACATTTTCTGGTGCATGGTTCTGTCCCTTATCTGATTCCAAACTTACTAAGCCACAAGTGGACCAGCTGCGTCAACACATATCGGCCTACCGTGGCTCTGGAGGAGGTGTTATCTATTTAGGACTGAAGCGCAGGAGGATTAAACCTGAAGGATATGAAGTGGAAAACGTAGCTGTTGAGCTGTCGTCTCGAAATCTGGAGGGCTTGAAAAGACAAGTTGAGGAAGCTTGTAAAGTACAATGCCCTCCATGTTGTGCAAAGGAATGGGATTCAAGGGAACTTCCAGATGATATTAAACAGAGGTTTGATCATTGTTTCAATACATATTTTACCACGACTAATCGTTCATACTTTGTTGTTCGAATGATTGTATGTCCATCAAAACACCCTTTACATCTTTGTTGTGAAACAGACATCGGCCTCCATAAAAGGCATGGTACAACATCTAGTAGCTACCCAATTGGTGAATTTGTCTCAATAATGTCTGAAACCACATTAGAGGTCAGTCAGAAACTAGAGCATTTGCCCTCAGGAATCAACATTAGAGGTCCTGTAGTTAAGGATGGGCCATCACTGGCTCTGTGGCAAAAACTAGATCCTGAAGGTGGCACTCTTGATAACAAGGCATTATGTTTTGATGATCCTGTTGATAAAACTATGGAAAAACTTGAAGAGTACGTTCCAGTGTGGCTAAATGACACCACCAGCACTGGCAGTGGTGGCAGACTCCGCATGGGAGTATCAGACAAGACTCCTTTGGTTACAGGAGTATGGCTTGACAATAGTACAGTAGCATTATTGACGCAAAGACTAGTAGAAAGGTATAAGGGTTCCTTGAAACCAAGTGATTTTTGTTTTCCATCTGCTATTGAACACTTCAGTCTTACAAAACACCAAATAATTGCTCGTCCCGATGCTGTATTAGGAAAGTCAAATAAAGTTCTTGTTCTCTGGCTTAAAGTGTCACCAAATGCATCATGTAGCTCTGAATTTGAACCTCATGATGCTGTATGTCGTCGCTTATATTGTTCGTGGGCAAAAAAGAGCTGTCCTGTCCTTAAAAGCTTATTTGATTTAGGACAAGAACATCCACCGCTGGTACTGCCATTAAATTCATGCCTTAGAG
Source organism: Ephydatia muelleri (assembly GCA_013339895.1). Lineage (NCBI taxonomy): Eukaryota > Metazoa > Porifera > Demospongiae > Spongillida > Spongillidae > Ephydatia > Ephydatia muelleri. The sequence continues at coordinate 13,423,565 of JABACO010000005.1, forward strand.
GTTTGCTTCCCCCAACTGAAGGGGGTTTCCCAGTTGTCATCTCAAAGCCACACTCTCTTTCACCAGAACAGCTGGATAAACTGGTGGATGCATTGCTGCACCATTTAATGAGCAAAACTGTTCCCAGTTTAGACTGTGTGGTCAGCCATCAATTCCTAGATTGTGACAATGTTACTGACTTTCTTGATGCAAACTACTGCATTATGGACATAATAGTGAACCCATCAAAACAATCTCTTTTGCACATGTGCAAACTTCCAGAATTTTGGAAAATTGATAAACCCTCAGAGGAAGAAGAGTTTCATATCTTTGGATGCCCAAGACAGATGACTTTTCAAGAAATTGTCATACGATGTAGTGATTCTAATCGTGCCAAAAATCATTTGTCAACATTTTTTCAGTTTAACAATGATCGTCCAATCCTAATCACTGATGTTGGTAATTTAGATTGCAGTGTGACAAAAGGTCTTGCATGCATTCCATGGACATTAGTAGTTGATTTTGATTTTGGAGATGGTATATGCCCAAATGGAAATACTCTGCGAGACATTGCTGAAAAAGATTCATCTTATGTATACAAAATAACAGATCTATCTCTGAACAATTTTGGTCCTGTTAACTCTGCAGATATGTCAGACATCAGCCCTGTTTACTGGGTGAAAGCACTAGGACCATCTAGTGAGCGGATTACTGATCTAAAATCTTGGCGTTTGCAATTATCACAATCAGTATGCAAATATATAACACAGGCCTGTAGTTCAATACTATCCAAAGTAAAGATTCTTGTTGTGTGGTCAGCACTGCCAGTGAGCAGCCAATTTGGCCAAGCTGTCTGTGATCTTTGCTTGGCTGCTCAGCAAGCCAAAATGTACGACAAGACAGAAATTACTGTAGTCTGTCCTACATTTGCATCACCATTCATATCCAAATTTAAGGACCTACCGGACCCGCCTGAGATCCTATCAATAGAATTAAATACTCTATCCGATTTTCTTTTACAACAAGGCCCAAAAGGAAATCCCATCGATGACTGGCGCCGTATTCCTGGCAAAACTATGAAGCTTCATGTAGCGACTGTGAAAAGGATGCAAGCTGCTGAATTGGATTATCTTTACCCTAACATTGAGAACCATCTGGATATGACTAGTTATGATAATGGCCTAGCATTCTTTGAAGGCCGTGCCAGATTTGTTCGATGGGAAGACTTCAAAGCAAAAAATGTTGTTGAGCGGCCGGAAACACAACAGCTGTATAAACGTGTGAAATCCTGTCTTGAAAATCGAAGAGACACAACAGCATTACGATTTACTCACTATCCCGGTGCAGGTGGTTCTACTGTTGCACGAAGTGTGATGTGGCGCTTGAAAAAGTCATTTTGTTGCATTGTACCTTCCCAACTTTACCGTAACATGCGGCAAGATGTTAAGCATCTGATTGATGCTTCAGAAGGTCGTGCTGTTTTAGTTATGTGGGATCATGACTTGGGCATTGTCTTTGATGACCTTATGTCAGAACTTAAAGGCCTTAATGCTGTGATTTTACGTGTAGAACGCTTGTTTGAAAGTGGGTCAAAAGCAAATGTACAAATTGATCTTAAAGAAAACCTATCATTTAATATTTTGGAACAATTTTACACGCTACTGTGCAGAAATACTCACTTCAGCAACAGCAAAGAAGTCCTTGATTTTTTATTGTTGTATACTAAGCGAATGAAAGAGGATGTCCCCCTTTTTCTTGTGATGGTTACAGCACTGGAAAACAAATTCTTGCGTTTGCGTGATTATGTGAAAGAAAGACTCATTGATATAACTGAAGAGCAAAAGTCAATACTTATACAAATTGCCTTTGCACGTGTATACACTGGAAAGGCTCTGCAAGTGACCGCAGTCAATGCAAAAGACAGAAATTGGGAAACCTCTCTGCCTAGTTCAATTTCAGGTTTGATCACTTTTTTCCAGTTACATAGTCGCTGTGTTCGAATGCGACACCACTGCATTGATGCTATCATTCTTTCTGTACTCAGTGGTTATGATAATACATCATCTGAATGGGGACTGTGGTTGGCTGACTATGTGGTAAACTTTATTGACCATTTACGAAATGTATATCCTGTACCAGAGTGGGATAACTACGGCAACAACATTAATGAGTTTGAGCGTGTTCTCAGGTGGCTGTTTCATGACAAGCCATATAATGCACAGATATCACATTTTGAGTCACTTATTGGCAGCTTGGCAGGAAAAGATGCAGTGATAACTTGCATGAGAGGGGTTGAAGGAAAGTTGCCAAAAAAAAGGAGAATTCAAGCACACTTTTTGGGGGATTTAGCCCGTGTGCATCTGCACATAGACAATATGGACTTGGATGCTGCAGTTCAAGTAATGAAAGAAGCACACATAGTGCTTCCACTTGATAGGACTCTCTACCATCAAGAAGGTCAACTGTACTTTGATGCTATGACATTGACCCAGGGCACATTGCTAGTACCAAAGGATCCACCTGATCTTGCCAATGATATAATTAAGCTATCCCAAAAGGCTTCAGATTGCTATGCAATATCCCGTGATTGCAAAATGCAAGGTCGAGCAAGTGAGTTATACCCTTGGTCTTCGGATCTTCAATGTCATATTAAGTGCCTCACAGACATTTGCTCAATAATGAAATGCTCATTTCATACGTTACCTAAACCTTTGGCTACACAGGAATACATTTTGAATGCACAGGATGATATTGCTTTTCTTTTGGACACACTATCTACTGAGGATCCATTTATGTATAATGATTCGCTTAAGAAGATACTGCATCTTCTTGGAAATGATGAAAATGTTGATGCTCAACTCCAAAGATTATTTCTCGTCATAGAGACTGCAGAGCCCAAGGAGAAAGCAGGCCACACAAACTCCCATGAAAAGGCCAAAGCATTGCAGCACATTAATTTCCTCTTGCGTCTAAGATATGGCAATGCCCGTCATGTACCTGAGACTTTTTGCACCAGTCTAACTCAAGCAGTTATGAACCTTATTGACCAACCTCGAGTTATTAACTCTGCTCTTGCACAGAAGGGTCACAAAGATCGTTTTTTTGAATTGGAACTTCTTTGGGACTGGTCACGTTACTCCAAACTAAAAATTAGTAGGATAGGAATACTATCCATAATCGACAAGTTTATGGAAAACCTAACTAGCCCTTCTCTACAGCGAGCCAAGTGTTTGTTATTCAAAGGCGTAACAATGTTACTGCAGTTGTTGTGTGATCATAATCGTGACGTCAATCCCGATGATGTAACGAAATATATATCTGAGTGCAATTCAATTTTGGAAAACCTCTTGCAAAATGAAAACCGAAACTGGCGATACAGTGAATTTTTAATCACTGGTAATGGTAAGGAGTTACTGTCTTCTAAAAATTGGTTTTGGAAAGATTCGCTTCATAGAGCGATTAATGATAGTGAAGAATTAAACCGGGGGTACAGTAAACACACAGAATTTCACCAGTTCTCTGGGCAAGTTTACAGGATATCATCTGATCGCTATGGAGAAGTGACTTGTGAAGGGCTCAGCCTTTGTTTTATACCAAATAATGCACCTGACTCGTGGAAACGGGTGAATGTTGGAATCGTCAATTTCTACATATCTGTTTCCTCCCAAAAGGGCCTGCAGGCATATCCAGTATGTCCACTTGCAAGTCTTGAGAACGATAAACGCCATATACCCACACATCGATGGCAAATTAAACAACTACAACCAGGTTGCATAGTGGGCATAGATAAGGACAAAGGATTAGTTTATTTTGCACCTCCAAATTATGCAACACAACCATATGGAGCATACGCGTCTTGTCGAATCGATGACCTTCCTATCAAGCCAGAAGAAGGGGATTTGTACGAATTTGATGTCACAAGATTAAAGGTCGATCGCAGAAGTGAGCCCCGTTTTATAGCGTCTAAACTTCATTTCATTGAGAGGGGCAAAGACAGACGATAGCCGGACTGCGTCAGCATGTATATACGTATAGTTGAACCATGTATGCATGCAGTGACATTGTATATATAAGCAATAGTAATTGATCATGATGTACTTGTTTAGGTAAAACTTTTGAAACTTAATTATACATGTACATCCAAGCAAACAGCAAAATCAGCTGAACTACATGTTGGTCATGAGCGTATGTAAGCGTTGAGAAAGGGAAGGGTGGAGGGGGATGCGATAGGGCGACCAATCATAGGCTAAGGTCCATGTCAAATGAAGGGTGATCACATCTTCTGATTTTGCTCTAGTTTCTCATATATGTTGGTCTTCATATGAGGGTGACTTGTACCATTTATCTAGTTAATAACCTTAATGGTTTACAAAATATACACCACTGAATAATTAATTTCTAAATTGCAACTTTGCACACTCATATCTTTGTCATTATATGCCTGGAAATATAGGCTACTTATGGCAATGCTCTGGTCCCCATGCCTACTCTAAGCCATGTTGAACCTCCAATGATAAGAGGTGTGCAATGCCAGGCATGCAATGTAGGCAGATATGATTCCAACCAATGGGAATGGTCACTGGGGCTGAACCACACCCACCTCATGCTCAGTGTTACATTACAGCTTGCTCCTTTCTTCAGAATGTAGCCCTGTTGGTGAACAAAGTATGAAACTGTATAGAGGGTGAGTCGCAATTTAGGCAACGGCTTTGTACACATAACTTCAGTAAATTTTGAATGTTTCAAATAATGTGTAGTTGGATAATGTTGATGCAGTTAAATTAATGTTATAACAAAAATCAAGTGAAGTCAAGTTTGCATATAGGATTGAATATAATTGTATTAACTACATAATTATTAAAACAACAGGGATCCAAGTAAACAGATTTGTCAATAGTTAAGCTTAGTTAATAAATTCAAAAACATCAAGATATGCGATTCTCCATATTTCACCATTTGTATAATTTGAAAAACTAAATATTTAGATGACTAGATATTGAAACATTGATGATACTTTAAACCTAGTTATTTCAGTTTGAATAAATGTACCATTTAACCAATTTGTTTTCAACAAATGGATTTAGTTTATTAACCATAATACTTAACAGTTAATTTACTTGAAGCATTTTTTGTAGACTATGTAGCTTATTAACTTGAATATAACATATTTTTAATACTGAGTTATAAACTGGTTGCCAAAATTGTGACCCACTCTGTATATCATCAGCACTGGGGCTATAGACATTTCATTGTCACTGTTCTGATACATGCACAATAGAACCAGATCTCTGTATAATTGGTTCAAACTTTCTTTCAAGCAAAGGAACACTTGTCTAAGTAGTCTCCTTACTTCAGAGAGAAATCTAGTGCTAGGCTCCCATCCACTACAACACCTGACCAGCTAGTGGGACCTACAGTGTATCCGCTACGTTACCAGCCTCTACCGCCTTTGCAAAAGTCATACTCACTTCCAAAGGACACGTTTATAATTCAGCATATTTATCAGTTACTATGAAGACAAAATGTAGCTACATGTGATTGATATAATGTTACGATTAGAGCCATCTGGCCAATGACCAAGTTGTTATGACTCATTAATGACAGAGGAATCAAAGATGCACTAAGTTCAGTGACAAGCCATGTGTGTCCATCCATCTCCACTGGTTTACTCGAGCCCCTGCATATAGAATTAGATAGGCAAAATACCGAGCCTAGTATATAAACAAAGATAAACGGGACTGTTCATATGCTCAACTCCGCTTGCGGTTTGACAGAGTTGTTAAGTGTGCACACTTCTTGTTGCAGTCACATAATTCTTCCGTGTTATAGTGCAATTAAAGAACTATATTCATACTATGAGGGTAAAAAAAATTCAAATATACATGTATAATGATGTGGGATCGTTCACAAGCAATAGAAACGTGCGTTGAAATATAACTCCGTGCATGACAGATATTCCTATTTTCAGTGCGTATAAAAAATCACTGTACTCAGTTCAGACTTCTAGAATATAATTTTGTTTTTGAAAAAGAACAACAAAAAACTAACAAAAAAACAAAAAACAATAAACAAAAAACACACCTGCAATGATCCCATGTATGTATAAAGCAGTGCGTGCATCGGCAGTATTTCAGGCCCGGATGCAAGATTCACTTGATAAGAGGCGCCACAGGAAACCCGGTCCTGTATTCTATAGGATCCAGTACTGGATCATTGAATACCGGAGGTCAACCAATCCTGCAACAGGTAGATGCAAAGCACTCAGGATACAAATCACGTGAAAGATGTAGCTCTTTAAAACACAGTGGGAAGCTTTTCTTTGTGATGATCATGATGCATGAACGGCTACATGAATTTCGCAAGACCTGTATCGGTTTACCAACTTCTATGAATGGAAATGAAATAACGCTCTTCTAGTTCTTGTCATCCACAGATAATGTGATGATATGCTACATCTGCAGTGAGTAACGTCTAGTATGCTACATCAATGTAGTCGTTCATGCATCATGATCATCACAAAGAAAAGCTTCCCACTGTGTTTTAAAGAGCTACATCTCCCACGTGACTTGTATCCTGAGTGCATTGCATCTTAGTGTTCATACCAACAGACCCTTGTGCTGCTCGGATTCTATGCGGAGAACTGGCGAATTTTTTTATACAGCAAATGAGCAACACGATGCACGTGGTTTGTGGGAAACTTCATCATGCAGCATGCAGTGCAGCTAGCCGATCACAATTGCATGCTGTATGGTACATGTGTCTGGCTTGGTGAGTAGGTCAGATTTATACCATACTGCTGCTCATCAGCAGTTGTGTGGTAATGATGCTCCCTGCCGTTGGAGGAGTAGATTACCCTGGAATCTCTGCCATTTGTGAAACTGGGAACTGTCGAAAAAAGTTGCCAGTACTCTCAACCACAGTCTGAAGTTTTGATGGGCATGAGGAAAGCTATATGCTGGCTCTTCACCAAATCTGAGAATCTCGGTACAGCACATTCATTCACCGAGCTGTTCTCATCTGGATCATTCCTGGTCGAAACAGCATAGCACATGTCGGTCTTGTCCTGAAGATTAGAAGTGGAATCACGGGAAAAGTTATAAAAGTCCAGGCATGGTTTTTCAAGGTGGTTTTCAACATAAAACCACTCTGGGATTGGACGTCTAGCGTGGAAATAGCATAAAAACCATTCTGGGATTAAGCGTCCAGGGTGGAAATATCGTAAAAACCATATGGTCTTGTCCTGGTTTTGTCGAACAAAATCGATGTTGAAGCAATGAACGCTCCTGGCTGGACACACTGTGGCTGCCAGAAAAGGGTCGCCCCCAACTTCAATAGATCGCTTGTCAGCCACAGACACCTGGTGCCAGTAGTGAGTACAATGATTTTAACAAAACTCACGTGATAGCTACAGTCCTCCAACAACACACTATGCAGTACGGAACCTCACTTGCACTGACCTTGAATTCGAATTTAATAACTACCCTTCAATTCAATTTAGTAAGTGTGAGCTAGTTTTGAAAACCCCTACACACGTATTTCATTGGCTCAATATTATTTGTGTGCATAACTTATTTTTTATCAGTGCAAATTTGGAGTGTGAATAACACATCAAGCTGCTTCATTCGGATCATCCACCACCACCTGTCCTGCAGCAGTAGCTACACCATGATCATCAAGAGTCAGTCCTTCCAACATCTCCTCCACACCAATGGTGGGCTTGTCTTGGGCCACGTCTGGATCCATCTCCATAGCAACAGGACGAGGATCTGTTGGTGGTGGATGGGGGGGGGGGGGGGGGGGAAACAGAACAACATAACACAGAAATGACGCAACAAATCACTAGTTATCCCGCTATTTGGAACACACAGATCCAATGCAGCTGTTGCACCCAGCGTATGCAATAATCTGGTGTTCTTTTAATAACCACATCCACCCCTCCCTCCTTACTTTTATAGATGTTGACATGTTGTCTGAACTGTCTATCCTCCTCCAGGTCCTCCAGGAAGTCGTAGTAGTCCTTCTCGTATGCTGCCTCGTCCATTGCAGCACTCTGCTCCTTGTTCAGAGACTGAAGGTACCAGTTGCGTTGCTTGTGACATTTCTTCTTGTCTCCATAGCTTTTCTTGACCAATAGCTGCAGAGACAACACAATGATGTAATCTCCTCCTTCCCCTCCCTTCTCGATGACCTCACCACATCAGGGACAGTCTTCATTTGCTCAAGATTTGGGTCATTGACGTTTGCTCTGGTGAAGTCAAACCTGGAGGAGGTGGTGGTAAGGGTAGGTAGTCATGAGCATCAGAGAATGATGATGGGGTAAGGGTAGGTAGTCAGGTAGGTAGTCATGAGCATCAGTGAATGATGGTGGGATAAGGGTAGGTAGTCATGGGCATCAGAAAATGATGGTGGGGTAAGGGTAGGTAGACATGAACATCAGGTGGGTAAGGGTAGGTAGTCATGTGCAACAAGGAGGTGTGGAGGCACTGAGCACTGCAGTGTTACCATGGCAACCACCAACTGCCAACCCACATCAGTTGCTGTACAACAGAAGACACCTTCCAGTGTTCATCAAGGCTGGACATGCTAGACAATCACCCCGCCCCCTTGTGGCCATGTGATGGTGTGTGGGGAGGAAGGTATGGGGGTAGGTTTGGAGGACCTTACCCCATTGCCGTGTCTCCAGCACGCAGTATGTGTCCCAGGTGAGTCCTACAGTGGAGTTGCTTGTCCCCCTGACCCAGCTCAGAGAGTGGGACCACCCAGGCGTCGGCAAGCACAAGCTGGAAACACAACAAAAGTCACATGGCATCACATGATAGGCATCACATGATAGGCATCACATGATAGGCTAGTGTCGTCAGCCGCACCTTTTGGCTTAAGTTGGTGCAGCTGCCATTCACGGCAGTCGGATCGAGAGGCTCTATTTGGAGCACATAGAACTCTGTTAGCTGCCTATGGTCACACAGAGGGAAGAAGGGATACCTCCAGTACTCAGTTGCAGAGAACTCAGCCACTGGAGAAATGGAAATCAACTGGTAATGCCACTATCATAACAATAACACTAATCAATGCTATAAGTGTTCTAGGTGTGCGTTAATTAGGGACACCTCATGTACCTTGGAGGGTTCTGGGGTCCAGCACGTGCATTGAGGTGGTCACCTTGGTGCACAGGACAATCTGATTTATGTTGCCTAGCGATCGAGCCAGTTTCAGCGGAAGGCAGAGAATGTTACCCTGGAAACCGATGTGGGTGCAGAACACTAACAACAAAACTTCAACGAAAACCCCGCCCCTTTCAGCGGATGAGTATATGGTCTCTAAGCACTATATTTACCTTACAGATAGGTACGATCTCGACACTGAATGTGCTCTTGTAGTTGTATGTGTTGCTATGTGTGTCATGTGATATCAGCTCCTGAGATGTCTTGTAGCTGTGAGTGGAGAGGTGAGGGTGTGAAGATGGATGTGGTGACAGGAGATATGACATACCCCCACACTCAGTCGAGAACACACACATCAATGATCACACATGCACAACACACCTGCACCAACACTTTCACCATACACACCCGCACCAACACTTCCATCATACACACCCACACCAACACCATCACATTACCGACAAGGCACAACAGTCATCAAGAAATCGACCATCTTTCGGGCATCTTGCTTCAGTCCATAGAAGAAGTCGAGACCCTCAGCACACTCCTGCACTCGGAGGGAGTTGTGGTGAGCCTTGTGCTTCAAGATGAGCTGCTCCAGATAGAGGAACGTCTTCTTGTGCTCAGCCTAGTGGACCACATTACCACAATCAGTCGGTACATGAGTGTGCCAATGGGAAGGAGGGGAGTGTGCCAATGGGAGGGAGGGAGTGTGCCAATGGGAGGGAGGGGAGTGTGCCAATGGGAGGGAGTGTGCCAATGGGAGGGAGGGAGTGTGTCAATGGGAGGGAGGGGAGTGTGCCAATGGGAGGGAGTGTGCCAATGGGAGGGAGTTGTGCCAATGGGAGGGAGGAGTGTGCCAATGGGAGGGAGGGGAGTGTGGCCAATGGGAGGGAGGGGGAGTGTGCCAATGGGAGGGAGGGGAGTGTGCCAATGGAGGGAGGGAGTGTGCCAATGGGAGGGAGGGAGTGTGCCAATGGGAGGGAGGGGAGTGCCAATGGGAGGGAGGGGAGTGTGCCAATGGGAGGGAGGGAGTGTGCCAATGGGAGGGGAGTGTGCCAATGGGAGGGAGTGTGCCAATGGGAGGGAGGGGAGTGTGGCCAATGGGAGGGAGGGGAGTGTGCCAATGGGAGGGAGGGGAGTGTGCCAATGGGAGGGAGGGGAGTGTGCCAATGGGAGGGAGGGAGTGTGCCAATGGGAGGGAGGGAGTGTGCCAATGGGAGGGAGGGGAGTGTGCCAATGGGAGGGAGGGGAGTGTGCCAATGGGAGGGAGGGGAGTGTGCCAATGGGAGGGAGGGGAGTGTGCCAATGGGAGGGAGGGAGTGTGCCAATGGGAGGGAGGGAGTGTGCCAATGGGAGGGAGGGGAGTGTGCCAATGGGAGGGAGGGGAGTGTGCCAATGGGAGGGAGGGGAGTGTGCCAATGGGAGGGAGGGGAGTGTGCCAATGGGAGGGAGGGGAGTGTGCCAATGGGAGGGAGGGGAGTGTGCCAATGGGAGGGAGGGAGTGTGCCAATGGGAGGGAGGGAGTGTGCCAATGGGAGGGAGGGAGTGTGCCAATGGGAGGGAGGGAGTGTGCCAATGGGAGGGAGGGAGTGTGCCAATGGGAGGGAGGGAGTGTGCCAATGGGAGGGAGGGAGTGTGCCAATGGGAGGAGGGAGTGTGCCAATGGGAGGGAGGGGAGTGTGTCAATGGGAGGGAGGGGAGTGTGCCAATGGGAGGGAGGGAGTGTGCCAATGGGAGGGAGGGGAGTGCACAATGGGAGGGAGGGGGAGTGTGCCAATGGGAGGGAGGGGAGTGTGCCAATGGGAGGGAGGGGAGTGTGCCAATGGGAGGGAGGGGAGTGTGCCAATGGGAGGGAGGGAGTGTGCCAATGGGAGGGAGGGGAGTGTGCCAATGGGAGGGAGGGAGTGTGCCAATGGGAGGGAGGGGAGTGTGCCAATGGGAGGGAGGGAGTGTGCCAATGGGAGGGAGGGAGTGTGCCAATGGGAGGGAGGGAGTGTGCCAATGGGAGGGAGGGGAGTGTGCCAATGGAGGGAGGGGAGTGTGTCAATGGGATGGTCAAATGAATGCATGCATGGAGACACGAGGGTCAGTGGCACACATGGTATTGGTTTGTTGCCAGGCAACTGAGTGACTTTGGCTCTGCTTTGATCATAAATGAAATAATTGAACTATTTAGACAAGAAAGTTATTTGTAAAATTGTATAATCAAAATACGTATGTCTGCAAACTGCATTACATGATGAAGGCTTGCACCACACAATTCGAGAGGAGTACGATGTCAAACATGACGATGCAAGAAGAGATGAGAGGCACACACACAGCTTTCCAAAGAGGTCTGCATAACAAACTGCCTTGCTCTGCCTTTTATCACGCTTGCACGGTCAATAGCTAATGTCAACTTTAATTTTAGTTGGAAAGTTTTGAATGGAAGCCACAAGACCCTTCCTGTGATCGTCCCATGTTCATACATTACCAGACCCGAACCACTAGCTGAATGAGCAGTTGGATCGATTCTGTGGAAGTGTGCACCAAACGGAGACGGGAAGTACCTTCTGTCTCAACTGGACCACAGCTCTCCAGAAGTCTTGTGCCTCTCTCCTCTGACACTCCTCGCACATGTTGTAATGGACTATGTACTCCACCACAAACACCTGCTGAAGCAGAGTGGACTGGAACACCTACGGGGGGGAGGGGGGGAACACAAGATGGGTCACAAAGACACATATCCTCCTTCTTGACATTCTTATGACCAGGCACCATAACATGCATGTGTAAGAATGAAACTGTTATATCGTCCAAGAGAATTCATCCGGGTCAAATAAAAATAAAATACACACAGGTATTTAATTAAGCATTCGTTGTTTGACATCACAATTTAGAAGCTTAATTAAAAGGTATCAATTCAACACCCCTTCTGACTGCATAACCAACTTGATGACCCCTGATTACTCCAATCTCCGAATTAACTAGCTCAGTTATAAATATTGCTACTACAGGTTACTTAATAACCAGCCTAGTTTATCACTACTGGGCTTCCTTTGGATACAGATGCCAAATTCTGATGGTCTGACAGTTTTTAGAACTCTAATCTTCAATAACCATAAGACACAATAAGCCAGAAGTGTACAATCACCTTGCCAATTACATGGGACAAACTAATCTTCCTGCCCCCTCCCCAGTCCATCCATTAACTTAAAACCACACCCACCTCCTTCTGCACAGTCAGCTTGACTTTGATTCTCTTGGAGTGCGGCTCGGTCCACACAAACCCAGCATCCACAAGGTGCACTTTATTTAGACCTTTCAGCCTCTTCAGGCACATGGACAGGAGCTCACGCGACTCCAAAGC
>JABACO010000005.1:13437056-13463055 GCA_013339895.1 Ephydatia muelleri
GCAATGGGGTCTGAATCGTTTGTCCATTCCTATGCAGTGAAAAAGTTTCTGAATGGATTACTGAGATTGAGCTTCTATCCCAGATATCATTAACCCAATCTCACTCAGCATATGCTGCCTTTACCCATGGTTTATCAAGTAAATGGACACATCTTTCTAGAACAATATCCAATATTCAGTCACTATTGCAACCTTGCCATCAGCAAGTCATTTCTTCCTCGTCTCACTGGTCAAAGCACATTCAGCTGCCAACTCAGAGGTTTGTTAGCCCTGCCTTCTCCGACTTGTCGGTCTTAGTATCATTTAAATTGGTCAATCAATCTCAGCTTATTTTTGACAATTCAACCAGGCTCACCAGGCCCCTGGTTGACCTCATTCTCCAACAATCAACATCTTTGCCATTTGAAGTCATAGAAGCTCAATCCACTGCTAGACGTTCATGTGCTAAACAGTCTCAGTCTGTCATTGTAATGAGATGTCTACTAAGTTACCAGCTTCTCTTTAGCGATCAATAGAAGTTGCCAGTGACACTTGTGCTTCCACTTGGCTTTCTATGTTACCTATTCAAAAACATGGCTTTACCTTACATAAGGGAGCAGTTAGAGATGCTCTTTGCTTGCGCTATGCTTGGCAGCCTAACCTGCTTCCTTCGACCTGTGTCGTTAATTTAAACCTGTCCTGGAAATGGTGGGACATCTAGGTTTGTTCAACATTAATTTCACATATCAATGTGTCGGGCATGTAAAAGTGTGTGTATGTGAGTATGCATGTGTGTGTATGTAAGTATGCATGTGCGTATGTAGGTGTGGGTGTGCATGGTGGAGTGAAATACATTGGAAATGATATTCATGTTTGTGACGTCATCTCAGGCGGGTCCCCAGTATTAACAATGGCCGAGGAGGTGACTGCTGTCGTAGCTAAGACCGGAGATTTCAAGGACAATGAGTTGAGTAATCTAAGCGAGCTAGCGGGACAAGTGGATAACCTTTCTCCGTACGTAGAATGCGGGAAGTGGATGTGGGCGGGACCAAGGTGCTTCTGATCAAGCAGAATGGAGTGTTCTCCGCCATCGGCTCCAAGTGCACGCACTACGCCGCTCCCCTCGTCAAGGGATGCCTCGGGCAAGGTCGCGTTCGCTGCCCCTGGCATGGCGCCTGCTTCAACATAAAGACGGGAGACATTGAAGACTTCCCTGGTCTTGATGGTCTGCAGACGTACAAGGTAAATAATACCCCGCTCGCGTATGCGGGAGTGTGCGATGACATATGGTGCTTGGTGCACGTACAGGTGGTGGTGGAAGGCGAGGACGTAGTGGTGAAAGCGGACAAGAAAGTACGTCCGCATACTAAGTTCTAGCGCATGCACATCACTGAACCGCACTGTGTCCCGCTGGGAGCTGAAGAGCGGGGTCATGTTGTGTCTGTACGTACAGTGATGTGGCACGACCATAGATGATATAGTCTATATCATCAATGGCGCGACCAAACATGCCCGCTTGTAATTCTTCCTTGCACGGAGCAAATCTTTCACGGCGCCGATGTACCACGCCCTCTCCTCCTCCCCTCCTCTCCTCCTCCCTCCCTCTCCTCCTCCCCTCTCTCTCCTCCTCTCCCCCTCCTCCTCCCCTCCTCTCCTCCTCCCTCCCTCTCCTCCTCCCCTCTCTCCTCCTCCTCTCCCCCCTCCTCCTCCCCTCCCTCTCCTCCTCTCCTCCCTCTCCTCCTCTCCTCCCTCTCCTCCTCCCCTCCCCCTCCTCCTCCCCTCCCTCTCCTCCTCCCCTCTCTCTCCTCCTCCCCCCTCCTCCTCCCCTCCCTCTCCTCCTCCCCTCCTCTCCTCCTCCCCTCCCTCTCCTCTCCTCCCTCTCCTCCTCTCCCTCCCTCTCCTCCTCCCCCTCCCTCTCCGCCCTCTCCTCCTCCCCCTCCCTTTCCTTCTTCCCCTCCCTCTCCTATACAGTCTCTGGAGAGCCACAAACGTACAGGAATATGTCCCTTTGCACCCAAAGATGGTGAAAAGACGTTCCTCATCATTGGAGGAGGTGACCAGTTCCCATTCCTTTTGCTTCTTTTAAATGTCCCATTCCCATTCTCCAGGACCCGCTGGACTGGAATGTGCCGAGACCTTACGGAGGGAGGGGTTTAAGGGGAAAGTGATCCTTGCTTCACGAGAAAACGTCCTGCCTTATGACAGACCCAAGCTGAGCAAGGTATGTGTGTGTGTGTGTGCATGTGTAAAGGCGTGTATGTGTGGTGTGTATGTGTTTGTGTAAATTGCCAAAACCAATCCTAGTGCCAACTAAGGTGATATATTTGTGGATACCTTTGGGGAGACGGTTTGCCAAATTGACCCTGCCTCCTCCCCACTCCACTATCCTACCTCCTCCCCACTCCACTAACCCTACCTCCTCCCCACTCCACTAACCCTGCCTCCTCCCCACTCACTAACCCTGCCTCCTCCCCTTCCTTTCCTATCTCAGGCGATGAGTGTAACTGCAGAGTCCATTGCTCTTAGAGCAAAAGAATTCTACTCCACCAATGGAATAGATTTGAGGCTAGGGAAAGAGGTGTGTGTGTATGTGTGTGTGTGTGTGTGTGTGTGTGTGTGTGTGTGTGTGTGTGTTGTGTGTGTGTGTGCATGCGTGTGTGTGCATGTGTGCGTGTGTGTGTGTGTGTGTGTGTGTGTTTGAATTTGTTTCAATTAGAGCCCTCCCTCATGGGTGCCCAGGCCACAAAACTGAACCTGGAAGAAAGGAAGGTGACCTTTGCTGATGGAGAGAGCCTCTCCTATGACTCACTGCTACTGGCCACAGGGTCCAAGTAAGTAGACACACAACGGGGTGCGTTGGAACATACAGACTCCTTCCCCACAAGACCATTTGTGCTCCCAGTAGCGGGATTTGATCTTCAGAATGTTCTAGTACTGAGGGAGCCATCCCAGGCCAACGAGATAGCCAGAGAAGCCACAGGGAAGAGGGTGATAGTCATCGGCACATCTTTCATTGGTCGGTGGTCATGTGATAGTTGGGATTAATTAGCTGGGGTGACTCTAGGTATGGAGGCAACTGCTTACCTTGCGGGAAAGGCCGCAAAGATAACGTGCGTGGATATGATCAGTGCTCCGTTTGTAAGAGTGCTGGGAGAGAAGATAGGAGCCATGGTCCAAAAGGTGTGTGTATGTGGGCAAGTGTATGTGTGTGTGAATGTTTATGCATATGTATGTGTATGTATGTGTGCATGCAGCTCGCTTGTGTGTGTATGTATGCATTTGTACATGTGTGTACAAGTGTGTGTATGGTATTGTGTTATGTTAACTATTAAAAATGTGAACAGATGTTTGAGGAGAAGGGGGTGGAGTTTCGGCTCGGCTCAGGAGTGAAGGAGTTAAAGGGAACAGATGGAAAGGTATCAAGCTGTGTCTCCTTCAACCTCATCTGATGGTGTCTTTTGTGTGCTGTCAAGTTCTCTTCAGTAGTGTTGTCCTCTGGAGAGACACTGGAGGGAGACCTGTGTGTGGCTGGTGTTGGTAGGACACCCTTGTGCCCAGACCTAACCCCTGACCACACCCCCTTCCATAGGAGTGGTGCCCGCGACGGCCTTCTTGAAGGACTCTGGTCTCTCCATGACCAAGATGGGGCACATCATTGTTGACAAGGTTAGCAAGAAGAAAGTTCATTCATTTTTGCACCAGCACTCTATCTGTATGCTTTTAAAGAGGTGTGTCCCTGTAATTATGACTTGCTAATTACCTTCTCCATAGCACCTGAAAGCAGCAGCTGGTGTGTATGCAGCAGGAGATGTGGCCCAGTTCCCTCTCCCTCTCGTTGCCCATGACACCAACATTGGTCACTGGCAGGTGGCACATAAGCATGGTATGTTAGCCACTCCCACATGTGATGTCATGTGATGCTCATGTGACTTAGGGAACGTTGCTGCACTGAACATGCTTGGAAAGGAGACTAGCTTTGACAGTATTCCATTCTTCTGGACTGTGCTGTTCAACAAGTCATTGCGTTACTGTGGTGAGAGGGGGAGGAGAGGGTGGTGGTGGTCATTGTCTAATCGATAATCACCATGGTTACAGGACATGCACTGAAGTGGGATGAGATCATCTACAATGGCAGTGTGGATGAAAGGAAGTTTGTTGCATACTATGTGAAGTAAGTTGTCTTTCCACCCAAACACTTCCATTTCAGGAGTTTATTGGCTTCTGTTTTAGAGACGACAAGGTGCTGGCTGTGTGCAGTCTCGATTCTGATCCGGCTGTGGCCCAGGCAGCAGAGCTGATGTACCAGAGCAAGATGCCCTCTGGCTCCCTCCTCAAGTGAGAACACATGGCTGTCTGCTGTGTTGTCTTTTCAGTACCATCATCCCCTCCATTACAGGAAGAACTCAGCTCTCTCCAGCTATCTCTGATGGGCAACTCTTTGAAGATGTTGTTACAACTAATCTCCCAAGGCATACTCTTTTCCTGTTTTGAAATTTTAGGGACAGTTATATTTGACAGAGTTGCGTGGTCACATGCTATTTGCGCTGTTACGTAATACGCATATCCAGCATGCAAGATTAAAACTAGCGTGCAATAATTAATTGCAAACATGTTAATGAATGTTAATAACTTTATTACGTGGGTGTACATATGTCTACATGTGGTCAACTTGGTAACCCCTGCATTGTTGATACATGATGTGTACAAATGAATGCGGGCTGAGATTACTAGATTGCATGCAAAGTCTAACCTGCAATAGTTAGTCAGAATTCGGTACGCAAGTTCTATCAGACTTGAACGATAGCGATGGGCAATTACGAATCATCGGGGTCGTCAGAGGTGCCCTCAGGTGACTCTGAGAAGGGTGCCAGGCAGGAGGCAGTGAAGGATTCGATGGCGCAAACGGCATCACGGGACATCGGAGCCCGCGTTAGCGAGGGAGAGATGGTCACGGCGGTAGTTGCCAAGGTTACCGACGTCAAGGATGGAGAGTGAGTGTTCGTATTTTAGAAATTGATCAAAAAGATATCATCAAAACATAAAATGCAGGATGAGAGAAGTGCAAGTGGGCGGGGCCAAGGTGCTTCTGATCAAGCAGAATGGAGTGTTCTCCGCCATCGGCTCCAAGTGCACGCATCTGGGAGCTCCCCTCGTCAAGGGATGCCTCGGGCAAGGTCGCGTTCGCTGCCCCTGGCATGGCGCCTGCTTCAACATAAAGACGGGCGACATTGAAGACTTCCCTGGTCTTGATGGTCTGCAGACGTACAAGGTAAATACCCCAGCACAGTGTTAGCGTAGAAATAGGTATACTATCTATGGTTAGTGTTAGCATAGAGATAGGTACCCCAGCACATGTTAGTGTTAGCGTAGAGATAGGTACCCCAGCACGTTAGTGTTAGCGTAGAGATAGGTATCCCAGCACATGTTAGTGTTAGCGTAGAGATAGATATGCATGGGGAAAAGGACCTAACGCATAATTACAAGCGTAACTTGAATTGTATGGTTAATTAGACATTCTACTCCGTGAGCTAGAGATAAGAACTATGCTAAACAGCATGACAATGTATGGCGCAATAATCGTTTTGCTTCTGTTTTGTTTGTTTTTTCCTTCCCAGGTCTTCATTGAGGCAGAGAATGTTGTTGTCAAGGCAGACAAAAAGGTTTTAAGCAATACCAGTACACAAGAAAGTCGCACACACATGTGTGCTATGACATGACTGGTGTGCATTAAATCATACTATGACTGAGTTTAGGGGTTAATGCCCACACATGACATTTCTAACTTATTATGTTTGCACCCCCCACCATCTCCCCCCCCACATCTGTTCCTCCCCTCCCTCACCACACATCTGTTCCTCCTCCTCTCCTCCCCTCCCTCTCCTCCTCCCCTCCCTCTCCTCCTCCCCTCCCTCTCCTCCTCCCCTCCTTCTCCTCCTCCCTCCCTCTCCTCCTCCCTCTCCCTCTCCTCCTCCCCCTCCCTCTCCTCCCCCTCCCTTTCCTTCTTCCCCTCCCTCTCCTATACAGTCTCTAGAGAGCCACAAACGTACAGGAATATGTCCCTTTGCACCCAAAGATGGTGAAAAGACGTTCCTCATCATTGGAGGAGGTGACCGGTTCCCATTCCTTGTGCTTCTTTTAAATGTCCCATTCCCATTCTCCAGGACCCGCTGGACTGGAATGTGCCGAGACCTTACGGAGGGAGGGGTTTAAGGGGAAAGTGATCCTTGCATCACAAGAAAACGTCCTGCCTTATGACAGACCCAAGCTGACTAAGGCATGTTGGATGTATATCCATGTTGCTTTAATTCAGATTATGATTCTCTGGCTGACATGGAGCTGATTAATATGCCTCCTCCCCATTCCACTAACCCTACCTCCTCCATCCTACCTCCTCCCCACTCCACTAACCCTACCTCCTCCCCACTCCACTAACCCTGCCTCCTCCCCACTCACTAACCCTGCCTCCTCCCCTTCCTTTCCTATCTCAGGCGATGAGTGTAACTGCAGAGTCCATTGCTCTTAGAGCGAAAGAATTCTACTCCACCAATGGAATAGATTTGAGGCTAGGGAAAGAGGTGTGTGGAGGTGTGTGCATGTGTGTGTGTGTGTGCGTGTGTATGTGTGTGTGTGTGCGTGTGTGTGTGTGCGTGTGTGTGTGTGTGTGTGTGTGTGTCTGACTTGTCCAATTAGAGCTCACACTCCCTCCATGGGTGCCCAGGCCACAAAACTGAACCTGGAAGAAAGGAAGGTGACCTTTGCTGATGGAGAGAGCCTCTCCTATGACTCACTGCTACTGGCCACAGGGTCCAAGTAAGTAGACACACAACGGGGTGCATTGGAACATACAGACTCCTCCTTCCCCACAAGACCATTTGTACTCCCAGTAGCGGGATTTGATCTTCAGAATGTTCTAGTACTGAGGGAGCCATCCCAGGCCAACGAGATAGCCAGAGAAGCCACAGGGAAGAGGGTGATAGTCATCGGCACATCTTTCATTGGTCGGTGGTCATGTGATGTTAGCATCTAGAGACGTATTCGGTTCTGCAGGGATGGAAGTGGCTGCTTTTCTTGTTGGCAAAGCAACCAAAGTGACGTGTGTGTCCACTGGTCCAACACCCTTTGCAAAGAGCTTGGGTACTGAGATTGGTGGTATGGTGCTAAAGGTATGCGTGTGTGTGTGTGTGTGTGTGTGTGTGTGTGTGTGTGTGTGTGTGTGTGTGTGTGTGTGTGTGTTGTGTGTTGTGTGTGTTTGTGTGCATATGTAAGTGTATGTATTATGCTTTATGTATGTATGCACATATGTATGTAACTATGAATGTGTCGATGCTATAAACATCTGATTGTAATCATGTTAGATGTTCGAGGAGAAGGGGGTGGAGTTTCGGCTCAGCTCAGGAGTGAAGGAGTTAAAGGGAACAGACGGAAAGGTATCAAGCTGTGTCTCCTTCAACCTCATCTGATGGTGTCTTTTGTGTGCTGTCAAGTTCTCTTCAGTAGTGTTGTCCTCTGGAGAGACACTGGAGGGAGACCTGTGTGTGGCTGGTGTTGGTAGGACACCCTCGTGCCCAGGCCTAACCCCTGACCACACCCCCTTCCATAGGAGTGGTGCCCGCGACGGCCTTCTTGAAGGACTCTGGTCTCTCCATGACCAAGATGGGGCACATCATTGTTGACAAGGTGCGGTGTACTGAAAGGAAGGCCTCTTGCTCTTTATTTAGAAGTGAAATATATCTTCTGATAAGTAATGGACGGTTGGTCAAAATCATTATACATCCATTAGATAAATGTAGGGAATTCATAGCATCACATTGGAAGGATGTATGTATGTTAGTCTTTAAATGAGCAAATGGCTACTGAAAAAACACCACCAGAGCTGTGGAGTTAAAAGACAACATGTAGTTTGAAGTCAGTATTGATTGGTTACAAGGCAGTTTTGGAGTGTACCAAGCAATATATTGTAGGGCGGGGCATTGTGGGTGTGGCCACATTTGGAGATGGAAAGGATGCATACATTTTTGAATTTTGTACATCAGTGAGTTTAAATTATTGAGTTGTCAGTGACTAAGCTTTACTTTCAGTTTAAACTGCAAACATATGGTACAGTGTAACTTTAATTAATTAATTAGCATTGTGATACCACTGCATACCAGCAGTCTCAGAATGGGCTGGGGACCTATGGTTACCCTGGCAACAGTATTCCAGACTGTTGTCTGATGCCTTGGTAGGTATAAAGAGGTGTGTCCCTGTAATTAATTACCTTCTCCATAGCACCTGAAAGCAGCAGCTGGTGTGTATGCAGCAGGAGATGTGGCCCAGTTCCCTCTCCCTCTCGTTGCCCATGACACCAACATTGGTCACTGGCAGGTGGCACATAAGCATGGTATGTTAGCCACTCCCACATGTGATGTCATGTGATGCTCATGTGACTTAGGGAACGTTGCTGCACTGAACATGCTTGGAATAGAGACTAGCTTTGACAGTATTCCATTCTTCTGGACTGTGCTGTTCAACAAGTCATTGCGTTACTGTGGTGAGAGGGGGAGGAGAGGGTGGTGGTGGTCATTATCTAATCGATAATCACCATGGTTACAGGACATGCACTGAAGTGGGATGAGATCATCTACAATGGCAGTGTGGATGAAAGGAAGTTTGTTGCGTACTATGTGAAGTAAGTTGTCTTTCCACCCAAACACTTCCATTTCAGGAGTTTATTGGCTTCTGTTTTAGAGACGACAAGGTGCTGGCTGTGTGCAGTCTCGATTCTGATCCGGCTGTGGCCCAGGCAGCAGAGCTGATGTACCAGAGCAAGATGCCCTCTGGCTCCCTCCTCAAGTGAGAACACATGGCTGTCTGCTGTGTTGTCTTTTCAGTACCATCATCCCCTCCATTACAGGAAGAACTCGGCTCTCTCCAGCTATATCTGACAAGTGGTTGTGTCGACCATTCTAAGGTTCTTCATCCTCTATCTTAATAGGAATGGTTTTGTGACCAGAGTTGGATAAAAAATTTATGCACTTGAGATACACACAATTATATCATCGCAGTCATGTGTCCATATTTGGCATACATCCAAGTAGTACTGAGATGTGCATTACCTCATTGTTGCCAGAGACTCTTAACAAGACTGGCATTCTCTTTGCCAATATCCTGTGTGGTATGATAGCTCAGTTAGGGCACTAATCGCTGTGCGCAGTCTTGGTGGTTTGGGACCCAGTAATGAGCCTGAACGTGATGCGTTCTGGAGTAATTTCTTTAGAATCTTATACAATCCGTGATATCCCCCGCCTGAAATAAGGAATGTAGAGTAGTAAATATAGCTGGGCTTCATGATTTCGTTCTTGAGATTCTCGGTGTCGCGAAATCTCTTTGCTGAAATTATATTTGGTTATGCCTCGCCGCAAATGAGCATATGGCTTGCGCGTCATATGCATGACACAATTCAAATTCTGCTTTGTCCTTTCCCACATCGAGGTCCTTTCCCACATCGAGGTCTTTTCCCGTATAGGTCCTTTCCCACATCTAAGGCCGTTGATTTTTTTAAATCACTGGACAAATGATAACCCGCATTGAGGTAAACATTTGATAATGAGATAAAAACCGTTACTAACCCAAAGGATGCGCTACTACATCGACGGGGTGCCCAGCCCACACCAATTTATTGTGTAGACAAACGTGGTTACAAGGTTGTTGCGTGTCGTATTTTTTTAAACGATAATGTCGCAGAACTGAGCTAAAAAAGTACTGACTTTGTCTCCATGAACCAGAGATAATATATGCATGTCTTGACATCGACGGGGTGCCCAGCCCACACTGTCTAACGATGGGTACGAGTTCGCTAGTCTCGTACCCAGACCCACATCGCAGCTGCGGATGGATTACATCACCGCCCCACTATTCGCGTAGCGGTGATGTAATCCATCCGCAGCTGCGAGGGTCTGGGTACGAGACTAACCACTCGCTGAAACAAAACGTAACCTGGCGTCACAGACAAACAGAAATAAAACAGACAACTGGGAGCTAGAGCTAAAAATGAGTGATCTCGGATGAATTGGCACATTAGGAAACTGTTGCTAAATGAAAAAAAAAAAGAAAAGATGATTGAGCGCGGTCGTGTCATCGCTTGCTCGCGCATTTCAGTGGGGCGAGCTCTGCGTAGAATGTAATTTCGTCGTAGTCATGCTGCCTTTGCCCTCGCTGCAGCGAGCGCGAGTCCTTCGGTCTGCTTCCCGCCTGATTCGCGCCTCCGACACAGCCGCTGCCTGGTTCGCAGAGAACGTTGTCTTCGGAGAGACTTCGCAAAATGCCTTTCCCGTCCTGACCCGAAGAGGACGCACCGCCAGGCTTCAGGGGAAGCCTAAGAGGAGGTAGTTGGCATGTGTCTTTGGCGCCATTTATCATACGTGACTCGTCCGTCCGGAGCGGAATAGGGGGAGGACAACCATCTTTGATTTCATGGGCACGCGATATCAAGTTTACTTCTGACGAAGCCTTCAGGTGCTTTGCCCTGGAGGAAGAGGTTGCTGGGTCGAGTAGTATGAAGGCATCCTCTGTTCTTGTTGGAATGGGTGGTGGTATGCTATCTTCTTCATCATCGTCGTAAGTGCCAACATCGTCCAGGGAGCCACATCTCAGATCAGGAATATGCTCCTCAATTAGAAATTTGGGTGCCGGGACATTATGTGAGGTGACCTATGGAACACATAAAGAATCAAACAAACAAGCTAGACGTTCGGTAAGTGTACATGCAGTGTTTATTAGTAGTGACAACATCCATGCCAATGCACACCCAACACACACTGACACACAAGGATACTACAGTTCCCTAGCACACACACACATGCACACACACAATGCACACAACACACAACACACACACACCACACACACACCACCACACACACACCACACACACACCACCACACACACACACAACACACACACAACACACAACACACACAAGAAACAAGGAAACTACAGTTCCCTAGCACACACACACACAACACACACACACACACACACACACAGGAAACAAAGGAAACTTAGCACACACACATGCACGCACACACACACATGCACACACACACACACACACACACACACACACACACACACACACACACAGGAAATACAGTTCCTATCAGAGTACCTAGTATAGTCTCTTGGGAACGCACAAGCCATCCAGCTATGTAATTATTGATTTGAGTTCAGATTGTATTGGCACATTTCCTCCTCCCCCTACCTCCTAACCAAACTCTAGCACCCATACCTCTGATGCTTGTGCTGGGGCAATGGTGCTGTAAATGATCTCCGTGTTGTCTGGTGGAGCCATGTTCTTTTTGAGCACTGTGATTGGACGCACAGTGGCTAGGAACTCATCTGGAGCGCTCTTGATGATCTCTCCAATCTCCTGAATCTGAAGACCTGTGACTGTTGTTCCTTGGATGTCGAGGATCTCATCCCCTGTGAAAGGGAAAAGAGATTTTATTTATACCTGCATGTCGTGTGTGCATGTGTGTGTGTGTGCATGTGTATGTGTGTATGCGTATGTGTAGTGTGTGTATGTGTATGTGTAGTGTGTATGTGTGTGTATGTGTGCATGTGTGTATATGTGTGTGCATGTGTGCGTGCATGTGTGTATGTGTGTGTGTCATAATAGTACAGTGGTGTGGGGAGGAGAGGTGGAGGGAGGGAAGTGGGTGACCGCAGTACCTGGTCTTAGGACTCCAGACATGGCAATAGGACCATCTTCGATAATTCGATTGACTAAAATGTGACCGGCTGCATTCTTAATAGTGCACCCTATCCCTTTTTGAGGGTCTTTTACCAAAGTAACTCTCTTCAAGCCTTCAGGAGGAACAGAAAATGAGCAAAGGCGTGACGAAGTTATTTATGGATGCATTCCAAAGTTTGTCATCCCACTAACAGAGAAACACGCCAGACACAACAAACACACATGATTCGCCTAGCACACACACACACATACACACACACACGCATCATGTACAGACACAGACATATGAAACGAACCGGGTTCCAAGCGTCTGAGAGTTTTTCTAAACGGGTCCTTTCGCTCAAGTTCCTTGTCCGTCTCAAGAGCTTCTCTGATGGCGCGTACCCAGTTCTCCATATCTTCAACGTTAGAGCCCTGCAACAGAGTGCATCGTCTCTTCGTGTGAACGGCAAAGACAAACGATCTCTTCGTGTCGAGGCCTTCAGTCGTGATATCCGTCACATCACTCAGAAACACTCTCCCCATTGGCTCCCGCATTTCAGACTCTCGCTTGAAGTAGTTGAGTGATTCTCGGGTCAGAACGAAATATTTCCTGGACCAAATTTTAATGATGTGTCCCTTTTTGTACAAAAACCCTTCCTTTAATATCAGAGTACTCGAAGCTCTCTTGCAACCTTGTTTCTCCAAACCGGTTGCCATTTCGTACAACCAGTACAACTGTATGGATTAGTATAATAGCAGCTGGTTCCCGTATTCTCCCGGCAGTCCTTTTTGGCCCGGTGTTTACACATTAATTCTAAGCCGCACCTTCCCGGATGCGTGTTATATATATATATATTAACGGGACGGCGTGACGGATCAAAGTCGATTTTGCTGTCCGGAGTGCCCGTGCGTTGTAGCCTGACAGCAGAGCATTGTCCCGCAATGGCGGATAGCCTCATATTACTGCAGAAGGATAACACATTCACTAAGTTATTTGTCGGCGGACTACCTTACCACACGACGGATGAAACCCTGCGTGAGTATTTTCTGCAGTTCGGCGACATCGAAGAGGCTGTCGTTATTCATGATCGAGTAACGGGCAAATCAAAAGGATACGGATTTGTAAGTACTGTTCACGTTTCGCAAGCATGTGTTTAAATTGGGGCCGTTTTGCCTCCTCACTCGCCGAAGGTCACCATGGCAGACAGAGAAGGTGCAGAGAAGGCATGCTCAAACCCTAACCCCGTTGTTGACGGGAGAAGGGCAAACGTCAATCTAGCGTATTTGGGAGCGCGACCCAAACACGGCCAACCAGGTAAGGGGGGAGAGAGAGAGAGAGAGAGAGAGAGAGAGAGAGAGAGAGAGAGAGGTCGTCGCAAGTGATTTGTTAGAGTGACGATGCATGTGCATGTTTTCGTTGTGCAGGTAGTCCGGGCAGCGGTAGAAGTGACTCGCCCAATGGCGCGCTCTATCACCATCAGTAAGTTTACCCACATTAGCGGTCAATCCTAAATAGGTTTTAGGTTGGATGTATCATGTTTTTGTCGACCGCAAATATCGAGCCGCAAACATGGCGGGCGCGGTCTCCCGCTGCATACATTACATAATCTCGCATTTCATTCCTCTCCTCTTTCCGTCGCCTTACAGCTCGCCTCCTCCTATGCACATGGGTTTTCAGGCACAAGGCTACTTCCTTTCTCCTCACCCTGGCTTCTACGACGGACCTGGGCCCTTCAGTCCGCCCGGGCCCCACATGGGGGCGCCCCTCCTGTATCCGCCCTTCTTTGGACCGCCCTACGGCTACATGCCTCACCCGTTCCCGCCTCAACAAATGCCACCTCTAGTTCCTTACAACGCTCCCAACTGCTGACACACTCCCGCGAAACACTTCGACATCCAGCAATGAGAGATTTATTATTCATTCAAAATAAAAAAAAAGAGACCAAAAAAAAAGAAAGAAAAAAGAAGCTATAATCTTTTAGAGATGTCTTGGTCAACTATTCCATTCTAAATGTTCCTCTGTGTAGTGCAGCTGTATGGCTTCAGTACAGCAACTCTTTCAACAAGCTGTTCAAATGAACTTTTTTTTTTTTTTTTTTTTCCTTTTTCTTTTTAAATCTCAATTTCAGAATTGTCCGGAGGCCAGACATTTTCTTCTCTTCTGTTCTCACAAATGTATATTTCATTCACACCAGATAGAAATCATTAAAAAAAAAAACTTTATAATGCAATGGTTGGTTGTCCTTGCACAATTCCACGCACCCAATAATACTCAACATCTGATGGGACCTGGGTGGGAGTAGGGTCTACATAGAGTAAGGTGTACATAGCTGTCACTATTGTCCTATCGGGTTTTGATAGTATCTACATAGCTTGCATGGGAACAAGCCCATTGAGTCCAGTACATGGAGCCATGTGTTCTGAAACAATATCCTATCTGTTCTGCATAGTGTGCCATCCCAGGAGGGAGGCTACACCTCCTCTCCAGGGAGGGTGTGCAACAGCCTGCAGTCAGTATTCCCCCTACAAAAAGGCTCAAACACACACACACACACACACATACACACAGTGACACATACACACACACATATACACACACAGTGACACACATACACACTGACACACACATACACACACACACACAGTGACACACATACACACTGACACACACACACACATACACAGTGACACACTGACACACACACATACACACACACAGACACACATACACTGATACACATACACACACATGCAACACACATACACACCCTCGCACACATGTGCACAGTCTCTCTCTCACACACACACACACACACAGACATGATACCATTTCCTGTAATAAGGTCAATATTTAAAGACAAGATGCTTTATGCATGTAACCATCGCGCTTACACACCCTCCAGGCAATCTGGCCAAGCCAAAATGTCACAGAGCAAGTCAGATGGCCAATGAAGTGTGTACTACATGCAGTTCACACACCAGCCCCGTCCTGTGTCAACTCCACACCAAGTTTGGGGCGTTCTGGCAAACTTGAGAGACCACAGCCCAGTGCCCCGGCAGGTGTGAAGGAATGAGTACTTCGTGTTATAGTCAACTTCTCTGAGAGTTTGTATAAACAGAACTGATCTTTGCAACACCAAATGTGGTGGTGGTGCCTGGCATGACATCCCTCCCACACACATCCAACGACACAATTGCTTTGCAGCACACAAACTACTACACATTGTTGTTGAAGTGTCTGATACAACACACTGATAACAGCTTGAGAGTAAAAATTGTGCCATCTGTGTTGCCCCACAACAGAACAACACACACACCTCTTGTTAGAGGCCATCTCAAGCATCTCTTCCTTCTTCAACAGACCAGACATAGGAACATAGGTGGCATGGCCCCTCAAATATTGGTCTTTTTGTGTATGAAGTGCAGGAAACTGACCACACCTACTTGGCCTCCTCTATGATTAAATGTTCCTTGCCTTTGCACTCCCTCCCACCCCTCTCCGGTCCACTCTCCCTGTCCCTCTACCATATAAGGTCACAAACCAATGAGGTATCAAGTCAATCATCTAACCCAAAAGCTCAGCACAAATAACAACACACCAGTTCTCTAGTTACAACTAATGCAATGCTATCACCAGTAAGGTCACACACCAACCATTCCAAACACTACACTACATTTTGGTAAGCCTATATTGTTTCCATGGAGAAAGGAGGGACAGGAGTGTCCTCTTCTACGAGTTGATGTCGGTGCAGTTGGTGACAAAGGCTTTGCCATTCCACTTTGTCTTGTACTGTTCAGGAAGAGCATGTTCAGTCTGCAATGATGAGCCCAGGAATGAATCAGGGGGTTAGAGATAAAGGCAATACACTCCCACACACAATGCACCCCCCACACACACACACACACACATACACCATTCATGTGTCTAATCTGGGTACACACATTGAACAAATCACACATTATAAATCCAAGTGGGTTGAGTTTTGAGTAAACAACATTTATAAGTGTGAAAGTTTGTAATTGCTTTTAAAGGTGAGTGAATAGCAAGACATAAAAACACTGCACAACAGATTGAAATGTGTTCACACACAATAGTTCACAAACAAACAGAGACAAATGTACTCTCTCCAACTCTGCCCCAACTCTTCTCCAACAAACTCACAAAGTCTCCAGCAGTGGTCGTTGATGGGACACATATGTTCATCTCAGAAGACTTGGCTGTCACGATCTCTGCATTCAGTGAAGCCTTGCTTAGATACACCTGACAACCATCTGTCTTGTCGATGGAGACTGTTGGACATGCCCCATTGATCTACGGCAGTGAGTCCAAGGAGGGGAGGAGGTGATGAAGAATAGGGGAGGAGGTGATGGAGAAGAGGGGAGGAGGTGATGGAGAAGAGAGGAGGAGGAGGTTAGATGAGGGGTGAGATGAAGAGGGAGAGGCAAAGGTATGGCTTGATTATTCTTCCCATCCCATGTCTATGGCATTTCATTACAGGCAGTGACCTGGTTACATCACACAGCTAGCCAGCTCTACATACTATGGCATCCCCTTAGGAATGTGCCCAATCCTAAACACAATCTAACCACTGGCATGCACCAACATGCACTGAGTACTGTATCAGGCCATCTGTGGGCACACCCTGATATGAGGGGTCCTAAGTGCTCACCACAGCACACATCACTTGGCAAACACCAACTAAGCTTTCACTATGGCAACGAGGATGGTACACTTGTACCCTTTGCATGGAATTTCTAATGAAAAAGAAGGGCCTTTTTTTCCAAGGGGTTTTGCAGTGGTTAGGAAAGTGTGGTACATACCTGAACTTGAATGCTCTGTGAGTTGACAACCTCCACAGCTGAGATGACATCATCAAATACCACTGCCACATGCTTGCAGTTGTCTGAGAGAGAGAGGGAGAGAGAGAGGGAGAGAGAGAGGGAGAGGGAGAGAGAGAGGGAGAGAGAGGGAGAGAGAGAGAGAGAGGGAGAGAGAGGGAGGGAGAGAGGAGGTAAGTGGGAGGAGAGGTAAAGGGAGCGGGGAGTTGAACAGGAGATAATCAAGTAAAACACACACACACACACACACACACATACACACACACACACACACACACACACACACACACACACACACACACACACACACACACACACACACACAGAGCGACCCAGGAATGAAATCATGAACCATGATAGGCTACAGACATGCTACCTAGTTTCTCATTATGGCATTGGGACCACAAACATCTACACAGCAAATCAAGGTCACATTACAAGAATCTTTCCAAACGGGAAGCCTTGTTTCACCTCCTCCTCCTACACATACACACGCACACACATCCCCCACCACCACTTACCAATGGCAATGGAGTTGCACTTCCCTGACACCTTGACGACAGACTTGTTGCATTTGAAGATGTACACAGTCTGCTTGGAGTTGACTTTAAGGTCAATACTCTTGTTACCCTCCTGCCATTCCTGCATAGGCAACCAGCACACATTGGTCACACACCAGACTGAACATACAATAGGGTTAGTT
This sequence comes from Ephydatia muelleri, assembly GCA_013339895.1. Lineage (NCBI taxonomy): Eukaryota > Metazoa > Porifera > Demospongiae > Spongillida > Spongillidae > Ephydatia > Ephydatia muelleri. Next base: position 13,454,291 of record JABACO010000005.1, read on the forward strand.
CAACAAATGGACCTAAAGCTAATTATCAGCACACAAAGGGGCCATACACTGAACACTAGTGGGGGTGTGGTTTGCATGAACCAGGGAACAACCTGTCAAAAACAGTTTACAAAAAGAGACATTTTATTTATTGTAAGGGGATTGTGGAAACACAGCATATTGTTATGTGGCATAATCCCGTGGACTCCCTTATCCTAGCACAGCAGCCTATTAATAGTAGCTGGAGGATTATAAATACAACATTGCCTAATATGGTATCACTACCTGACCACTAAAAGGAATGCACACAACAGTTAGGATTAGTTACACACTACTGAGTGAGGGGGTGGGACAGTGAAGGGGGAGTGAGAATGGTACTTACAATGGTCCACTTCTTGTCATTCACCAGTTCACACACAGGATTCTTCTTGGCCTGGGTACCAGTAGCCCCAGATGGCTTGCTTGCAGAGGTGGCTGCTGGTTTGTCCTCAGCCTTCACCACAGAGGAAGCTCTCAGTGCTGGGTTCTTGTAGGTCTTCATATCATTAGTGACCTTGCGCAACCCTAAGGAAACGGTTGATGAGTGGAAGACATAAATTGCATATGCAATGCCAGGGCTTTCAGCTAATGAGGGCTGCCATAGGACTTTACATGGAGCTGGCCCTCCTCACCATGCAACTCTGTTGTGTTGGCATGTGTTATGTCATGTGAATGTATTGCATGTCAGATGCACTGTTTTGTCAACAACCACAAATAGGGGTCAGTGCAAATAGAATAAAATACAATGATTGAAATAAAAAACAGCGTACTGGTCATGAATCAGGTCAAACAGGTTTAAGCGTATCAGGTCAAACAGGTTGGTACAATCAGACGCAAGACAGCTCACCAGAGGTTATATCCAATCCCTTGTTGAGGGCAGCCAACAGGTCACCACGATCAGACTCTGGTTCAGCTGCCTGTGCGCTGGAGTGGCCCTGGGGCTGGACGGCAGGGGGAGGAGGAGGGGGCGGGCCAGCAGCGGCCGGAGGAGGAGGGGGTGGGGGACCTGCTCCTGCAGGAGGAGGAGGGGGAGGGGCAGTACCAGTGAAGTCAGCACCCTAGCATGGTGTGTGGAGGAGAGAGATGGTGGGAAGGAGGAGGGAACAGTGTGTGTGGAGGAGAGAGGTGGTGGGAAGGAGGAGGGAACAGTGTGTGTGGAGGAGAGAGGTGGTGGGAAGGAGGAGGGAACAGTGTAAACACACACATACATGAGGTCACAACATTTTCCCAAACAACAGAAGGCAAATGTGTTAGGAGACACATGCCCACATGCACCACAAACAAAAACACACACAATTACACAACACACACACACGCACACACACGCATACACACTCACACACACGCACGCACGCACACACACACACGCATGCACACACACATGCACACACACACACACACACACACACACACACACGCACACACACACACACACACACACACACACACACACACACACACACACACACACACACACACACACAGCTTCTGGCAGCAGGGATAAACATGACCACTGATGGACACACATACCAAACGGACCATTGCCCACCCACTAAGCCGTGGCAACTTCAATATGGTGGGAGTACAATGGTGGGAGGTGGCCCACCAGCATCTCCAGACACAAGCATTCTATTGGACCACACAGCACCCCCACAGGATATGGACCCACCCCCACACAGGATAGCATGGGTGACTAGATAACCTGCTTAACAGGAAATCCTCCAGCAATGTGAGATGGCACTGGCATTAGTGGAGGTGGAGTAGGGAGGGTGTGTCAGGGGAAGAGAGGGTGTGTCAGGGAAGAGAGGTGTGTCAGGGGAAGGGAAGGTGTGTCAGGGGAAGGGAAGGTGTGTCAGGGAAGAGAGGTGTGTCAGGGGAAGGGAAGGTGTATCAGGGGAAGGGAAGGAGTATCAGGGGAAGGGAGGGTGTGTCAGGGGAAGGGAGGGTGTGTCAGGGGAAGGGTGGGTGTGTCAGGGGTAGGGAAGGTGTGTATGGTGGTTAGAATTTTTATAACTACTTTGCATGAGGAGGTGGAGATGGGGAGGAGGTATGATGTGAGGGGAGATGGGGAGGAGGTATGAGGTGAGGGGAGATGGGGAGGAGTATGAGGTGAGGGGAGATGGGGAGGAGGTATGAGGTGAGGGGAGTAGTGATGGGAAAGGAATAAGAGGTGAGAAAGAAGGAGGAAGAGGAGTACACCAGAGCAATTGACATGTGGTTTAAGATAGGTAAGCTAGGAGATGGAGGAGTAGGAGGAGTATGTCATAAGCTGTCATAAGGTTAACAGTGCACAGAAATGGGACCACAGGAATGAGGAGGTGTGTTCCTCCCAAAGGGTCACAAAGGTCACCAGGGTGTTAAGGGTGACACCATCCTGGATGCACCCTTACTGCACCAAGGAGACTTGGTTACTTCACCAGTGATCCTTTCTATACAGTACAACCACACACATAAACTGGTTCTAACGATGAACATCAAACCACATGCAAGCTGTAGCTAGTCCAGTGTGGCTGGCTGTAATCTAGGACTCTCCCTATTGGGCGCCACTCACATGCAACCTGACACGCATAAGAGAAGACCAGCTTGCCCTACAAGCTAGCTGCAGCATTAAAACCCTACTCACTTGGACATCACATTTTCAAATCAAGTTAACACTATTTCTACAAGGACAGTAGTGACCCACTGGACAGTGGTACCAGTGACCCACTGGACAGTGGTACTGGTAGTGATCCACTGGACTCCATTTTCACATTAAGGTCACACCCACTTACAGTGCCGTTCCACACCAGGCCAGTGGTATGGTACTGCTTCACGTACTCTTCCAGAGACTTGATGGTGCCAGTGAATGCCTTCACCCATTCCACATGTGTCCTGGTGTGTGATTAGTGATGGTGTGACATCAGTGATAGAGCATGGTGCATACTGTTCAGACAGACACGTATTGCATAGCAATGATACTGTAATGGGTCATGATATTATATATGTATGACATTGCACAGCAGGAGGGTGCAGACGTTCGTGAATTGGGAGGACACTAAGATTAGAAGCTGTAATAGGATGCTCGTGTTATACATACTCAACTGTGACTGTAAAAATAAAATGTCGCAAATTAAACCTTTGCTGGCAGTCCTAAAACTGCGCACTTGTATTCACACCCACAACTGGGGTCTAGCTACACATGCATGTAAGTATGCCACTGTGAAAATGAGCAAACAAGAGTAATTCAAGTTTGGCTGACACGGAAGAACAAGTGCCAAAAATAATCTTGGATCTGTGCATGCAGAAGGGTTAAAGATGGGTTGGGTGGTGGTGTGATGGGAGGGTGAGGACGTGACAGGGGATTGGGACACACAGTCTCCTTACTCGTCTTGTCCTTTGAAGTCCTTCAGCACTCGATTGGAATAAAACTGCGACTGGTCTGCCATCTCTTTGATGTAAGGTGCAGGCTTGGGGGCCTAAAGGGCAGGGCATGTCATCACAGGATGCTAGTGGCCCTCCCCTCAGTGCTTACCACCCTGACCCAGCCAACGGCTGCAATGCCTTCCTTGACTGCCATCAGGTGATTGAATTGCTTGGAAGTGCGTCTCTTCTCGCAGAAGTCCTGTGAGGTGTGGTGGCGGTGTGAGAGGTGTGGTGGTGATGGTGATAAGGTGTGGTGGTGATGGTGATGAGGTGCGGTGGTGTGATGAGGTGTGGTGGTGATGAGGTGTGGTGGTGTGATGAGGTGTGGTGGTGATGGTGATGAGGTGCGGTGGTGTGATGAGGTGTGGTGGTGATGGTGATGTGTGATGGTGATGGTGATGAGGTGTGGTGGTGATGGTGATGTGTGGTGGTGATGGTGATGTGTGGTGGTGATGGTGATGTGTGGTGGTGATGGTGATGTGTGGTGGTGATGAGGTGTGGTGGTGATGGTGATGAGGTGAGGGAATAAAGTCGATTGTGGCCTACAAAAGCATACACAACACACCATACCTGTGCTGATCCAATCAGATCGCTTAAGTGTTTCACGGCTTTTTCAAGCAGATCCTTTGGACACAGGTAAGGAGTTAATTGCTCCACTCCAATCTGGCCTCTTAACTTACTGGCTTGGGCAGTTTGTACTTGGATGCCAGAAGAAGATACTTCCTCTGCTCTTGAAACACCTGTTGTACCAGCTTAGCCTGGAGAAAGGGAGGGAAAGGGGCCCCATGTGACCACAATACTGGGTGCACACAGTGACTGCACATCACATGATCTGCACATCACATGATCTGCACATCACATGATCTGCACATCACATGATCTGCACATCACATGATCTGCACATCACATGATCTGCAGGGCCTGACACAGCAAGTGGTGGTGATCAGGTGTTGTGGTTTGCTATTGTTCCCACTGTTTTCAGGTATGGTTTCACTTTGCAAACCCCCTCCACATGTTTTCATATTACAAAATGCCCTTATATGGCAGATTCTTTACAGGGAAACAACCACTGAAAAATGTTATTGAAGTTTGTTGATATGAAAATAAATATCATTTATCAATTGCTTCAAAATAAATTGAAGATAAACCTACACATTTGGTAGCAATGTTCCCATTAAAATTACAGACCATTAAGACAACCCTGTTCTCTGTAGTCCGTAGCATGGCAAGATGCCCCATAGCCAGCATGTGTAGTAGCTATGTGTCCAAAGGGTGCCATACCCAGCATGTGTAGTAGCTATGTGTCCAAAGGGTGCCATAGCTAGCATGTGTAGTAGCTATGTGTCCAAAGGGTGCCATAGCTAGCATGTGTAGTAGCTATGTGTCCAAAGGGTGCTTAGGTTTCATCGCTCTAGATTTTAGGGAATCATCGCTTCTTCAGCCATCAAGCTTTCTGTTGTGATTAGGTCCATGGGATTGATCTCTCTAGTGGTTCCCGGATGGTTGAAAAATGCTGCCTTTAACAAGTCAAACACTCAAGCATGTAGGAAACATTTCATGACACATACAGCCCTGTTCTGCGAATGCTGGGGGGGGGGGGGGGGGGGGGGGGGGGGGGGGGGTTTATACCTATTTGATCGGAAGATCTGTTGGGACCCCTCTTGTCACCAACGTACCTACCAAGGCCTTATGCAAAGTTACAAAGTTAGTGATGGAGGCATGTTGTTCAGGTGAGACCTTCGACTGATGCCACTAAAAGGATGTCTTACAGGCACAACTGCTCTATATCACATACTCAAGCTTGGTTAGGAGAGCATTTGACACACACACACACACACACACACACGCACGCACGCAACACACACACACACACGCACACACACACACACACACACACACACGCACGCACGCACGCAACACACACACAACACACACACACACACACACACACACACACACACATAGCAGAGTCTGAGATCTCTATCAATGCCACTGTTGCTGGAAGTGATGGACTCATGGGCGATTGGCTCAAAGCAGTATGGTACCAGACTCAGTATCAAGCTTAAAATCGTCCATGACAACAATTAATGATGAAGCAATGACCTGGGCTTTAATACTGTGAACATGGAGCCCAAGTGTCCAACTGTGAACCAATAGACCTTAAGATGCAAACATGCCAAAACGGCGAAAATGATCTTTTATAACAAATTGGATGTAAAAATTTTTTAAATGGCTACAAGTATCTCTTTAAAGGCACCAACGCCAATACACCAAGACAGGTTGTATTGCATTGCCCACTCAGAGGCCCCCCCCCCCCCCCCCTACAAGCACTTTAAGTGCATTTGTAACCTGAACTGCGTTCAATATCCGTTAGGCCCACGTGGCATTACAATTCGACACAGATTGCACTGTGTGGAGCAGATGCCCCATACAGATTGTATTTCATAGCACTGTTGAAGTAACAGCAAATAAGAAACATTCCTGGTCACATCTAAAACCAAGGTCTAACTGCCTTGAAGGATTGCTTCTCACTTCATAACCATATACGGAGATACACGCTTATCAGTCTTACATTGTGGAATAATCGAATAACCTTTCACCCAATGACTTACACTGCTGAGGCCCCTCCCCCTCACAAAACTCCCCTTACTAACCCTCACTAACCAGTAGGGTAGGCCCCTCCCCCTCACCACTAACCTGTAGGGACACATCTCCTCCAATCTTATCAGACAGTGCAAGGTACTCCTTTAGTTTCCCACCAAGGATCTGTGTGGGAGGGGAGAGGGAGGGAAGAGGGGTAGGGCGAGGGAGAGAGAGGAGTGGGTAGAGGGAGGGAGGAGGGTGGGTAGAGGGAGGAGGAAGGGAGGAGGGTGGGTAGAGGGAGGAGGAAGGAGGAGGGGGGTGGGGAGAGGGAGGGAGGAGGGTGGGGAGAGATTTATGAGGAATAAGGAGTTTCTGTTCAACACCAATGGAAGTATTGATACAAGCATACATATGTACACACAGATATGTACACACAGATATGTACACACACACACACACACACATATGTACTCACACAAACACATATACGCCACTCCTTATACATGTTTGTTGAGTGTGTGTGTGTGGTGTGTGAAGGTGCAGCACTCCCATCTAAACCGTTTGAACATTTGCCAACTTGGAACTAGATATTTGACCTCATGTTGCACCCCCACAGGTGGGTTGCCAGAGAAACCAAGGCACACCTTATTATCCAATAATTTGATAAAAGGGGAGTCGTGGGTTGGAATGGAATGGGGAAAGGTGATTGGATGGAATGGAGAAAGGTGATTGGATGGAATGGAGAAAGGCGATTGGATGGAATGGAGAAAGGTGGGTTGGGATGGAATGGATGTTTAAGGGACTCCGATTTTTCCTGCAACTTCAGTTCCCATGTCATGTACAAAACCATAACAAACTGCTGCATCAAAACTAACCTCTCATAGAGTGCTGCAATGAACATATGTATTGTTATGTAGTACTAGCATATGTGTGTGTACTAGCATATGTGTGTACTAGCATATGTGCGTGTACTAGCATATGTATGTGTGTGCTAGCATATGTATGTGTACTAGCATATGTGTGTGTACTAGCATATGTATGTGTACTAGCATGTGTGTGTGTACTAGCATATGTATGTGTACTAGCATATGTGTGTACTAGCATATGTATGTGTACTAGCATATGTGTGTGTACTAGCATATGTGCGTGTACTAGCATATGTGTGTGTACTAGCATATGTGTGTGTACTAGCATATGTATGTGTACTAGCATGTGTGTTGCACTTGTTCTATGTACTTATGCCGCCACACAGATTCCCCCCATCATCATATCACACACCCACACAACGGAAACTAAGTACAAAGTACACCCAGCACAAACTCACACATGCGCACATGTATATCACACATTCATACACACACATACAACGCATGCATGCACACATACACACACATACATCAGTACACTTGCGCACAGTACACACGCATGCTTAACATATTCTAATTCAGTGCATACAGGCTCAAACTGACACATATTTAAGTGAGGCCACGTGGTGTTATACAACACAACACAAATACACACACACAGTCACACACACCACACACACACACACACACACACACACACACACACACACACACACACACACACACACACACACACACAAACACCACACACACACCATACCTGATTGTCATACTCCTCCACAAACTCCGCCAAGACTAGATGGAAATCGTGATGGGGAATGGACGAGACGACATACAGGTAAAGAAAGGTCTCAAACCACGCCCACGGCGGTTCGAAACAGCTGTTCCACACTTACCATCGGCAGCTGCACTACTACCTCCTCCCGCTCCTCCACCCCTAGAGGCGAGCGACTCCAACTTCGCTGTCACAGTCTCCAAACGTGTGACAAGGCTGGCAAGGTTTTCCGCCATGTTTCAGAAGGTCCTGTGGATTGGTGCACAAGAACATGATGGTTACACACCCGCAGCCCACACAGATATATTTTGCGCCAAAGCTAGAGAGCTCAATATAATGGCGCCAAGCGGATACCTGTCAAGCAGAAAGCAACAATACAACGCACCTCACGAATGCACTGGTGTGGTTTTAACGATTACGTGATCACGAGACGCAAGTTCCGTTCCAATAATTAATGGCTGCTTTAAAAATAATAATAATATAATAATATAATAATAATAAAATAGAATTTACTTCTTTTAAGTGCTTGATGCAGCATACATTTACAACACCACTGGCCCTGTTTGGCATTTATTTCGTGTATAGGATAGGATGGGTGTCACTGTTTGAAGATATCAAATTTATTAAACGCTAAGAAGATTATACGTCACGTTTCGGGCATTCTTCTAATAAACGCACGAGCATGATAGTGATAGCTTCGTTGTAAAGGGATACAGCAAGGCACAAACCGCGTTGCAAGCACGCGACCAAACATCACGCTATTTCCTTAGAAGATAGGGAAGGACACATGCTGACGAATGGCCATGACGTCGGTTCAAGTTTCGGAGCGGACCAAGGACCCCTCGGTGTGGAACAAAATCACATCGGTTCCCGTTAACTTTTTGGCCGGAGGCGTGGCAGGTGCCGTATCTAGAACAGCAGTGTCACCGTTGGAAAGGATGAAGATATTATTTCAAGTGGGTTCACATCTCAATCAGGTGCAGTTGTTTCATCATACGAACGAAAATGGTTAGATACAGGTTGAAAGACGTGCCGAGGAAAGAAAGTTTCGGGGAATTATCCCATCATTGGTGAAGATTGGCAGAGAGGAGGGAGTGAGGGGGTTACTTCAAGGGAATGGC
>JABACO010000005.1:13464055-13517094 GCA_013339895.1 Ephydatia muelleri
GGTCTGTATGTCAGTGTGAGAGTAACACAATTCAGTCCTCCACCAACGCGTCTCATGGCGCTGTTTAGTGGTAGACCAAGCCAGTATGCCTTTACTGTTCTTTATTATCTCTCCCTTCATTTGCTCCTTCACCTCTCCCTCCTCACCTCCCTACTTCTCCCTCCTCACCCTCACCCTCCCACCTCCCTACTTCTCCCTCTCTCACCCTCCCCTCCTCCCTACTTCTCCCTCCCTCACCCTCCACCCTCTCCCTACTTCTCCCTCCCTCCCCCTCCCCCCTCCCTACTTCTCCCTCACTCACACCCCTCCCACCATCCCCTACTTTCTCCCTCCCTCACCCTCCCACCCTCCCTATTCTCCCTCCCTCACCCTCCCACCTCCCTACTTCTCCCTCCCTCACCCTCCACCTCCCTACCTTCTCCCTCCCTCACCTTCCCTCCCTCCCTCCCATCAGTTTCTTCACATACCAGCTGACCCAAGGGCACAAAGTCCACTGAAGAGGCTTTGTGCTGGGGCAATGGCGGGTGTCATAGCAACAGCATTCACATACCCATTGGATCTGGTGAGAACACGTTTGTCGGCCCAGGGTGAAGGGACAGAGAGAAAATACAGGTGTGCCCTATCTCCCTCCTAACCCCGCCTCTGTCTGGTTATTAAGTTATTGTGTTTTTAAGTTATTTTTTGTTGACAGAAATATTCGGCATGCGTTCCGGACGATTATGAAGGATGAAGGAGGTGTGGTTGGGCTTTATAAGGGGTTGTCCCCAACACTGCTTGGGATAGCACCTTACGTGGGGCTGAACTTTGCTGTGTATGAAACATTAAAAGGTACGACCAAAATGATTCTGCAGCTCCTGTGAGCTCACATCCTCCTCACGCCTATTAAACGCACAGGTTTTGCAGCATCTTACCACAACAGGGACAGCGAGCTTCCTGTGACCTGGAGGCTGGCATTCGGGGGCATTGCTGGTGCCACCGCTCAACTGGGTAAGTCAGTTGGGGGCATTGCGTGTGCCACCAATCCATATTAGCAAGTGCTCTAGCGATGTGGCAGTTAGCAGTTTGCTAGCATCAGTGGAGGTTTTGAATTAGTCTTGCCAAATCAGACGTTCCTCATTCAATGTATGTGTGCCTACACAATGTAGATGAGAAAGGGCTGGGGAAGAGTGCCAGTAGTATGTCTGTGATGTTTGCAATGTTGCCAAAATGCCAGAGCCAATCAGATTGCAGATTATGCTATGGTCGTATGTATGACAACGGCTTGGTGAAAAAATCAGTTAGCATATGTCAGAATCGAACATCCAGTTCATTGTTGACATAGCTTGGTCTAATTTGGGCTATTCGAATTTGGGTTAGTCAGAAGAGTTGGCATTCCCTCCCCCGCCCCCCCCCCACCCTCCCTGCCCTCCAGTCTGTTTTAGTTTTATACCTCATGCAAAGAATCTGACTTGTGGGACTTACATAGCGTACTGATACAAAATTCTATCGATTGTAAAACACAGCAATAATAATTATGCCTATTTCATGTTCCCATTTCTTGTGGATGTGTTTTGTTGCCCTAGGTGAGGCCAGGTGGTTAATCTTTAGCCATCTATCTTGAATGTGTGTCTGGCATGGCTATCCAAATGCGAACACAAACTTGTGTATATTTTTTTGGCAATTGTGAATTGGTATGCAGGGACATTGGCAGGTTAACGATTTCCTCTCTCCATGGCAATGGAGGGGATGGATGTATCCTGGGGGTGGGTGTATGTTGAAGGTGGTCACTTCCTTGCATAATGCTATGGCTTTGGGTCGTCGTTTTTGGCCTGGGCCATCAGAGGAGGATGTCCACTCCTATCTGGATAGGTGAAGTGGGTAGTTGCAATCCTGTCTTGAAGAATTCCATCAGTAAATGAGTAGATATAATGTGGGGTGCCTATCTGGTTTGAAATATATATATCTCTCTCTTTCCACCATCATCGCTGGCAGTGACATACCCTCTGGATGTTGTGCGGCGTAGGATGCAGATGAAAGGAACGATGGAGCACATGTTCCCCTATGACTCTACCCGACATGCTCTGGTCACCATAGTGAGAACGGAAGGTGCCCACGGCCTGTACAAGGGTCTCTTGCCCAATCTGCTCAAGGTGGCTCCCTCAGTGGCCATTGCCTTTGTGACCTATGAAGCTGTCAAGAGCCTCTTGCTGCCCAGCCAAGGCTAGCATGGGAGTGAGGGGGAAACACAGCTTTCCATTTAGGAATCAATTCTCACATTTCATCTCATATGTTCTCTCTTTTTTTATTATTGCATTCAAATATAATGAGTTTTATTTATTTCTGCAATGACTAATTGTTGTACGTACTGTTAGTGAGCGACATGTAGGAAAGAGACCATCACACCCAGGCGTTACAGGAAAATGAATCATCGCATATACCGTTGGTAAAGTTAATTGCCGCTATTAATGAGGATACCTACACCGCAGACAATCTGTACGCACGTGAGCATCACCTCTCAATTAATATTGTAGAATTTTAATAACGGATAAAAGAAATGAAAGAGAAAAAAGATGTCTTCCTGGACAGCCTGTACAAACGTTTACAGGGTGTTTTCAAACAAATTGGAACGTTCTTGGTTGGCATAGAACTCAATGTCAGCTCCAGGTGTCAACGCGGGGCAGCAGCACTATAGTTGTAGTATGGTGCTCCTCCCCTCTGCTGGGCCCCAGCCCCACGTCCGTAGGCTGCAGCGGTCTGGGCATCAGCACCAGGGTATGCACCTGTGTAGTCATAGCCTCCACCATAGGTCTGTCCATAGCTATCAGCTGCCTGTCCATAGCCACCTGTCCTTGCATCTTGGCCGTAACCAGGCACTTGCTGTGCAGCTGCTGTTGAGTGAGAAGCAGTTAGGAACCAGCTTGCTAAAGTGCAGGGGGACATCAATCCCACAGGTCAGTATTGCAACCAATTCCTACTTTAACCCTTTATATTCCTCTAGTCTCACCAGTTGTTGGCTGTGGGGGAGCACTGTTGTAGCGATCGTAACCACCAGAGTATCCTCCCTGGGAGTACTGTCCATACCCACCCTGTCCACCATAGCCACCACCATATCCACCTGTAAGGGGAGGACACACCCACACATCAATACAAAATGGCCTTATCTAGGGTGGAATTAGTTGCAGAACTGCAACAAGTTTGAAGACAATGTAACATTCAGTAAAAACATACTGATAAGTGCTGAAGACAAATGCCATCAAAGAAAACAAAACTTCCAGCCACCAAGCCCAGTGCAGGATACAAACAAACACACACACACACACACACACACACACACACACACACACACACACACACACACACACACACACACACACACTAAGAGGTCACTAACACCAACCCTTGTACTTCCAGCCACCAAACCACTAAGTGGTGACAAGTGACTAAGTCAACACCATCCCATGAAAGGTAATGGATTATACACCCTAAGTGATTGTCACAACACAACCCCTTCCCCCTCCTTTTACTACAATTGGCAGGTGATAAGCAACCCTTAACTCACCATATCCTCCATACTGCTGCCCCTGGCTGTACCCACCTCCATAGTTACCATATCCTCCATATGCTCCGCCCCCATATGGAGCATAGCTCCCACCACGACCATAGGCTGCAAAAATCAAAGGAGTGAGAGATGTGCATTAATTGGAGCATTTGAGATGGTACTATTGTCCCTGGCTCAGAGAAGGTACTGCAATGACACTTGAACATCAAGGCAGTGAAGACGTACCAGAGTGATTCTCTAGGGCCCCACAATTATGCACACCAAGACGAACAGATGGGTGCAACTCAACAGGGACCCCACAAAAAAACAGTACACCTCTAGTCCCACTGCCCCATTGCACACCAGCAAGTTAGTAGAGTATTATGACATACATGGTTGGTAGCTGCCTCCCTGTTGATAGCCTCCACCTCCACCACCTCCTCCACCAAGAGGTCTTGGTCCTGGGTAGCTCTGAGGCCCAGTTGCCGAGAAACGAGGCTCTGCCTTCTTGACTTCAACCTGAAAGATAAAGAAAACCACATAAGAGAGTAAGATCAATATAAAACCAACAAGTGCAAATTCTGTCAATCCATGCAATAGTCATAATTAAAACATGAAATGGAAATGAAGTGACCCAGTGCAAAGTTAATCAACATAACAAGCAAGCAACTTGAGCGACTGCTACACACAGGATGGGTGAAACAACAGACACACACACACACAAACACGCTTGCACACCGTTTTTCCGTTGATCTGGTGGAAATGAATCTGGCATAGTCTATCCACCACGTCTTCAGAGTCAAAGCCAACAAATCCAAACCCTATATCCAAGTACAGTAGGTAGTGGTACTTAACTGTCCTTAAGTACACGCACACCCTGGTTACACGTGTGGCAGCAGTTTATAAATACAATTGGAAGCTAGAAATGGGAGAGCTAGAGAGTTATAGCAGGACATATTGCAATAGTTACAAGACTGGTCATCATTGCCCCCAACACACTGAGGGAAGTAGTATCTATATAGTTAAAACATACTGATGGGAGGGGGAGATTAAAAGGTAGTAGACATTAAAATGTAAAGACCAGCCAAACCTCGCATCCTCTGAGTAGCTTTGTCAAATTTCAGGTCTATTTCTGTGACCTAATAACGAGGGAACATATAGTCAGACTTTATTGGTAAGTGGAGCATCACAACGTACAGGTCCAAACTGGCCAAAGAAGTTCCTGACGTCCTCTTCAGTTGTACCAGCAGCTATTCCTCCAACAAACACTTTCTTTACTCTGCCATTGAAGCTTCCACCTTGCTGGGAGGTTTGGAGTAAAAAAATTTAATTCACAATTTTGGCTCCACATAACCATACAGAAACAGCTTACCGATGGAGGAGTTGCAGATTTCATGGTAGCGGGTTTGGGGTCGATCTAGTAATAGAACGATAATTTATACCTTAACGTTTCTCAAAGTGCGCATTAATTAGAGGCTCACTGTTTTGTTGTCCAGCGTGTGTGGTCCGTTCTTCATCACCTCCTCCACGCTAGCCTGGTCAGTGAAGGTCACGAAGCCAAACCCTCTGCAGACAAAGAACCGGAAAAAGGTTTCGACACATCGCTGCTTTAAAACATCATACTCAAAGTCGCACGTGCTGCATCCGACCGCACCCTATTGCATTTCAGATGCCTTTCGCTTTGCTAACCTGGGTCGCTTTGTCATTGGATCCTGCATGATGACGCAGTCAGAAACCTCTCCATACTTGGAGAAATACTGCTTTAGCCCATCTGGATGAAAATTATAATGGACAGAAGGCTACTAAAAATGGCGGCTATATACAAAAGTGTTGCGCTCACCTTCGGTTGTCTCCCAGCTAAGACCACCGACAAATATTTTGCTGTATAAACAAACACAAACTGTAGCAACAAGCAACAGCAAACAGGTGCACCAAACTAACCCAGGTTCGATAGATGCCGCTTGAGTACTCTCCATTTGCAGCGCTGCTTTCGCAAGTGAAGACGAAAGAAAGGAAGACTTAGAAGCAAAAAGGAGTTCAACTTATACCAGTAGTGCTTAGTTAGCCTAACGATTAGGGCTACCTTAGCCTACGATTACAAAAGATTAACTACACACTCCCTACGGTGCCAAATGGCAGAACGGACTAATTAGTACATTCCACCCGCTTACCACTTTGCGCATGCGCTAGCGCAAGTAAATACCGTAAATATTCGATGGCTTTGCAACTAGCGACACGCGTCCTGTTGTTACTTTACTTATAAGAAGTACAGCCATATTTTTAGCATAATGATATTCTAGCATATATGGATGATATTAGTTCGGTACAAAATGTCAATAAGGTAACGTCATATGCGTCCTTAGAATCCCAAGTTAGAGCAAAATCCCGACAAGGAAGGGCGCATTGTCTATCATGCAGCAAAAATTTACATGTAGTGTACATCGTGGCAATTTTAATGAAACTTTTAAATGACACCATCACACAATACATATCAGGAAGCCACAACAAAAGCACACGGGATGTCAAGGCCACAACTATAAACTACCACTTGCAGAGATTCGCACTTAGGATGATGTCTCGCCGCGCGTCCTCGTGGTGCTCCTGCAGAGATACAATTTCATTAAATCTCATATGGCACATGTCCTACTCGCCTATCGATTGAAGCAATTTTTGTCATGTACAACGGCAACGTGTTTTGCACAACTACATCCATCAGTTGCACACAACAGACGTACCCCATAAAGTTGAAGCCGCGTTTAACTTTATTATACGCCTGCTATGACACCCAGCCACGATTTGTAACTTGGCCAAGTAACGCCACAGGCATTTCATATGCCGCGACGAGTCGCTCACGAAACGACGATGATCAGAAACTTACAAATCCCTCACTTGTTAATGAAATGCACTTCAACCAACTTTGGTCAGCAACTTGCAACGTCGAATGATACCTTTGACAACGAAATAAAGGTCAAAATAGTAAGAATGAAGCACAAAAATACTACCTAAAAATAGCATAGGTGTCTAGAAAGAAAAATGTGTGCCTGGCGAATTAAGGTACTAGCATGGCACAACAGGAACCGGATGGCCCCAGACCAAGTTAGTGAAGACGGACCAGGTTTTAATGTTGGCCCATAATGACGTTGCCACAAGAAGGACGGCTCGTGGCACCAACTACGGGATGGGCCTCTTTTACTAAGAACATAAAAAAACGTACCTTTTACCATGTTACATCACTTGCAGGACTGCAACGGCTCTGGATTCGACTGAGAGAGGCAGAATGGAAATAGAGCTTCTACCAGCTTCCACATCGTGCAACATGTCCCACAAGTACTATTTGCCCACGATGGCAATAGATCATCTTACACATCCACATGGCAAAGAGAATGACAAAACGAAAAGTCCACGTGTGATTTATATAAAATATCGCGCTTGCGCAGTTGTGCAGAGATAATTGAACCTGCGGTGTAGAGTTGATTGATGATTGATGAATATCATTACAAACCGTAACTGACACAACGGAGAAAAGGATCGCTTTTCTATTGTCGCAATTGAATGTCAACACTAAGATCTACAGTTTGACGTTGATTCCATGTCACAAAACGGTTGCTCGAGTTAGTTCTTGTGCTCATCCAAAAAATCATATAGTAGTAGCAGAGATAATACCAAGATCAAGAAGTACAGTTACATCACCTCCCATGCGTGCCATTCTTTCACACCTGTTGCCTTTGAAACTACTGGAGTCTGCGGCCCTCGCTCCATGTCATTTTTGACGGACTTGGGTCGCCGCATTGTGAACACCACTGGGGAAAAAAGCTCTTTGGCATACTCCTGCAAAAGTTTTCAGTGGCCATTCAGAGAGGGAATGCTGCATCTGTTTGGGAACTTTGCCTCCAACCCTTTCCCCTCCTTTGAATAATGGTGTTTAGTTTTTATTTTGATGCTATATATTCAGGAATAATTAATTTTTTTACATTACAATATATCTCTGGTAGTAGGAACGGTTTTGAATAACAGCAGTAGTTTCCCTAAAGGCCATATAGACGTACACGGAGATAGGCCTATATTTAGCAACACACTCAATAGAGCACGCTGATAGATGTGCTAAATATGGGCCATTTTATTTTCCCACTCCATTGTAGACAATCATCTTGTTTCCGTGCTTTTTACACCACGAATAATTGTCTTTTAATCCTATATGCTACCAGCTTTCTCGTAGTGAATTCTTTTTATTTACTCTTATAATGTAGATTGTCTTTACGGTAATGCGTCCTCCATAGTTCATGACGTGATTGCTGCCTGTGCAATACCGAGGTACAACTGTTTAGAGCTTCATCTCCGGTATACTTGAGCTCTGCTATGGCTATTCGCCAGAAATGTTTAACCGTATCCTTGGTTACGACAGCGCTCGCTAGCCCGACACTCAACGCGTTTAAGCGAACAGGATATCACACCTAAGATAAAGATTCCACGAGGAAACCTTACGACATTGTAATTGCGCCCGAACAGGTGGTATTTTTGTTTTAGACGACTTTCACATGCATACAACACGCTGCAAATAAATGCGAGTGAGAACGCTTGAAAGACTGGAAGAAGGTCAAACAACAAACAACAATTCTGTCACTACCGAGGTGGCGGATAATTGTACGCAGCACCCCCCCTAGCTTGTCCTGTTGCCACGGAACCGCCTCGCCCATAGCTACCAGGTTGCGCATCTCCAGCAGCTGAATAATTTGCTCCAGAGTAATCATAAGCATAGCCCTGCCCATAGCTATCACTGGCGGTCTGCTGTCCATAGCCAGCTGCTGTCCTTGTGTCCTGAGGATAGCCAGCAACAGGAGTCCCAGCAGCTGTTGACAGGACCATTTTTATAGCAGCAGATTAATAAATACCACAACACTAACACAGAATGACTCAACAGACATTAGCAGGGAAACCCCCCCCCCCCCCCCCCCCCCCTTTCAAATGCTTACAGTAATTATACGCAGATGTAGGGTATTCAGCCCTTGGTTGCTCGGCAGGCGTTGTCGGGGCCTGTTGAGCAGTGCTGCCCATCCTGTCATATCCATGGTGATATCCCCCACCTCCACCCTGCGAGTACTGGCCATAGGGTTGACTATAGCCTCCATAACCTCCTCCACCTGCAAAGAATACCAGGTTCAAAACCTTGCCACACTAATGTGCTGCCATCACCACTATGATGCAACCAGAAGGCTGTTAATGCAATACTACTAATATGTGCCTGGCAACTGCTCTGTGAAGTCTGCTATCACGCACAGACGACTTACACAATCCAACCAGTCTAAAACCAAGCATCTCATTGCTCTACGCCTGCTTTGACACCTGGCCAAGACTAAGTAAACATGGCCACGCAACGCCACAGGCAGCTTGACGGAGCTACTGTCCCTTTTACCACACGTCATACTGCCAAAGACATACCAAAGCACTTACCGTAACCTCCACCATACTGCTGCTGTTCTTGGCCGTAACCATAGCTACCATATCCACCAGAATACCCACCACCATAACCTCCACCTCCTCCTCTGCTTCCATATGCTGTCATCCATGAAAAGGAAGATGGGGTGAATGTTTTTGTTTTTTTTACAAAGTAACAGTGTAAACCCAAATACTGCAAAATATACTTGTGCATTTAAAGTGTGTAGTGTCACTGGCAAATTAGGTAGCAACATGGTATGAAGGAAACATGCAAGTCCCCAGACCATGTGCTGAAGACACGCCAGGTTATACATTATAGGCCCATTATGACGTTGCCACAAGTGAGAGCGACTGTTTGTGACACCAACTACGGGATGGGCCTCTTCCTCCAACCACAACAGGTGGTTAAAAATTTTCAGTGACTTACACTGATGATGATATCCACCTTGTGCAGGGTACCCGCCCCCACTGCTTCGTCCCATTGGTCCAGATCCTCCAGCTCCACCCCCAAAGCCTTGAGTTTGAGAGAATCGAGGCTCAGCCTTCTTAACTTCAACCTATTTGAGTTGGTTGGTGGGACAAAAGTAAATAAAAAGTATATTGGAATAAAGAATATTAGACATTGAACTATTTCACACACAGAGATAACATAAAGGCCCATATGTGGAAAATCTTTACACCTACCATGCCCGTACAAATTAAAGGAATGGTACATTCAAATTGCACACCGTTTTTCCGTTGATCTGGTGTAAATGAATCTGGCATAGTCTATCCACCACGTCTTCAGAGTCAAAGCCAACAAATCCAAACCCTATATCCAAGTACAGTAGGTAGTGGTACTTAACTGTCCTTTAAGCACACACACGAGACTATTGCGCTGGTTATAATGTAATCTGGGTCTAGAGATGAAGAGGCTAGCAAGAATACAGTTACTCGCATACACCACCCTTTCAACGTGTCACGTAAGTGACTCCATTATTGCCAATATACGTTGTAGATTAGACAGAATAGGTTCAACTAGTGCTTATGCAAACCTCTCATTCGCTGCGTTGCCTTGTCATACTTCAAGTCGATCTCTGTCACCTGGCGAGGATTACAAAATTCATAACAGAAAAAAAAAAAACACGATTGCCAGAACGTACGGTTCCAAATTGAGAGAAGAAATTGCGAATATCATCTTCCGTTGTGCCAGCTGCTATCCCGCCAATAAAGACTTTCCGTACACGTCCGTTAAAACTGCTCTGCAGCTATAGCATAAGATGATTAGAGTTACTTTCTCAAAAACGGTACTGCAGTATAGCACTATTACAAAACGTGCACAGGAATTTACCGAGGGTGGCGTGGCGGTTTTTACTGTAGCTGGTTTCGGATCAATCTGCGCACATACATAATGGGCATGCATGTATTAGATTACACGCGCGCGGGTCTTTTCCAAGAACTTACAGTTTTGTTGTCGAGTTGGTGTGGGCCATGCTTCATCATTTCGTTCACACTGCTAGGGTCCGCATACGTCACAAATCCGAACCCCCTAATAGATAACGGACGTGATACACGCAGTACTCAGTGAGGCGATGCTCTCGTCCTGGGAGTCGAGTTCACCGACGAACGTCCTTACCTCGGTCGTTTTGTGATGGGGTCCAGCATGATGACACAGTCAGAAACTTCACCAAATTTTTGGAAGTAGCCTTTTAAGCTTTCTGTGAACGAATTTGAGGGACGCGTCACACACACACGCGCCACTACACCAGCTTGCCACGTACCTTCAGTTGTCTCCCAACTCAATCCGCCCACAAAAATCTTTCTGGATATAAAAACACAAGGAATTTAAACATAACATCCTATTGAGATATTGGGTCCAACTGCTTACCCTGGCTCAAGATTCGATGAATTGTCGGAATTCTCCATTTGAATAAGTTTTCGTTCTAGTTCAAATCACGCTCAAAATACGACGAAAAAGTAAAGAACCAAACTATTACTCCAAAAAAAAAAACTGATGTAGTTCTAAGCTCTTAGTTGTTCGATTACAAGTGATTTACAAAGCTTCTATAAATCACGTATCGAGGTAAGCATAAATAAGCACGTGTTCGAAAACGCGCTCAATCACGTTTGCTATACGCATGCGCAGAGTGCATAAACAGTCATTATTTATATCGTATGTGGGTATCTTACTGGTCGGCGCGGTCAGAGATAATATATAGATTATCTCTGGCGCGGTGAACATATATATGTCCCTCCCGACAATCACTCATCTCTCCTAGGATAGGTCATCTTTGTACACACATAGATCATCCATGGGGAAACAGGGGGTGTAACAAAATGCATGTGACATATAGCAAATTCACAATTTCTCCTACGCCGCAAGGTTACAAAGTGAGATAAAATACCGTTATATATGGTACCCAAACGATTTACTATTGTATTTTAAAATCCAACTTAGGTCTTTCAGTGGCCAAAGTGGATAAAGTCTGCTTTACTTTTGTGCATGACAACTGAGAGGTCATCACTTGTCCACGTGCAGATGGGGCGTAAAAGGGGAGGCTTTATTAGTTAGACGTGTAAATATTGGCATAAAGCTAGCTCTTTTCATTTAATATCATCAGCAGCTGATAGAATTATATAACGAGCTAAACATCTAAATAATTATTATAATTCATAAAGGGTTTTGGATGTGTGTGTGTGTGGGGGGGGGGGGGGGGGGGGGGCGGTTAGATCTGCCACTGCAGTATGAGAGCATTTCTATATTTTGGAGACCAGTATGTAATTCAAATGAATTTCATTTCGGATCGAAGCTGATTTGATTTGAAGGTGTGCTTGGATGTAATGTACGATAAGAAGGATCATTTCCCACAATATACAAATTTTGTCGTAGTCAATTTCATTTTGTACAGGCGCGTGGCGGTTTGGCTTTACTATATTTCCGGCATTTCCAAAATGGTAAACGCATGCGCGTTTCATCAAAGGCACGTGCGCAAATAAGGGCCGGCTGGGGATTGGAGAGAAAAAGTTCTTTGTTTAGAGCGCCATGTCGACCAAAGTCCCCTACCTCTCCAGGCTGGGGATATACCGCATTTCCATCGAAAAGCAGGAAACTTTACTCAAGCTCATAGTTCTCTCAGCTGCGGCAATTTTGTGTGAGTTTGTGAACCCTTGCACAAAGGCAGGGAGAAAGTAACCATCCTCCGCCCATTGCCTTCGTCGCGTAGCTTTTTCAACCAGACTGTTCGCCGTCCTGAGATTCGAGAGTGTCATCCACGAATTTGACCCGTACGCCTTTCGGCGAAAACTTCTTCCCGCGCTAGTTTAACTCTATCCTGTCTGTCTCCTTCGCAGCTACTTCAACTTCCGAAGCACCAAATACCTAGCGCAGGAAGGGTTCTACAGCTTTCATAACTGGTTCGATAGTCGAGCATGGTATCCTTTGGGCAGGATTATTGGAGGTACCATCTACCCAGGTAAGCCACCACAACCCGGCAAAGCCGCACCGTAATAAACAACCTCTTCTGTGGCCTAATTTTTGGTGTCCCGTATCGCTACGAAACAGGTCTGATGGTCACCGCTGCCGCTCTCTATCACGTGCTCCACGCCGTCAACATCACCATCGATGTGAGGGAGGTGTGTGTGTTCCTGGCTCCACTGTTCTCCTCTCTGACTGTACTGGTCACCTACTACCTCACCAAGGAGCTCAAGGTGAGGGTCTGGTGGGCGAGATTTTCTCAGCACTGGTTAATAGAGTATTATTGGTGAACATGTTTCCTCCTTGAGGTTAAACCATAACTTCACCACAGCGTGTAGACTAAACGGTTTTCCCTCACCCACATCATGCCTCCCCCCCCTTTTTGCAGGATGTTGGCTCTGGTCTTGTGGCAGCTGCCATGATCTCCATCGTGCCGGGCTACATTTCCCGCTCTGTGGCGGGCTCGTACGATAACGAAGGCATTGCCATCTTCTGCATGCTGCTGACCTACTACATGTGGGTGAAGGCAGTCAAGACTGGGTCCCTCTTCTGGTCCACTCTCTGCGCCCTAGCCTACTTCTACATGGTAGGTCTGGGGACTTGTGTTGTATGAAACGTGACCCCATCTCCCTTCAGGTTTCTTCTTGGGGAGGTTATGTGTTCTTGATCAACCTCATCCCCCTCCATGTCCTCACTCTGATGGTGACAGGACGCTTCTCTCATCGCATCTACGTGGCCTACTCAACGGTGAGTGTGCATCTGGTAGCCACTGTTCCATGACATGGGCTCCTATTACTCCTCCCCCTTCCCTACAGGTGTATGTGCTGGGGACCATCCTTTCTATGCAGATCTCTTTCGTTGGCTTCCAGCCAGTGCAGTCCAGTGAGCATATGGCGGTAAGTGTTGACCGCACCCACCCAATGTGCCTTCACACACACATGTACGTATGCACAACTCACACCAACCCATCTCACATCAGAACACATCTCAGCATCGTAGAGCCTCCTCACCTTTGTACACTTTTCTCTTTCAGTAATGTCACAGTTGTCCATGCACATAGGATACACCGTGCTTCAACTATATTCCCTCTTTTAATAACCCATTTCAATAACCCTTTGGTCCCCATGCTCACTATAAGCCGGCCTGTGTTGAACCTCCAATGACAACAAGTGTGCAATGTGGGCATATATAAAACCTGCTCAGCCAGAATGACCATTACCACTGGGATTCCAACCAATGGAAATGGTCCCTGGGGCTGACCCACACACCCCACATGGGGATTTCTATCCATCAACCCTCACCTCTTTTCACCCAATATCCACTCAGGCCTTTGGAGTGTTTGGTCTCTGTCAGATCCATGCCTTTGTGGACTACCTCCGCTCCAAGCTAACACAGCAGCAGTTTGATGCCCTCTTCAGGTTCTTGGCTACAGTGGTGGTGGTGGTGTCTGTAGTGGTGGGAGCAGCCCTCACTGCTCTGGGGAGTATCCTTTGATCACCTGTAGCCACACCCTTCCCTCCGCCTTAATTATCTCTTTACTCCACTCTTCCTCACACCATCGCTTACCTCTGCCCATGCCCTCACATCTTCTCCAATGTCTCTCTCTCCATGATGTGTTCATGTTTCACCCTTAACCCCTTCGCTCCCAGAGATCTCCCCTTGGACTGGTCGTTTCTACTCTCTCCTGGACCCCTCCTATGCTAAGAACAACATCCCCATCATAGCCTCTGTCAGTGAACACCAGCCTACCAGTTGGTCTTCTTTCTACTTTGATTTACAGATCTTGGTCCTCCTTTGTCCTGGTGAGAACAAGGCACACCATTTTGCATGTTGGCTCGTCACTTTTAACCCCATCCCTCTCACATAGTTGGCCTTTACTTCTGTTTCTCCAAGTTAAATGACCACAACATTTTCATCATCTTGTATGGAGTGACCAGTGTCTATTTTGCTGTAAGTAGTAATGACATCTACGGGCATGTCGTCATGTGGGGGTGTGGTGCAGCCCATTGGAAATAAAGACTGCCTTCTGCCTATGTACAGGGTGTGATGGTGCGTCTGATGCTGGTACTGGCTCCAGTCATGTGTGTGCTCTCAGGAATAGCTGTTACTGGGATACTCAGTGTTTACATGAGGAACTTGGATGTGATTGACACCAAGACAAGGAAGAAGAAGGTTGACACCAGCTATCCTGTGAAGAATGAGGTAGGGAGACTGTTAAGAGTTGTAATTTTATTTGGACCCACTGTGCCCTGATGAGGAATGTAATCACATTGGATGATATTTATTTCGCATCTTTTGTGTGTGTGTGTGTGTGTGTGTGTGTGTGTGTGTGTGTGTGTGTGTGTGTGTGTGTGTGTGTCAGATCACAGACTGTCTCAAGTTGTTTGGTGTTTGGCATTGAATGAGGCTTAAGCATCTCTTTCTGTTTCAGATTGCAACCTTTGTGATTCTCATGATGACCTTCTTCCTCATCACCTACACCTTCCACTCCACATGGGTAAGGAAGGTCTCCCACCCATAAGCCCTATAAGGACATGGCCCCACCCCCCAGGTGACAGCCGAGGCCTACTCCTCCCCATCGATTGTGCTCTCAGCCTCGCAACATGATGGCTCACGTATCATATTTGATGACTTCCGAGAGGCTTACTATTGGCTCCGCCAGAACACTCCCGAAGATGCCAAGGTGATGTCTTGGTGGGACTACGGGTACCAGATCACGGCCATGGCGAACAGGACCATCCTAGTAGACAACAACACTTGGAACAACACCCACATCTCCCGTGTTGGGCAGGTGAGGAGCTGTCCTTCGGAATATGTGTTAATCTCTTCTGTTGACCATAGTTTAAAATTCATTGTCACTGGCATAACTCTTAGTGGACTCTTTAGGAATAAATGCAGATGCTCTGTTCAGTGAAATTATTTATTAGTTTCAGTTTTCTATGTAACTATGCTTTTGTGTTGGTGTTTGTAGGTTTTAAACTGAGAGCTGCATGTGCATATTTTCTGGCAGCACTTGCACACACACTGTGACGCCTGCGAAGTGAAGAGTTGGGCGCTATGATAGAGAGGCGAGCACTTGTTCAATGTAGTGAACGCACATCTCTAGATGTACTGCAACTGTTGTAGTGCAGTGCTGTCATGTATTATTTCTCATGTGTTTGTATCGGGTTTCTAAATGAGCTATTAGCTTCAGCTTTTTCATAGCACTCATGATGGCTTTGTATGAAATATTTGAATGGTGAACTGGGCAGCTGTGACGATGCAGAGCAGTCAGCTGTCTTGAATTCATGTCACTTGTTTGATTTGCCGTTGACCAGTTGTTGCCTTTCTGTGGTTCTACTAACTTCGATTGTCTTTGTTGCCTAGGCGATGTCATCACCTGAAGACAAGGCCTATGAGATCATGCGAGAGTTGGATGTGAGTTATGTGCTGGTGATATTTGGAGGCCTGACTGGGTATGCATCTGATGGTGAGTGTCTACCATCTCATTGTTTAGTGTTGGGTTTATTGAAGTTCTGTATTAGATATCAACAAGTTCCTGTGGATGGTTCGTATTGGTGGTAGCACTGACAAGGGTAGTCACATCAAGGAAGCCGACTACTTTACCCCTCAGGGGGAATTTCGGGTTGACCGAGAGGGTTCCCCAGTCCTACTGAATTGCCTCATGTACAAAATGTGTTACTACCGCTTTGGGCAAGTCTACACAGAGCAAGGTGAGACTGAGGTCTGGGTCGCAGAGACACTATGTGTTTTCTAGAAGAGAGAGGGGCACTAATTGAAAATGTCTTGCTATGTATGGAATGGTGAAGTCCATCTTGATGTTTTATAACCTTCTCATCCTTGTAGGCAAGCCAAGTGGTTATGATCGAGTCCGCAATGCCGAAATTGGAAATAAGGTGTGTTTAATGTAGGTATTTTTATTTAGCCTTGAAATTATTATTTAACCATTTGTAAAGGACTTTGAGCTGGACGTGTTGGAAGAGGCATATACCACAGAACATTGGATTGTGCGCATCTACAAAGTCAAGGATCTCAACAACCGTGGTGCATAAGACTGGGGACTGGTTCATAGGATTTCACAGTAGACATTAGACCACACATTGTTCTGGATTGCTTTCTTTTTCAAAATGAAATTATGCAGTACTTTTCACTTTTCAATTCTATTTGAAAGAAATGCACGAAAGGGAGGTAATGGTGCAGAATTGGAGTATGTTGACCTATGTCCTAGTAACTTGACTGCTACTGGTGGTTTGAAGAGGTTTGCTTGTTGGGATCTGCATGTGTTACACAAATAGGGTATAACAATGATGGGAACACAACTTTTTAAGACTTTCTACAGCTCAAGTTGGTGATTCAGCTCATGAAAGCAGAAAAGCATGGCTAGACTTAGCCGCCAAGCCTGGTACATAGTGGATGATGCACTAAAACTCTATCACTCCTGGATCCCCTAGCTGTCTTGTCATGTGTAGAACTTTGGTTTCACAACATCAGATTCAGGCATTTTTACTTCTTACAATGCATGGATTTGAATAATCCTAAGCTGTAGATGTGTGTACATAATGGCATTTAGTCATTTTGGAAGTTCTCTTGTATGAAGACGTGATATCATAGGGATCAGCCAGGGTGAGCTCCAACCAACAGCTACACTCTCCTCCAAGACCAGCAGCTTGTCATCGACCAGGTACCCCATCACATCAGTCTCCAGCTGAACCAGAGTGTCTTGAGAGACTGCACAGGCCAGAAATTTCATACCACCTGTGTCTGGCAAGACTCAACCACCACAACCACACCCCGCGCAGATCACCCAGCAGGGAGGCCATATCAAGAACATCACACATACCTCATTGGCTTCATCCCTCTACCCATAAAGACTTACTACTGCTGCAGGACAACAGCCTCCATGTCCACACTGCCTGTTTGATCTCTGCTTCACACTCAGTCTACCAATGTTCCTGACTGGAAGGTCAATGGCCAGAAGAGGTTCAGGCTGCATGTGGAAGGTCAATGGCCAGAAGAGGTTCAGGCTGCATGTGGACGGTCAATGGCCAGAAGAGGTTCAGGCTGCATGTGCAATAAATTCTGGCAGCTGTTGAAGGACCTAGCGCTGTGGGAAAAAACCCTGGCAAGGAAACTGTTAGTAACACACTTAGCTGACAGGTGGGAAATAGTGCCCATATGTGTGAAACATGCAAGTATGAGTCAATATAGCTTACTGGAGGTGTACTGGATATTTCTTTCATACAGGAGCAATTTCCTGTATCCCCTACACTGTAGACTATGAGTTGTGATTTGTGTAAAAATGACAAACAATTCATAATTATTGATTACCATGTCAGAATCATGTCCACATGTATAAGCTATTTCCCATTAACGTAACACAGCATGTGTGCAGCATAGCTATAGCCATCTACATGCAACAGCATGCACACGATGTCACTGTATGACTGCTTCACCATTGATGCATGCACATACACACTAAATACATGTATACAAACACACAGAAACACAAAATGTCAGTCATTTTTTTTGTTTATATGACATATTCGTACATGTACTTAAAAACGACAGTCTCTGTCAGTGAACTTTGATTTACAGATCTTGGTCCTCCTTTGTCCTGGTGAGACAAGGCACACATTTTGCATGTTGGCTCGTCACTATTAATCCCATCCCTCTAAAGTAAGGTTGGCCTTTACTTTATACTAATAATAATGAAAGTAGATAACTAACCACAGTCACACCCACCGTTTCCTCTAAATGACTAACTGGGCTACAGGCAGAACAGCTGCCTTTGATATCTTGGTAACCTCTCAGCTCAATATATACTTACCTTGATGGAAGACAGAGGGTCTGGGAGTTACTGCCCAAGCCACAGAAGAGATCAAGCACAGGGCTGATGCTAAATGTCATGAACTGGGCTGGTTGTGTATTCCCCTAGTTGCAGAGTCATATGGAGCATGGGGAAAGGAAGCAATGGATGCTCTCTCCCAGCTGGCCTCTCAACTCGCAACCCTTACATGCAGGCTCAAGTTGACCAATATGGTCCGGTTCTGCGCCCTTTAAACATTCATGCAATTCTTTAACAGTGCAACACAAAAGAATTGAAAAGTGAAAGTACTGCCTGGGGTGATGGTACATGGTGAAGGCAAACATGTGATCCAGTTATATCATTAACACGCCAAACATCAGAGATGTTTTACCCCAAGATTAAAGCAGAGCTGAGCTGAGCTAAGCAAAACTAGTGTAAATAAACTGAACTAAATGTTCCGTGAAGACCAATTGTTGTCACTGATACACAATTGTGATGCACAGTATTTGTTCCTGAGTCTCATATGGAGGGTGTGGCAAGGAAGAGGGGTTTACAGTAAATAAAAATTTCCTGAAGGAGGGAGAAGAGAGGATGCTATATAAATACAATGCTGGCTCATCTACAATTACATCAATATTTATACTGTTCCCAGCTTGTACAGTTCACTTCAGAATCTCATGCTGGTATTGATCTATGTTTGAAATTGAATAATGGCATAAAAGCTAGCACTGCAATAGGAAAGCCATTGCACACCCAAAAATTATGTTTAAACTAGGATTGGTGTTAGATATTGTGATAACACAATTACAAGCAGGTTCTGACATTTGTACTGGTAGTAGCGGCAGATACGATGAATGGGAACAATTTCAGTTCTATTCTGGTCTGTAATTTTGCTACTGCAGGTAGGAAATGGAGTCCTTCAATGCAGTCTACAAGATGGGACTCATTTTTGTAGTATCATAATTGTCTGTACCAAGGTCTTGATCAAAACAAAGTGAAGAAGCAAAAGCAATACAGTAACGGCTCGCACATCAGCACATTAGCACATTCGTAAATTCACCCGGAAATTGTAGAAACTGTTAGTTTTCGTAGCAAACCTTCTCGATTTTAGCTGCATGCCATCTAATGACTTCACTGTTCATAGAGCTTTGTGCTGTCCAGACGATGGTATCAATGAATTAGCGTAGGCTCGTATAAACAGTGAAGTGCTAAGCGGCAAAAATCATTATGAAACTATAAGTTTCTACAATTTACAGGTGAATGTAGTTATTTTTGCTGATGTGCGAATGTGCTAAAGTGCTGATGTGTGCAAGATTGGGCTGGACATGCATCCATTAGTGGTCGAGGTTTATGGTGGTTGGGGATGCTGAAACCCAAGAATTCTTCTCTAGATTGAGTAAGAGGCTAGCCATGCAAGTGGGAGTAGGTGAAACTGAGGCACTGAGCCAAATGTACTGCCTGCTGGCTGTCACACTGATGAGGCAGAATGCAAGAGCCATTCTACTCAGACACCCCTTCATGATTATAATCATTAGTGTGTTGCATAATGTTTGCCTGTGCGTCATGGTGGGCTTGGTATTCGAAGTGCTGTGCAGCTGGCACCTTCTGCCTTCTTGGCTTCAGCTGCTGCCTCCTCCAGACTTGCTCACCTAATTCTGCCCGCAAATATGCAACCACCCCAGCTCAGCTATGTGGATGAGGCTCTTGCTGCATGGTCCCAAGGGTGTCAAGAACAACCCCCCACTGATGCTGCTGCCCATCATCAGAAGACATGGGATTCACTAAGAGTATCTTCTATTGTAGACGCACTATCCTCTGATCAAAGGCACAGAGCGCGTTTCCTAGCGGCATCTTGTAAGGAGTCTGGTGCATGGTTAAATGCCCTACCAATATCATCACTGGGACTATGCATGGATGATGCCACTGTGAGAATCTCTATGGGACTACGTCTAGGATTACCTCTATGCAGAAGTCATACCTGCCAACACTAAACAAGTGGCAGGAGTAAGGGGAAAGGTAACTGTTAAATCAAAGGCCACACGTTTTGCCCTCTCCCACATATCAACAAGCACATCTGCTGGATGGGAGTTGCTGTTGACTCCTAAAAGGCCTCTTCCAGCCTCAACACGTACAGACAAGTGAGCACGACAACAGAACTCTGTTAAAATGTTTCGCAGGTGATTGTGTCTGGTGACCACATCGCCACCATGTCTGCATGACACTGCGTGATGTCCAAGAGGATCCAAAGTGATGTCAGGGCACAATGGGCACACTGGTCCTACTGAGGAGTTCATACCCAGCCACCACTTCACTGCAGCTTGAAACTCAGCTGGGTCAATGTGCAAGCCAAAACCTACAGAAGGGACGACCGAAAGCCATGAACTAGAGCATGAGGTTGCTCAAAATAATTAATAAAACTGTTACGTTTATTAAAGCACAACATGTTAGCAAACTTATAGATACTGAATGCACATACCGCTTGGCAGGGCGGATCCAGGATTTTGGGTAAGGGGGGGGGGGGGGTTCGAATATTATGAATCTAATTTAAAACAGCCCTGGTGGAATACGAAAACTGGAGGAGGAGGGGGGTTCGTTTAAACGTGTCGACCCCCCCCCCTTCCCCCCTCCATCGCCATGTCGGCTAAACGACTAAACCGGAGGCTGTCTTTCGAGTGGGGAGAGCAACAGTCTGAAACTTGTGACTAAGCCAGCATGTCTAGGGGCCGTTCATAAATTACGTTACGCAAGGGGGGGGGGGGGGGGGGGGGGGGGGGGGGGGGGGGGTTAGGATGGCTTGATGTCACATTTTTTCATTGTTCTATGATATGGTGACAGTGTATTTAACTGTTATTGTGCAGGTGCAGCGTGAACAGGCGCACAAATAAGGCCCTGTAGAAGGCTCCATTAAACTGATCGGGCCGCTCAAATCTACAGGACCCTGACTGAGGCTCATTACAGGGGCGACCCGCACGCGAGAACTGTTTCAATTATTCGTGGGGGGGGGGGGGGGGGGCAAGGTGACGTAATTGAGAGAGGGGGGGGGGAGGAATTATTGTTACGGAGGGGGGGGGCCAAAACAGTCTTAATTTTGTGACGTAATTTATGAACGGCCCCCCCCCCGGTGTTCTAAAAGTATGAACTCAGTTAATCGGTTAATCAATGGACGACCATGATTAAACCATAGATTATTAAGTGATCGGAAACGGATCACGTGCTGCAATACATTGCATTATCCAAGCTTCGGACCGTCAGTGTAACACTTTCTTAGCGACCACGTTACTAGAACTTTTTCGAATAGCACAGTTATTTGTCTAGTTTGAGGCTTTCTCTTGTGTCCTACGACTTGTTTGAGAGGTATGGATATTCAGAAATGCGTGTTTCTGTATTCAGACGCGAGTTTTTCATTAGACCCGCGTTCCGTCTATTAGCGATGCCTATGTGGGCGTAAAGGAAACGATAGCTTCGTCGCATTGGCTATTTTTGTGCATAATCGACGGGATCTTACTAAGACAAATCGAACTCTATAGTTTTTGTCTCTATTGCACTTAGTACACTAACAAAAAAGTCGCCGATAACCATTTGGACATGTGTGCGGTTGTGGGCGTGCAGCGCGTGCTGAGGCCTATCTTTCCATTATTTTATTCGTTTGTCTGATTGTGTACTGATCATATGAACGACGTGGTGTGTGGACAACGTACTTCCACACTAAATACTCTTTTTTTCTCGTTGGAACTCAGGTGTGATGACACCGTCGATTGCGACTCTCAAGTACTAAAACTTGATGTACAGCATCCAATAGGATAGACTTTCCGTCTAGATATAGGAAAGTGCACGTGTCACCCTACGCACACTCTTTGTTTAAGTAAGTTACCAACAACAGTTACAGCATCGCAATCCATTGATTCCGCCATTTTATTTTCTAATACACTGATGGAACCTGTTAACCGGTGTTAAAACGTCCCGTTTCCAATCCCTTCCGTATAAAATCTATGATTAAACGGACGTCCGGATTAGTGATCCAAAGTGCGGGTGGATTACATCATCGCTACGTAGCGGTGATGTAATCCACCTGCAGCGGGTACTTTGACAGAGCCCGTACAATTCGTCGTTCGTTTTTCTTTGTAGGCTAGTGAGGCCATTTTGTAAGTTGTCACAGGCTAGGTGCATGTGTCTGTGTGTGGTTTGTCTTTAGACTGTTGTGTGTCTTGACTTGCTGGCAAATTTTATAGCTACATGCTAAATAAACGCTACAACAAAAACGAGCGTTAAAAATGGCATTTCTACTGTGTATTTAAACTGCAGTTAGGTATTAGCCCGTAATTCGTCAACATGACCTTGCTTGCCCTATAGCCTATAACTTTATATGTATAGAAACTAAGTCCATATTATATAGTTCATTGCCTCTAACCTGTCAGTGACCTGCGGCATTCTCCCTAAAGCGCTTGCCCTGCGGCGGTCTATATATTGGGGAAATTAGAGACGGCCAGCTAACCCAAGACGCTAGAGTGGTAGGCAGAACCTCTAGTTGTGGAATCCCTGAACAGGATGTTGATACGGATAGGTACACGCTGGCACAGCTACGACAAACCCTCGTAGTAGAGCGCCAAGGATAAATGAATAACTAACTTGTGACCGCAGTGTCAGTACTAGTCGCATTTATGTAGTGTGTGTGTGGTTGTGTGATGTGGACAACTTAGCCAGGGCGTGTTGTCTTTTTAAATAATTTCTTTTCTTCAGAACATAAGAATGTTGAGCTTCAAAACATGTACACAAGCACCTGTGGGAGGTGGTCGATGGTTGTATGGTGGTGCTGGCCTAGTGGAGGTGGAAGGTAGGGTTGTGTGGGGAGGAGGAGGATTTGGAGGAGGAGTGTACAGATTTGATGAGGCGAAGTCTCAATGGAGTAGAGTGGCTGACAGTGGTGACCTGGGGACCAGACTAGCTGTGTGTGGAGGAAAGCTACTCAGTGTTGGAGGCTGGAAAGTTGGTATGTATAGTAAAGAGGTGATGGAGTTAAGCGGAGGGAAATGGTCCCACGTGTCAGATATGCTCGTAGGGTGTGCTCAGACATGTGTATTTAGTGTTGGTAAAGGTGGTATGGTGATGATAGGAGGGCTAGGTGATGGATTGTGCCTCTTGAATGATGTTCAGGTGTTTGATGGTAAAACACAGACCTGGCACAGAGGACCATCACTTCCTCGGCCATGTTACAACATGTCAGCAGTGGTCCATGGGGACCTGGTCTTCGTGATGGGAGGTGTGGGCATGGACAGAGCAGTGTGGTGTGCCGACATCTATGACCTGGTGAGCACTGAGCACTGTGTAGCATCTCTGTCCCTTTGTTTAGCATGTGTGTAGCTGACGTGTGGACACACACCACACTCACGCGCCACACACCTACGAGTCACACTCAAAGTGAACCTACGTACACAGCCACCATCTAGACGCAGATGCACGCACATGAAGTGTCTCCATCACTCACACACCACAGATGTGCTGACGTTAAAACTGTGACTGTGTGTGGACAATGTGCAAAGGCATTTACATGCCCGTCCCATCTGAAAATACACATGCTCCGTTCATACTGGAGAGTGACCACATCACTGTGTTGTGTGGTGTGTACAAAGTGTATTCTCTGTTGTACACACATGGCGGCCTGTAGTGACACACCCCACACACAGATAGTTTAACAAGCATGGAGCATATGTGTGTGTACATACCATACAGATGCAGTCACACACATGTAGCTACATCGCATGTACATGTACTGGTGCATATGCTCCAAATGTATGTGCACACTCACATGACGAGACGCACATGTACATGCACATTCCACCACACACATATGCGCATGCATGCACACACGTTCACAGACTACTGCACAGACCCATGACCCAAAGCAATCTATGTGGAGAGAGCTACCAGATGTACCATGCTACCTTTCATCAGTATGTGTGCTTGATGGCGTGCTCCTGGCCATTGGAGGATCAGAAGACCAGAGTGGATCAAAGAAGACCTCAGCCATCTATGCCTTCCACTCTGATGGTAATCAAAAGTGGAAGCACATAGGAGACATGCCATTTGCATGTACCTATGTGGATGCACTGTTGCTGTCAGGTGGAGGGCTCTTGGTGGTGGATGGAAGCAGTCAACAGGTCTTGAAGATCACTGTGGAAGGTAAGTATTGAAGCAATGAAATTGGAACTAAAAGAGTATTTTCAGGTCTGGTTAAGCTCTTGGAGGCAGAGAAAAGGTATGAGAATATGTTGGGACAGTGGTCAGTGATAGTACGGTGCATACAACGGTTGGATGAGGGAGGTGGCCTGTTGAAGTGGGCTGGCTATACACATTCCAATTTGTGATGTGACATGTACCTAAGTTGAATGGTATGTTTGTTCAATGGTTGTACTGTTCCCAAATTCACTAATCTTCTGTTTAAATAATGTGGGGTTCTCATGCATAAATCCATACACCATTTTAGCATCATTGTCAAGAATTGAAATACCACTTCTTGTACATATTAATACATAAAATTACTGTACATGGAGCTCAAATTAATTCTGAGTTCCAGACCATATGTTCGTTTAAGGAATTTACTGCTGCATCCATTTTTCTACAGCATGCCTACATATTTGTTTTGAAATACAACATATCAGTTCTGTTGGGCATCGCTTCATCTATGCAACTGTTCTGTTGAGATACCTTTTGCACAAAACTATAGTTGCCACTAAGACCTATCCATTAGCAATTTTATACAATCTTAGGGTAGAGGTTTGCCACTAAATTGCCAAACATAAATTGGACATGAAACCAATTTTTCACCATAGGTAACTGCTAATGCTCCTAGCATAAAATACTGATGGGTGGACTATGCCCTGGACTGGGACATCCCTTCAAAGGGCTGGCAGCCATGCTTTATTCTCCCTTGTACATACAGTGTGTGTTTCTCTAGTGCATGCAGTTTACATAGTCGAGAACTGCCATAACATATGGACTATACTGTCACAGCTTTACTACATATATAGCTGCTGTTTACACCTACACTGTACATCTATTGATGTCTTGCAGCCGGTTTCATGCCATTTTTTTTGCCTTTAGTTAAAGTTACTGGGTAAACTTGTGTTTGAATGTCCAAGGAATCTATGTCCATGATATACATCCCAACAGAAAACAGCAGCTGGTGGAACACAACGAATAGCCTCTCTTCTGAATAGAAGCTGTTTCACCTGTTGTTATCAGTATTGATCGATATGCGACCATAGTGTATGAAGAGACATGCAGGTTTGGCTATTTGCCAGGTGTTGTCACTTTGAAGTTCCTCCATTACACTTATCATCCAGCTAATTTCTGTTTCCTCATTATGATGTCATAACAGAACAAACATGCACACCAAGCCAAAAAAAAGAAAGATTGAAGCCAGCTGTACCCTGATCCAGCTGTAGTGATGGAGAGGGGAAATATTGAGGGAGGGGGGGGGGGGGCCAGAGGCCCTTAGGGTTTACGATTTGGTGGTGCCAAAGGCGCCTATAGTGAAGCCAACTTTTCACCCCCTTTCCAAATCTATCAGCAAATTTCACTCGTCTTCCATCTGCACACTTTTGTGAAAACTTGTGTATAAAGGCATCTAGTTTCTAGATGTAGATTTAAACTGGCTAGTTGATGTTAAGACAGCTCCCACTAAGTAAACTGCATGCACTAAAGAAAAATACGTTACAAGGGAGGATAAAACATGGCTGCCAGCCCTTTGAAGAGATGTCCCAGCCCAGGGCATAGTCCACCCATCAGTATGTTATGCTAGGAGCATTAGCAGTTACCTATGACGAATGTTTGCTTTGATTAATAATGTTTGGCAATTACAAATTTAATTTACAAAATCATGGCAAATCTCACCCCCTATGGTAGTAGAGTAATTACACATAATAGGTCTCCAACTGTATTTTGTTTGGCATGGAAGAATTAAATATTCAACAGGTTGTATTTCAAAAACCATACAACATAGGTATACACATGTACAGCAATTTGTTTATTCCTATATGATGCTAAAAAGTTGGCTCAATTGTAAATGGATTAACCCTACAGTGGTTGAACAAAGTTAATTGTGTGCTAGTTAACACACCATCTACTGTGCCCATTTATTGCAGAAAGTGGTGGGCCCAGCTGCTTATTTCAATTCAGCTATATATGTTCCACATCCCGCAGGCCAACCATGCTATGTGTTCAAACTATTAGGTGGATAACATGCACATATAGTACACAGTACATATGGAGTGCTGAGGAACGGTGATCATCGAGCACAGCAGTTGTGTTTCCTCTAAGTGCAAGAGGTGTGATTTGCTTTTGATAATGGTTATGTATGTGTTGTAGGGTATATATATATGGAACGTTCTATACGAAAATGGGTCTTGTGGATTTTTTTTATAACATAAAAGTTAAATCGATATATCTTCCGAAATATTAACGCTATCGGGTTCCTATTTGTAACACAACGTACCACACCATTACTATATGTGAAAATCCATTTTGGTGTCTTGCACATGCGGGGTACCGACGTTTCAAGGTCCGATACCCCGTAGGGTTCAAAACGGCCAAATCTTCAGGTAGGAGTGTCCAAATCGGTTCAAAATAGGTACCTATGTAGAAGGGTCCTACCGCTATTGATTTGTTCTGTTCGTTAATTTTTGCTTTATCCGTTATGGAGATACAAGTGTGCAAAGAAATTGCAAATTTCCCGGGCGTTACGCGCCATTAACGTATTACGACTGGCTCGAGGACGTCCTCGTAATACGTTAATGGCGCGTAACGCCCGGGAAATATGCAATTTCTTTGCACACTTGTATCTCCATAACGGATAAAGCAAAAATTAACGAACAGAACAAATCAATAGCGGTAGGACCCTTCTACATAGGTACCTATTTTGAACCGATTTGGACACTCCTACCTGAAGATATGGCCGTTTTGAACCCTACGGGGTATCGGACCTTGAAATGTCGGTACCCCGCATGTGTAAGACCCCAAAATGGATTTTCACATATAGTAATGGTGTGGTATGTTGTGTTAAAAATAGGAACCCGATAGCGTTAATATTTCGGACGATGTATCGATTTAACTTTTATGTTATAAAATAAAATCCACAAGACCCATTTTCGTATAGAACGTTCCATATATATATTCATGTAATCTGAAAGGAGCTGGTAGCATTCTTTAAACTCTCATGTCAATTATATTCACAGGAGGCTCTATGAGGAGGCCATGACCAAGGGATATGTGGAAACATCAGTGACCAAGTGTCTCATCCTTGGAGCAGCTGGTGTTGGCAAGACTCACCTCAAACACCTCCTTCTGAAGAAGGACCCTCCACAGCAACGTGTCAGTACAGGACTGGCTGACAACCCAGTTCGAGCCATCTCCTTCTCACTGGCTGGTGTGGGTGGACAAGAGGAGGATGACTGGTTTGTGGTTGAAGATGACCAGGCACTGTTGAAAGTTGTGGGTGGTACCGTTGGAGGTGGTAATGTATCCATGGCAACATCCTTGGACAAGGTGGTCAGCACTTACCCAAAGATGACCATTAATGTGTCTAGTGATGGAGCTCGTGCTGTTCACTCTGACCCAATATCTGCTGGTGTCAACATCTCCTTAGATACCAGCCAACAGAGCAGGACTGTATCCATAGAGGAGGAGCTGATCCATCACATCAACCACACCTCAGGTAAAGAGATAGTTCAGAGTTAAATTACTTAACCTTTACAATCTCTCTGTGTAGACAAAGAGAAACTGTTTGGTGTGAAGTGGATCCAGTTCATTGATAGTGGTGGTCAACTGCAATATCACGATATCCTTCCATTGTTTGTTCAGAACCCAGGTGTGATCATATTCGTTTCAAATCTGTCAGAAACTCTGTCACATCGGCCAACTATTGAGTACTACGGAGCAGATGGCAAGCCTGTTGGTAAATCCTATCAATCATCTCTCTCACACAAACAGATCCTTCAACACTGTCTTGGAGCAATATGCTCACAGGATGCTCACCCTTTGGTCATCACCGTGGGAACACATCGAGATGCTACAGATAGGTGCTCAGAATCCATCGGAAAGAAGAACCAACAACTCTGGGAATTATTGACTGCAGGCAAACTTCGTGTGCTGTGTAATGGAGAAGAGCTGAAAGAAGTGATATTTGCTGTGAATGGCAAAACTCCTCAGGATGTGGACAAACATGTTGCTAAGGTACTCAGGCAGAAAATTGTATCCATGTGCACACAGCTAGTAAAGATGCCTATATCATGGTTTGGACTGGAGGTTCTTCTCCGAAGGTCATCCCATGATGGCATCTTGAGTCTTGTAGAATGCCAGGTGTGTGCTAAAAGCTTACACATTGAGGGAGAAGCATTTTCTGCTGCCTTGCACCATCTTGTCCACCACAACCTATTCTTACATTACCCAGAGGTTCTTCCCCAGATAGTGTTTAGTGATCCCCAGGTTGTCCTCACCAAGGTGACTGAAATGGTGGAGTACAACCACAAGCTGAGGGACAATCCAGATAAGGGTGTGGCAGCTGAGCGTAATCTAGCCAAGTTCAGGGACCATGGACTGCTGTCTGTGGAGCTCCTGAGCAAGTTTCCAAAGCACTACAAAGAGGGTCTGTTCACTCCACAAGATCTGCTGAAGTTACTGGTGAGTGTTGGAGCAATTGCTATGGTTAGCAATGGAGAGTACTTGATGCCTGCTCTGCTGCCCCATCTGGACTCTGACCGATTGTCCAAGTATGGTCAACAAAATACATCGCTGATTATTAGGTCAACTCAGGGCTGTATTCCTAGTTCTCTGTTCTGCTGTCTTGTGGCTCACCTTTTATCTCCAACCAACAAATTTTCTTGGAAGGTGTGTATGGAAAGAGACAAACCATTGTGTTTATATCGCAATTGTATCACCTTCAGACTTATGCACACAACGGAAATAGTGACCCTTGTTGACATGTTCTCATACATTGTAGTTTGTATTGATGAGATGTCTAGTACAGTGTGTAGAGAGATAAAACATTGTGTTTACAGTGGTATCAAGAGTGCGTGTAGAGTACTCAAGTACCAAGGTGTCCAGTTTGAAGATGCCTTCCTGTGTGCAGGAGCCAGTTGTACCTCAGACCCTCCTCATGTAGCTATAGTTGTGTCAAAGAAGTGGAGATGTAGTATTCTAGACTGTCAGAAAGGAGACCTGTGTGAAGGTCAATTGATGTGGTTTGGTGAGAGTGGTGTCACAAGACAAGATCCCTTTATAACAGGTGAGTTATGTGTGGAGTAGATCATGTGATCACTATCTGTTCAATCTCTGTACAGTTCCTGTGTCCTTTGACAGTGAGCCATCATTGCCACACCTCATAGACAAAGTAGCAGCTGTGATTCCCCACAAGTATGAGATGGTTGGTCTTCAACTTCGTCTCTCACTAGCTGAGCTCCAAGTGATAGGCCCTCGTCACCCAACCTTGGAGGAACACCACAGAGCATTTGGTGAGATGTTTGGTGTGTGGAGGAGACGTGGGTCACCTCCGTACACCTGGAGGACATTGATTGTTGTGTTGAGGAGTGCCAGTGTTGGTGAAGTCTTGTTATCTGATCAGTTGACCTTCTGGATCACACACAATGATCCCCTCCAATATCAATAACACCACTGATCTAATCAGATCATGTGACCCCATACTGTTCCCACATGCTTTGTTCTGTAGTAGTATTGTGTGTGCACTTGTGTGTTTTGTTCACTTGATACTGTATGTGCTGTACTACTTGTGCTGATTTAGGATAAAATAATGCACCAAGTACTCCAACTCACTCTACCATGTTGTATGTTGTCATTCAGTGAGTGGACATGTACTCTCCAGTCAATCCATGCGAGTGTTTTATGTACTTGATGCATTTTTGTAGCACTAGATAAGTACAGCATTACTTGTACTAATGAAAACCAAGCTAAGAAATCCATGATGGCTGCTGAAAGTGACATACGTGTTTGTCCAAGCCAATAAACTGCATGCGTGGGCTCCCAGATAGCACATATAAATTTATCACAGCAGACTCATCAAAAATGTACCAATTTTGCTGATATCATGCAGTATTATCAGTGATATGCTTAATTTAGAGTAAGCGGAGTGCATGCATGGATCATGTGATCAATCTAAAGCCACTGGACTCCCTTCCCTGTACCTTCCAATGTCTTTAACACATCCTGGTAGTCCCAGGGCATAACTCGGCCCCCATAACCAAGTAACATATAACTCGACCCCCATAACCAAGTACCATATAACGTCGGTTTCTTACATATCTAGCAAACAGGACTGGTAATTTTACAAACATACACTAAATTTAAATTAAACCATACTAAATTTAAAATCTCTCTGCTGCATTAACTGTAGTACTTCCTCTCACCCTCTAACTGAATAACAACATCATATCAGAACTGAAGTATCAAATGCACATACGATTAAGGCGCACATAAATTTCCCTCCCCCACATGGCGAACACTCCCGTAAAACTTACACTACTTACATATAATAAATAATCAATCAACGAGATAGGAGTAGTCGCCACCCCGGGCGACTACTACTGATGGGTGTAATTTATAATTGGAGTGTTCGCCACCTCCCAAAATCCCAAGCCAGTAAATGTCATTGCAAATGAAACGGACTAAGTGCATTGTACAGAAATAAATGCTCTTCTCTAATAGCAAGATTGTAAGCGGATCTTTATTACATACCTTTCAGACATTGACTTGCACCAATCGAACCCACTAGTAATGCGGTAGCTATAAGTTTACGTAATTATTTTGCAAGACTGAAATAGTAAATAGAACGGCTTCAATATATCCAGACTCTAAGTAGTACAATTTCCCGAGATATACAAACGTTAGGTAAGTATTTGCGCCGCGTTTGAAGTGAGGGGTGGCGAACACTCCTCCCTGGCGAACATACCTGACTCTCGGCTAGCCACACTGACATAAACGATTATCGAGTTACTATTTTTCGTCCTCGAATGTTTCCAGCTATCGCTTTATTTATACTACTAAGCCTACTAATTATAATTATGAATAACTCCCGTTAATGATCAGTCTATATCATTCACACGTCCACACTTTCCGTAATGACAAAACATCCATAAAGCTACTAGCCATGCAGGAAGACCATCACTTGGTTGGCATCTTGTTTGTCCAAGGTGTGCAGGGGAGGTCAGAAGAGGTGCCTGTAGCTCTGTTATAGTTTCACAGCCCAGCAATCCTCACCACAGGTATATATGATAGATTAGGCTGTGTGGCATAGAAGGTTGATGAGCTTAGGTTGAGTAGCTATGAGCATTGGAGCGAGATTGCCAACAGTATAGCAACCTCAACTCCACAAGATGCTAGAGTATAGGCAGACCTCTTGTTGTGAAATCCCTAAATAGGACTGATGTTGATAGATATGCACACACCCCGCAGTTAGGACAATCCCAAGCAGTAAAGGGATGATCTATGTTCACCTCCTCCATGACCCTACACCGCAAATGTAAATGGATGTTGCTGTGCAACTGTTAGAGCTCCTCTCTAACACTTCAATGGCTGCATGTTGGTCTGTCTTCAAGTTTGTACTCTGTACACTTTGCACACATGGATTTCTATTGTTTCGTACATCACCCATATTCTGCATGTTGACTCCTTTCGTACTACAGTTTATCAGACTGGTGAAGCATATAATGCAGTAAAAGTATTTCATCATGGCTGAGATCATTGTAGCAATGAATATTGGAGCCTAGTATCCATAATGGTCCTGCATGCCACTGAAAATGAACACAGCATCACCTGTACTGAGTTATGCATGCCGCCGTGTACCAGGCATATGCATGCAGACTACAAATCTTACCATAAGACTATGGCCGCGGTCCTGATGGATAACTGGGAGGATAGGTGCCATGATCTTATACTGAAGCATGGTTGCATCACGTGATATGTTATTGCATGAGCCATGCCGCGCGCTGGACAGGCGCCTATCCAGGATTTGAGGAGGGGGGGGAGGGGGAGGGGGGGGGGGGGGGGGTGCCGGATCGCGCGCGCAAATTTTGGCGACCACGTCCACTGCACTATTCGTATATAGTACATGGTTTAACACAAATACGACGAAGTTTAATGCAAAGTACGTTCAATTGGAAAGAATGTCTACTAATTGCGATCGTCGAGAATGGCGCCGAGCGAATTCATCAATCGCTTCTGGTACAATAGGGATGTCGCGGCGTATATATGTGCCGCAGAAGTGATAGTTTGGATAGCCTCTCAGCTGTCAAGCATGAACAAATAGCAGTCTTTATCCTCTTTAGCTCACTAAATGACCTTACTGCTGAGCATCTTGTGACGGGGAAAGTGCACATAATACTGATAAGAGCTCTGATGTTGGAATACATTGAAGTGGTGTGTCTTAAAGTCATGCATTTGGCAAGTTGTATTTAGAAACTAAAATGCGCTTTTCAGCTGGAGGGCCACTGCTGTCATCCAGACTAGCAGTTCAGCTGGAGGACCACTGCTGTCATCCAGACTAGCAGTTCAGCTGGAGGACCACTGCTGTCATCCAGACTAGCAGTTCAGCTGGAGGACCACTGCTGTCATCCAGACTAGCAGTTCAGCTGGAGGACCACTGCATGCTGTCATCCAGACTAGCAGTTCAGCTGGAGGACCACTGCTGTCATCCAGACTAGCAGTTCAGCTGGAGGGCCACTGCTGTCATCCAGACTAGCAGTTCAGCTGGAGGACCACTGCTGTCATCCAGACTAGCAGTTCAGCTGGAGGACCACTGCTGTCATCCAGACTAGCAGTTCAGCTGGAGGACCACTGCATGCTGTCATCCAGACTAGCAGTTCAGCTGGAGGACCACTGCTGTCATCCAGACTAGCAGTTCAGCTGGAGGGCCACTGCTGTCATCCAGACTAGCAGTTAGCTGGAGGACCACTGCTGTCATCCAGACTAGCAGTTCAGCTGGAGACCACTGCTGTCATCCAGACTAGCAGTTCAGCTGGAGGACCACTGCATGCTGTCATCCAGACTAGCAGTTCAGCTGGAGGACCACTGCTGTCATCCAGACTAGCAGTTCAGCTGGAGACCACTGCTGTCATCCAGACTAGCAGTTCAGCTGGAGACCACTGCTGTCATCCAGACTAGCAGTTCAGCTGGAGGACCACTGCATGCTGTCATCCAGACTAGCAGTTCAGCTGGAGGACCACTGCTGTCATCCAGACTAGCAGTTCAGCTGGAGGACCACTGCTGTCATCCAGACTAGCAGTTCAGCTGGAGGGCCACTGCTGTCATCCAGACTAGCAGTTCAGCTGGAGGACCACTGCTGTCATCCAGACTAGCAGTTCAGCTGGAGGACCACTGCTGTCATCCAGACTAGCAGTTCAGCTGGAGGACCACTGCATGCTGTCATCCAGACTAGCAGTTCAGCTGGAGGACCACTGCTGTCATCCATGCAGACTAGCAGTTCAGCTGGAGGACCACTGCTGTCATCCAGACTAGCAGTTCAGCTGGAGGGCCACTGCTATCATCCAGACTAGCAGTTAGCTGGAGGACCACTGCTGTCATCCAGACTAGCAGTTCAGCTGGAGACCACTGCTGTCATCCAGACTAGCAGTTCAGCTGGAGGACCACTGCATGCTGTCATCCAGACTAGCAGTTCAGCTGGAGGACCACTGCTGTCATCCAGACTAGCAGTTCAGCTGGAGGACCACTGCTGTCATCCAGACTAGCAGTTCAGCTGGAGACCACTGCTGTCATCCAGACTAGCAGTTCAGCTGGAGGACCACTGCTGTCATCCAGACTAGCAGTTCAGCTGGAGGACCACTGCATGCTGTCATCCAGACTAGCAGTTCAGCTGGAGGACCACTGCTGTCATCCAGACTAGCAGTTCAGCTGGAGACCACTGCTGTCATCCAGACTAGCAGTTCAGCTGGAGACCACTGCTGTCATCCAGACTAGCAGTTCAGCTGGAGACCACTGCATGCTGTCATCCAGACTAGCAGTTTCACCAGGATCATGGTTGACGTCAACGGACCCCAACTAGTGCTCATTAAAAAAAATTAATGGAACACAACAATTAATTGTGGCTAGTGATTGATCCAGCTGATCCAACAGGATTGATTGAATTAAATTAACGCGTACGTGTAACCGTACACGCAGCGAAGGGAAAGTACGAACTTGTTAACTATTTGAGTTTATTTAGTTTTTAGTTCTTGTGACGGAGGGAGGTGCCCGAGCCCCCTGAGCCCCCCCCCCCCCCCCCCCGCTAAATACGCCCCTGCTGGAGGTGTGGTAACTACCATGCCGTACTCGTGGAGATAGTGATATGTCCAGCATAGCAAGATGAAGAGGCCCGGAATGCTAGCAATGAATGAGACTGTGGCCAGAGATAATATTTACATGTATAGACATTATAGATGGCTTCAATGTACAACCATGTGTCAGTACGGGACTGGCTGACAACCCTGTTCGAGCTATCTCCTTCTCACTGGCTGGTGTGGGTGGACAAGAGGATGACGACTGGTTTGTGGTTCAAGATGACCAGGCACTGTTGAAGGTTGTCCTGACATATTCTCTTGGACCCTCTAGCAGATGGAGCGCTGGATCAAGATTCCGTGGTACTTTGTGAATGTCTGATTTTCTCTGGCGTACATAGTCC
Organism: Ephydatia muelleri; assembly: GCA_013339895.1. Lineage (NCBI taxonomy): Eukaryota > Metazoa > Porifera > Demospongiae > Spongillida > Spongillidae > Ephydatia > Ephydatia muelleri. The sequence continues at coordinate 13,498,944 of JABACO010000005.1, forward strand.
TGAGGGTTTCTGCCAACAACTATAACTTTCATGCTGCTGAATTAAGGCGCACCCACGTGCTTATTTAATAGCTCATGCGCACTGGATAATCACGCATTATTAACCATGCCACCATTCGCGTATGCACAATGCCAATAACCACGTGCTAGTTGTATTCTGATATCTCTGGTTCCGATCGGACCTCATCTCTGTCGTCGGGTATGTTCGAGTGACCAGACCACTCATAGTGTCTTTTGTACAATTGTATGGACTTTTGACTTCTGCTCCTGTGTATTCTTTTAACTGCCCTAGTCCGCTTTAGAACGTTCAGGCCGCATACGTGTGTTACCCTCCATCTCCCGTCTCCCTGCATGTCTCCTGCCCACTATACCCGCCTGTGTTGAACTTCCGATGACAGCAGGTGTTTAACGTGTGCAGATATAAGCCGGCTCAGTCACAGTAACAATTACCATTGGGCTTGTGACCAGTGGCGATGCTCGATGTGACTAGAGACACGTAACTTGAGTACTGGTTTTGACTTTCCAGGTCTCCGCTATTGTTTAGGAGCGACCTTCATCATACGGATCAAATGGCATTGCTGCGTTCATTTGCCCTGCTATGACTGCATCTGTACTAAAAAGGCACGTGTGTCCGGGAAAAGCAACCCACGTGAGCAGCTGGTTCGCTTATCTAGGTGAGATGTCACGTAACTGTGCTGTATGGTATGTGTTTGTGCTGTGAGGTACTACATGCTGTAAATTGAGGAAATACGTGTGGTGTAACCTCTACAAGCTATGATAGTTGTTTTATAAATCTGCAGGATTGTTCTACTTCAACTGTTTGATGTGTTCTTGGTAAGCAACACTTCTGAATTAATCCCTCTGGTCCCCATGCCCACTATAAGCCGGCCTGTGTTGAACCTCCAATGACAACAGGTGTGCAATGTGGGCATATATAAAACCTGCTCAGCCAGAATGACCATTACTACTGGGATTCCAACCAATGGAAATGGTCCCTGGGGCTGAGCCACACCCGCTGCACCTGTTAGTGGCATGCTTCGTTATCGCTTGCTTCTTCTGATTGTAGGGCCTATTGAAGACACTTCTGGACCATATTGGTGAATATTTGAAGATGGGGATGACAATGTTTTACATTTTGTTGTGTGATTTATGTGTTAATCGACATTATACGGGATTGACGCATAGTGCATTCACGAATGAGGCTGGATACAGGAGGGCGTGCCCCATCTTGTGACAGCATAGGTGTTCCCAGTGGGGTCTGGCCACTTAGTAATTTCTGCATTTATTTATCGTGCATGAAATTCAACATACTTTTGACGGTTAATATCTTTAGAAACAACTTTATGTATTATGATTTGCTAACATGAGCAGTTACACGTATTGATGTTCAACTCTGATTAACAAAAGGATCTAATAGCATTCTACGAGGTGGAGATGTGGAACTTCAGCAGGGTCAATATCCACTTCTTAAGCAGAGGCTAGACTATTCAACCTGTCTTCCCTCATGGTGCTTCGTAAAGCAGTGTTAAGATGCCTTAGAAGGCTCTCACATTCACAACTTATCGCAGTGACTGTGTTGTGCAGGATTCAGATATCATAGTGTGCACAGTGTTGTTTTCAGCCATGGTCTGGGGTGAAGTTTTGCTTGAACAGCTAGCCATGTCTGTGGGAATCGCAGAGCCACTAGCATTAGATCTATGAAGTAAAAGTTATTGTGTACGATTGCCTTAAAATGAAACTTGTTGCAGAGCATACTTACCGATTCTCACCAAAAAACTGTGGATGAAGGGGCTGGATTACCTGTATGCCATGTGGTTTGTGTACATAATAGTGTATGCATATAAACCTTATTCGTTTTGAAAGAACAGGACAGAGTTAAATGGTTATGGAAATCACTGATTACAGGTGCAAACATATCTAGAGTATGAGCAAAAGTACATCAAGGGCATGTACAAACATGGTTGTGAATACCATTAAAAACAATGCTGATTTTGTGGTGAGTAGTTACAGTGCGCACGTCAAGACTGAGAAACACTAGGAACTGGCTATGGTGCAAAACGTGGAGCGTGATTCAGTACTGGTTTCTTTGGGTAATGATACGAGATGTGCAGTCCAGCGGGCAATTGATGGAAAAACATCTGTATGGCATACTGTTATGCCGATTGCATGCCACCACTTTGACCTCTCTCCTGTTAATTTAGAGATGCACTTTCACTATGTTATCATCGACCTCTTCTTAAAACACCGGTGCATTGTGATGGATGTGGAGAAGAATTCAGATTTCAACATGCTCTTGATTGTAAAAAAGGTGGACTTGTCACCCAGCACCATAATGAAGTGCAAGATGCTCTAGGTGATTTGGTAGCTATTATGTACAAAGATGGCGTAAGAGAACCCATTGTTCAGGAAGCAGATGATGCCAATGGTAGACCAGCTTTGATTGCTGACCTCAGCATACAAGGAGTGTGGCAGCCACAAACTGCGGCGTTGCTAGATGTTTGTGTCATAGACACTGATGCCCAGTCTTATGCTAGCTGCACTGTTGATGCTGTGCTATGTTCAGCAGAACAGGAAAAGAAAAGAAAGTACTCAGCACCTGTTGAAGAAAGACGTGCTTCATTTACACCTTTTGTAGTTTCTGTTGATGGGGTCTTGGGTCATGATGCACAACACCTGATGAATTGCCTATGTGACCAAATTGCAATGAAGTGGGAGAAGTCACATTCAGAAGTAATGGGATGGGTTCGTGCCAGAATGGCTTTTGCTATTTTACGTGCAACAAACCTTTGCTTTCATGGGTCCAGGGTAAAATGGAGAAGTGGACATGGCATGGATGATGGAGCAGGCATCCCCATTTTCCTCACTGATGTGGTTTTTCCAAAGTGTCTATTTCGCTGTAACTATTTTTGTCTAAGTGTATGTGTGTGGGTATTTATTCCTATTGTAACATGAAATAGACTTTGCTGTAACATATCTATTCAATTATTGACTGAGTATGATAAACTGTTGAGTAACTAAATTCGAATATTTCAAAATCAAATTTATCAAGGACCCCTGTAATCATCAATGTTCAAGTTAGTGGTTAATAAGATTTGATTTTGACAACTACTTTTAGTTATCCAATGGTCAAATTATCCAGTTGGGATTGATTAATTTTCAAATTACTAATTCAAATGCCGAGTTATTAAAGTTAAGTATCGTATTATAATTCGTTTTGTTTATAAATGGCAATTACACTCATTCCTTAATCAGAGAAAAATAACTCAATCATTGATAATCGAATACCTTAATACTTAACTTCAATAGTGAGTTAGTAAATTAAACACAAGCTCTCATTCTGTGAGCGTTATAGGGTTTGATTTGTTGATTTGAAACAAAAATTAGGGATTTAAATAATTACATTACAGTTTTGGGTCTATGAATTAATATATGGCCGGTTGAATCTCTGTACCAATGCAACTGCTGTTCTCTCTAGGATAGCTCCTCCACCATAGAGCTGAATTATGTATTATTGTCATGTATTGTATTTCTTATATCTGTAATGTTATTATAATACAGGTTGTTGCACATTATTAGTTCATGTTAATTTTAAAAAATGAATTAATATACATTACAAATGTTAAGCAATAAAATATGTACACACACATACTACCTAGACTATTTACACACAGACACACACACACACACACACACACACACACACACACACACACACACACACACACACAATACTACAGAAGAAACACAAGAAGCAGGGCTGAATTTATTGTGGCAGGGTATGGAAGCCCAGCTCCATCTTCAATCTCCATCCTTTTCCATTTCCCTCTACTGCCACGAATGCACAGCTTTGTAGCACGAAGGACAGCATCCTTGTGCACACATAACCCAGCACTTCACTATGAGACTTGTGCACACATAACCCAGCACTTCACTATGAGACTTGTGCACACATAACCCAGCACTTCACTATGAGACTTGTGCCATATCTTGTCAGCTAAATGACACATAAATGTCTTTGCCTTGTGATCCAGTGCCCCATCAGATGTCACAACAAATGGCGTAAAAAATGCATTTATGATTTTAGCAGCTTGTGAGTATTTGTTTCTTAGTGTATTCAATCCATTAAAAAACTGCACCCACATCACGATGCACGTAGGATTTTGCATCTGAATCCACTACTCAAACATCAAAAAATGTAGTAGCTTGAGGCTCAAACAGAAAGATCAGCAACTAAAGCAGGAACATTTTCTAGGTCATTGGGTTCTCTTACGATAGGTTCTCTCACAACCTGTTTTATAGGCAATTGAGGCCAGATTGCCTCGGGCATCCCTAGTCTCGTGTTTTTGAATAACTAAACTACTCTTTCTGCATGCCCAGTGCTGAACTGACAGCCACAACCATCACACAGAGCTGGCAATCATAGTAATTGTCAATGATATCTGAGTGCCAGTGAGTCCCGAAATTCAATGGCAGGTAGATCAAAATGATGGCATGTCATTGGCATCACTGTCAACTCATTCCATCAATTCCTCGTTGTATAGCTCTCTTCGTGTTGTCATCAAAGGTTGATAAAGCTGACTCCAGATAGTTCTGGAATTGGATGATTAAATTCTCCATGTAGCTTTGAAAGATACTCCATGTGGTTAAATACTGAGAAGACTGAATAACCCTTGATGGCATCAGGTATTTGAGCTGTACATTTTGAAGGAAGGCACTGCTGTTGAAATGGGATCACGAAATCCCAATCCACTATGACAAGCAGGAAGTGAAAACAGTTGCTCTTCAGAATCACTTACGGTCCCTGGAATAAATCTGGCCAAAATATGTCGTTCAGTGCATTGCACAGGATTGCAAAGCAGGCAGGGTTCACAATTTGGTACCACTCTTTGCAGGTAGGACCATTGAAATTGCATTGATTTTGAAAGAGCCACAAATGCAGCATGTGAGGTATGATTAGACTGCCTCAGCCAATACACCCACTCCAGGTTTTAACTTTCTCTTAAACAAAAGCATGCACATCCCTACTTCCCCCCCCCCCCCCCCCCCCAAAGAAATGATGTCTACGAACTATTTTTACTCCAAGTTCTCCTAACAGTGCTTAGCTTCAGCCTCCTTCCTCTGTGGCTCTTACAACGAAAACTGTTTTCTGAGGTTCAGGGTGGTAACCATTATCTGGACCTAGTTTGCATAATTCTTTGAACCAGACTTTCAAGTTTGAAAGATTAGCAGTGCAGGCTGAATCGTCGGCATACCAATTTTGGATCCATTTGCACTGGTCTGTAAGGTTTTAAATAAGTGGCATTAGAGCAGCAGCCTACATTAGCACTGAAAGGGGATCTCCCTGTGCAACACCTTCTTTGCTAAGGATTACCTCAGACTGCCCTGTAAAAGGAGTGAATCATAACCCCTAGAGGTGTTACATAGGGAACATGAGCATCTGGGTCTGGGCCATTGAACTCTAACATTCCATAAAGCTGCAGATCTATTGAGGGAATTAAAGCATTCTTGGCATCAACCAATATACTCTCCATCCATGTCCACACTGCGCCTTCAATTCCTGCCCTCAGTCCAGAGCATAGCTGATATACTCTACATAAATCCTCAACATCGATACCTGTAGCCAAAGCCATCACTTTTCCGATCAATCTTCCAAGTACTTCTCCCACAGCACTATTTAACATTGTTGTTGATTTTAGTTAGATAATATTAAAAGCACTTAAAATTTAGTTTGCACTATTATTATTTGCCTGATCATTGCAGTGTTGTATAAACTTATTAACAATTATCGGTATGGAGTTATGATGATTTAAACTTGTCCTATTCCTTTCTGGACACCTGTATTAGCAGTTTCCTTTTATGAAATATGTATGGCAGCTATAAATGTATTATGCCATGAATCACTCTGTCCTGGGCCTAGTCGATCAGTGACCCAATTCAGAAGTCTAGGAACAACATGCAACTTCAAAGTTGCACAACTCCCTCCCTGGTCTTCAGTTTTTGCTTCCTTTTCTCCTTCTTGAGCAGCTTGATGAGGACCCCATCACTCTCCAGCTCCTCCTCCCTGATCAGCTGTCCACACACTGGGCACTTGGCATCACGTCTGAAGGTAAAGACAACAGCAAGAGCAGCAATGACATGTTACCATCATGTGTGGAATAGCTGTTAAAGGACAAGGTCCAAACACACATTGAGCTAACAGTATGAAGAGGCCCCTGTGGTCTCCACAACACAAAGTTAAGGGCCGAGATGGGGAGGAGACTACAAACTGCATGATACGCATGCAAGGACTGGGCACCTCCACTGGACTAAGCTAAAACCCTGCAGGGATTCTCGCCCTGCAAGCCTGATTGAAGACACTACAATACCATGCAGCTGGTTGAAGACACTGCAATACCATGCAGCTGATTGAAGACACTGCAATACCATGCAGCTGGTTGAAGACACTGCAATACCATGCAGCTGATTGAAGACACTGCAATACCATGCAGCTGGTTGAAGACACTGCAATACCATGCAGCTGATTGAAGACACTACAATACCATGCAGCTGGTTGAAGACACTGCAATACCATGCAGGTTTTTCTGTGCATGAAACATGATTTAATGTAACAATGTAGCCAAGGTCATAGATACAGCTGATTGTTGGCTGGATGCAAACTTAAAGCATGCATCAAAAACATGATCACATGTGAGCTGATACAATATTGGGGACCTCCAGCAAGTTTGTACTAAATGCTGGTACCACATCCCCTCCCCCTTCTCTACACATCTCCCCTCCACACACTCCACTACCTCCCCTCCACACGCATCCTTTCCTACAAACTCATACCCTCCACACACACCCTTCCCTAAAGCATTCCTCCCATTCCCACATCCCTCCTTCCACACAACATCCTTCACCTTCTTGCAATATGCTCCAATATTGCTGCCTTTGAATAGGAGTGACCACACTTTCTGCTCCTCACAGGCTCCTCCATTTGCTTCTTTGTAAGAGGACACACCAGAGATCTCTTCACTCCGCCCATCACCAGCTCCTCCTCCCCATCACTCCTCTCCCCCGATGCGTCCCCAGTGGCGCCCCCAACGCGGGCTCTGAAAGCCACCACACTAGGGGCTACCCGAGGGTCGAAGGCAGCTGCACACCTCTTTAGAGCCGCCAGTCGTTCTTCATACTCGTCTCCGAAGTTGCGCGGCTCCTTCACACCAGCGAGGCAAAAGGTGGGCAACTTTCAGAATGATTACAGTATTCGTTTGAGCGAGGCGCACCTGTTCCTGGCTGTCCGAAGCCGCCAATTCCTGTTCCACGTTCTCCAAAGCACGGTCCATGTGACCCACTTCGAACTCAACACGAGCGAGTTCTGCCACACTGTGCTCCATCTCGTTCAAACTGTTTCTGTATTCCGGTCCGCTTTCCTGTGTGCGCACGCAAAAAAGCAAGCACACTCAGCTACTAGTCTGCTGAAGTACCTTAAAGTCATCGGCCAAAGAGTTGGCAAGTTCCAAAATGTTCGCCACATCCTTCTTCAGCTGGCTACATACTTCTTTCGACTCCTGAATAGCTAACTTAGGACGACGGTTCATTTCCCGCCTAGTCGCGGGTATTAGCACGTGTGCTAATGCTAATACCCCTGCCACAACAATAACACAGTATTAGCTAATGCTACGCCCCCCCCAACTAGGCGATGGCGGGCACAATTGGACCGACCGTAGACGACATCCTTCCCGCCATCGACCTCCTTTATCTCTCTTCTGAAAGTGAATCGGATTCAGAAGCGGAGTGGCGCGCATCAATTCGAACTGCATTGGAAGAGGTTTGTGCGCACCTAGATTAGCTAGCTAGACTGACGCGCGCACATCGCCTACGTACACACTCTGCAGGACCTCCAGCGCAAAGTGAGGCTTCGGCTGGGATCTTTGGTTCCAAAATGGCGGACGCCACGGGGAGGAAAGTCTTCTGCCCATTTGAGGCCTCTCGCGGTCAACTGTGCAGCTTCGCATCGCTCCCAAGTCCCGTTCCAAGAAATGGCGTGCGAACGAGAGAAGAGCGTTTGCCCAAGCAGGGACTCCGCTGTTTTAGATTCGAATGCAAACGAAGGCCAGGAATCTGAAAACCAGCTGATTAAGGGGACGGACCCTCTTGCATCCGCACACCCCCTCCCTGCTGCTGCTAGTGGCGTCGTCCCGCTCTGCAGTGGAGTGGACCCGAGGCTCAGGTGGCCTCTGGGGGTGAATATAGCCCACCCAACCCCGCAGCACCGAGACGGAGTAGGACCGTACGTGCGCGGAAACGGCGGGGGGAAACCAGCGACGTCCTTGCAGCTGGACGACAAAAACCCGGACGTGCGCGGAAATGGCGGAATTAAACAAACGGCGACCTTGCAGCAGGACGGCGAAAACCCGGACGTGCGCGGAAACGGCGAGGTTACGTCCTTGGACGGTGAAAACCGGGACATGCGCGGAAACGGCGGAACGCTAGACGGCCAAAATCTGGACGTCCGCCGCAGTGTTGCAGGAAGGGCGGATATGCGCAACGAAGCCCCGCCCCCTGGAGTTGTAATTCCTTCCGCCAACGCTGATGCGTATGCTTCGAATGAAGTGCAAAAGTGTGCCCTTCCCTTGGCCACAGCTGCTATGCTGGAGGGAGGCAGTGCAGGCCATATTGGACCACCACACCAGGAAGGGGTTGTACCTAGTCCCCAGTCCTCTCCTGCCAAAGACATGGTTTCATGTGCACTCCATACTGGAAGTGGCTCTAGTGGGGTGTGTGAGCTAGCTGACACTGAGAGCTGTGGTCACCTCGAACACCAGAGTTTGATCAATAGTAAGTGTGTGTGTGCAGGGATTATAACGCCAGCCGGTCATCGGACAATGTCCGACCAATTTAGTCAATTGTCCGTTCGATTGTGCGCATGAGCGAACAAAATGTCCGACGAGGCTTGTCATAGTCACTGTTTTGCGTCACTGCATGAAGTATTTGCATTCGCTACAGGGACAAACTCATTTTTGTAGGAATTATACAGTAGCGGTATGTAACGTTTGCATCGCACGCAATTAACGTTGGCGTACGGTATGCTTGGACCGTGGTAGCGTTTATAAAGCATAGCGTTTTAAAACATAACCTATGGTGCCCATGCGCCGTCGCACGTCACTAGCCACGTACGCCTGACCAGTTACATACTCTAGTGTCGGGGATCGAGTAACTTCTGTCCTTTTTATGTAAATCTACGGCGTTGCGTATAGGAATGAAGCATATGTCAAAAGTAGCGTCGTACGTAAACGCAAGAAGCAGGGATTGCAGTAACAGAATATAGCAAAGGCTCATAGCGTTACAAATGCTATAACGGAACAGAGGCTAGCGCGCTTCAAAAAAAAGTTTGATTCCACTGTGTGAATTATATAAGCACTATGACGCAGGCCTTTACCTTTAATTTAGACGACTGGGACTTGATCTTTTATAGCCTAATGTGCAATTGTAAGGTGTACAACAATTTGTTGTTTCAAACATGAATAATGCATGTCCTGCCAACGTCTGACCATTTTCATCTATGTCAGGACACTTTGTTAGGACAATTTTTTCACTCTGCTAAAAACCCTGGTGTGTGTGTGTGGGGGGGGGGGACTGTGTGTTGATGTTTGGGGCTATTCAAGGACATTTGGTTCCTCTCCAAGGCAACCATACAGCTTCAAGTGATGTGCAACAAACAACAGTGTATGATTACTCCAATGAAAGCCCACCCCATACCTGTGGATCCAAAACACTTGTTTTTGAATCCAGATTTGAGAGCGGCAATCTCTACAAGGCTACACAAGTGTGGGTCTTCACGTACAGTTAACTGATAACTACTTAACTGGGTATGTTAACCTTTACAGTTCTCAGTACCATTACAACTTGCAGCTTCGGACTGACCTGTACACAGATCGTCACACGCAGTGGTAATGACCCCCTCCCCAGTCCACCGTGTACCCTCCTCCTCCTCCTCACACATTGTCCCTATATCTCTCTTGTTGGTCCACTAGTCAAATATGTAGGGAAAATGTATTGATTTGATCTTTTATTGTGTACTGATTTGTTAATATCATTGGCAATTACTTTAACCCATTCTACATGGTTACATTTCCTCTGCCACACCCACCCTTCCTCCACCTTGTCAAGGTACTACTTTAAGGTGTCCAACATGGAAGCTATGGTCACCTATACCTTCAGTATCACCAACCTGATGAAGAGAGAAAGCCTTTACCAGGAAGGTGAGTGTCACCACACACACACACACACACACACACACACACACACACACACACACACACACACACACACACACACACACACACACACACACACACACACACACACACACACACACACACACACACACACGTGTACACATACATCCACACGCACATCATAACCACACATCATAACCACACATCATAACCACAAATCATAACCACATATCATAACCACACATCATAACCACACATCATAACCACACACCAACACTATGCAGGTATGAAGCCTCTACTGTACTCCGAGAGGGAGGTGGCCTCAGGAGGGTGTGGCTGGTCACGTGTTGGACACCATATAAGGTAAGTGGACTCCACCCACACAGTGCACCTTGACCCTCCTATGTCTCTTGGTAGCTACCAACCCACAGCACCTCTGGAGGAGCTAGCCACTGGTGGTGGTGGTGGTGGTGGTGGTGGTGGTGACATACAACACTACAACCCTGACCTGGCAAATGGTAGGATGGACTGGGGGTGGGGCCTGATAGAAGAAGATATAAGGGTGTGTGGCCAGATAGAAAGGGGTGGGGCCAGATAGAAGGGGTGGGGGCCAGATAGAAGGGGGTAGGGGTGGAAGGGGCTTAGGGTGTGAGGGTGGCCTAGTGGAAGTGTGGATGATCTGCCCTTCCCTTAGGAATTCCTGTGGTCTGGGGACCAGTGCTACCTGGCCCACTGCTACCCCTACCCCTATACGAAGCTTCTCTCCTATCTTGATGGCCTGGGGACCAGCCAGGAAAAGAAGAAGTTTGTGAAGAGAGAAGTAAGTCTTCAAATTTTTTGCTACTGTTGACATGTACACATGCATGCTTGCATACCCTCCCCTCCATACATACACTCCATCCCCCCCCCACACACACACACACACACATACCACACACACATACCACACATATACAGACATTATGTCATACTTTGGCTGGGAACATTTGTCCTGTCCTTACTATAACGGACTTCACTGGTAGGCCGCACCCCTTCCCCACTAGCCACACCCCTCCCATCTCTTTGCACACTTTAGCCTCGGAGCAGGTGATGGTGGGGAGGAGGGGTGTGGTCATATCGGCCAGGGTGCACCCAGGGGAGACCAATGGCAGCTGGATGATGCAAGGCGTCTTGGATACGCTCACTTCAAACTCCAAGTTAGCAAGGGTAGGTACCTCCCCCCTACACACACCCACACACATGCACATACTTGTGCCCCGCCCCTTCTAGGGATGTACATTAATGGTGACCAGTGATGTTGGGCAACTGTACACATATTAGTGAATTCATTGCTCTTTCATATTGTATCAGCATGACATATGCTCTCCCACACCACACACATCTACACACACATACACACACACATGTGCACACATATACACACACATCTGCACACACACACACACGCACACATATACACACACATCTGCACACACACACACACGCACACATATACACACATACACACACATATGCACATATGCACACACACATACACATATGTACACTCATGCACACACACACGTGACACACATACACTCAGAGTCTCAGAAGTAACTTTGTTTTCAGACTGGTCCCTATGCTCAATCCTGATGGTGTGGTGGTGGGGAACTATCGGACGTCCTTGGCTGGCTTGGATCTGAACAGAGTGTACAAGAAGCCATCACGGGTGAGAGGAGGGGCTTGGAGGGCCAATATCATGTCCTCTTCCCCATTCCCACAGGAGCTGTGTCCGACTGTGTGGAGCATCAAGAAGATGATTGAGGAGATGATGGAGGACAGAGAGGTGTGTTGTGTGTGTTTGTGTACCTATGTATGTTGTGAGGTGCATGTTTGTGTACCTATGTATGTGTGAGGTGTGTGTTTGTGTACCTATGTATGTTGTGAGGTGCATGTTTGTGTACCTATGTATGTGTGAGGTGTGTGTTTTGTGCACCTATGTATGTGTGAGGTGTGTGTTTGTGTACCTATGTATGTTGTGAGGTGCATGTTTGTGTACCTATGTATGTGTGAGGTGTGTGTTTGTGTACCTATGTATGTTGTGAGGTGCATGTTTGTGTACCTATGTATGTTGTGAGGTGTGAGGTGTGTCACATCTTGTTGCTAATTATGTTTCATTGTTCATGTGTCAATAAGAAATAATTAAACTTGATAGACACGAATAACTACCAACAATCATCAAAAGACATGATTACATCATCAGTGCCATCACCACAGGTCCAGTTCTACAGACCACTTTACATCCAAAAAAAAAAAAAAAAAAAAAACCATCAGTTCACAAATAGGCCCTCCCTCCTCCTCCACCCCCTCCCTCCTCCCCCTCCTTCCCATGCTTATAATTATAACCGGATTACTTACCATACAGTGGCGATGGCCCTGATCATAGTTAAGTAATGATTATTAATCATAGGACATTCCAATGTCACGTGACTACAGTAGACGCATGAGAGAAAGGGGTGAGGCATGAGAGGAAGGGGTGGGGCACGGCAACATCACTATGCTCCTTTCCCTCCACATGGTCAGGTGATCCTTTATGTCGATCTCCATGGCCACAGTCACAAGCAGAATATCTTCAATTACGGTTGCCATGACCGCGACTGTGACCACACCCAGTTCCTTAATGAAAGAGTGTTCTGTTTCTTGCTGTCACAACTGGTAAATCACATGATGCCACTGTCCCATGTGATCCATATCCTCTATGTATTTATCCTCCCCTTCCCTCCCTCCTTCCCCTCCTCCCCTCCCCTCCCTCCCTCCCTCCTTCCCCCTCCCTCCCTCCCTCCCCTCCTCCCCTCCTCCTCCTTCCCTCCCCCTCCTCCCCCTCCCTCCCCTCCTTCCCTCCTCCCCCTCCCCTCCCCCTCCCTCCTCCCTCCCTCCTCCTCCTCCCTCCCCTCCCTCCCTCCTCCCCTCCCCTCCTCGCCTCCTCCCTCCCCTCCTCCCCCCTCCCTTCTCTCCAGGCACCAGACAAATTTTCATTTCCAAGTTGTAAATTTTCAATTCGCAAGTCCAAACGAAGGACAGGACGAGTGATAGTGTGGAAGATGGGAGTAGCCAACAGCTTCACCATGGAAGCCAGCTTCTGTGGCTCCACCCTTCGGTACCATGACGACATCCTGCAATGCTCTCTCATGCAACCCCCCTCCCTCTAGTCCCCAGGCCAGTGACCAGGTGGACCACTTCACCACAGAAGACCTGGTGTCAATGGGACAGAGCTTATGTGAAGCTATACATAAGTACCATCACTTCCTAAACAGCACAAGGTATGTGTGTGGCATCCGTGCCTCATTGGATTCTCCCTTCCTCCCTCCATTCTTCCCTCACTCTCTCTCCCTCCCCCTCCTCCCTCCCTCTCTCTCCCTCCATTACTTGTAGCTACCAGCGTGACATACTTGCATTGCTTGCTGAACAGTTGATGATGAAGTGGGAAGGGAGTCCTGGGGAAGAGGAAATAGCCACACCCACACTAGTCCAGCCCCCTCCTCTCCTGGCGATTGCCCCTCCCACTAGCATTGCTAAAGACTCTTGCAAGGCCACTGCAGTGTTAAATAGATTCATGACTTTAGACCTCAAACTACTAGAAAGAGAGTCCAGGTAGGTGCACTGTAGATCATGTGATTGTCACATGATCTTCGTCTTAATGTTCCAGTACCAGTGGGTCTGATGGAGAGAACACACACACCTCAAAGGTAAGCATTTGCAGTTAGAGAGGTCCCCTAACGACGCTGGCATTGCAGCAAGCACACTTGAAAACAAACAAGAGGAGGAAGAAGAGAAGGAAGAAAAGAGCGATGTGTTTGGCTGGACATGTTGGGGAGGGGCCTCAGAGTATGCTCCGCCTCCCACATCCTGTCCATCTCATCAGTATAGCAAGTGTGCCATTCAATGATAGCTCTAGGCCCAATGGTCCCCAGACCTCTCCAGTTGGTAGAGCCGTGAAATATAAAGACCTCCAACCCTCTACCCCGAGGTCAAAGGTTAGACTATGTGTCTCCACCTAAGTTCAACTTGTTGACATGTTGTGTGTATGTGTTGTATGTGTGTGTTATGTGTATGTATGCGTGAATGTGTGTGTGTGTGTGTGTGTGTGTGTGTGTTACAGCTTGAAATATTACCTGCTACAACGCGATTTATAAATCGCTATGCCAACCGTTCAAATGGCGGCATCCCAATGTTTGCTGAGGAACGTTTAAGAGAAAGACAAGAAAAGGTAGAATGCTTCCTTTCCCCTTCATCCTCCCATCCCTCCCACCCACTCCATCTCTCCCACCACCTCCATCCTCTCACCCACTCCATCCTTCTCCCACCCAACTCCATCCTCCTTCCAAGTTACCCTCCATTCCCTCCCTATCCCTCAGATACGTCTCTTGCAAAAAACAAAGTCCACCACTTGTATCGAAGGTCCACTCCTCACATCCACACACCCTCACACCTTCACTCCTCCCACTACACACCTAACCCCATCGAGCATTCCATTGCTATGGAAACCAATGAACACCCATGACAACAGGGATGGACACAACACCATCACTGAAAGGGTTAATCAACACTATCAGCGTGTCAGAGACTTGGTTGAGGGGCACCAATATGATGGTGGGCGTCAATTTGAATTGCATGTTAAGGACGTTGTTGGTGAACTCCAAAAAGAACCACTGAAGCCACGTTCTTTCAGTGAGGGAGACTTGAAGGTGACGCCCACATTCTCGAAGCACCTTCGTGGTGTGCATCATGTGAGGTCACGTGACTTACACATGGGGTACAGGCCTGGAGCCAGTTGCCAAGACCACACCCACAGTACCAGCCACCAAGACCACACCCATCCATCCAGCGGCAATTTTGCAAATTGCTCGGACCGCGTGTGGAGAAGTGCTCGATAGTGTGTGTATGTGGTTGTATGTGTGTGTGTGTATGTGTGTGGGTGTGTGTGTGGGTGTGGGTGTGTTTCTGTGTGTACAGATGTATGTTCCGTATGTTATTCTGCGTATGTATGTGTGTCTGGTACATGTATGCACACACATTGATCAGTCCACTCAAGCCCTTTACCCTTTTTGGCATAAATAACAAGCTCTTCTTACTAGCATGATGTAATGTATGTGCTATTCTTGCACAGTGCTGTTGATGGATCTGTGTGGACATGCACTGATGGATGCTTTGTGTAAAGCTACCTACATATGTTCATACATGTACACACATACACACGCACACACACTGGCAAGTCACATTTGATCTCTGAGAGGGTCACACTTTTTTGTGTTTGTATTAATCTTTTGCCAAATGTAGTTATCTGTCTTCTGCAGACATCAATAGCCACACCCCTTAAAGATGATAGGCTTTACTCCCTACTTCCTGTGCTGATACCATTGTGTAGTATGGCTTCTATTAGATGTGCATGCTTGAGGAACACAATACATACACACACCCCACACATACACACACCCAACACATATACACACCCAACACATACACACACACAACACATACACACACCCAACACATACACACACCCAACACGTACACACACCCAACACAACACATACACACACCCAACACATACACACACCCAACACACACACACCACACCCAACACATACCCAACACATACACACACCCAACACAACACATACACACACCCAACACATACACACACCCAACACACACACACACACCCAACACATACACATACCCAACACATACACACTTTACAGCATACGGACTTATGAACTTAATCAGTGCACTGGTTACATATAACAACATGTACACACACACAAATCATCTCAGCAACATGTGGTCTTGTCCTCTTGGGACTCTTGGTGAGAATGATCAATGGTAATGATTTTCCCCATGGGCTTGTCTGCAGACCCGAGGGATGGAGGAGGGTGTAGCTCCTTCTCCTTTATCTGTTGTGAACGCAAGATGATGTAATGAGCAGAGGGAGGGGGAGGGGTATCACCTTGGTGATCAGGCATCGGGCCGCCTCCTCCAAGCCTATGTTTTCCCTTGTTGACGTTTTGAACCAAGCGACGAATTTCCCATCCGCGCAAGCCTTGTCGAGTTTCGCTGCCATGTTGCTGGGTGCCTGGTCGAACTGGTGGAGCGACAGAGGACGTAAAGTGGGATGAAAGTCATTTAAAAGGACTACATCATCTCCCGCGTGTCGCGTGGGGACCAGTGATGTGTTTCATGACCCCAATCTAATAGTATACGGTCATGCATCAGCTCGCAAACCACGGGTATACTAGCACGCCAAACGCTCACACTGAGTCATGTATGACTCATTTTAAAATAAATACAGAACGACAGACCTTATTGGCAAGAAGGACGGCAGGGATATAGCTGCCGTCACCTAGAAACACTTTGGTATCGAGATCAGGCCTTCCATCTTAAAGCCGAGTCCAGAGTGGACTCCTTGGTGACGTCGAACACAACGAAAGCACCCATGGCATCCCTGTAGTAGGCCTACACGGGATGGTAACCACGCCTACGCTTAGCTCCGCCCTTCTCGGTGCATGCACGGTACTTACTCTGGACATGTTTCCCGTTCTGTCTTGTCCTAAGAGGAACCAGACGGGGAATTTCAACGTGGACTTGAAGCGCGGGAAGCCTACGTACCTGCGATGTTCCACAGCTGTAGGTGCACCGTCGTCTCTTCGTTCCATTGGATCGTCATCATCCCATAATCAACTCCGATCTTAAACAATAAACAACGTCAGTGAAGGAAACAAACGTCCCTCCCCTCTTCCGCACACGATGCACGCACAAAGAGCACTAGGGGTGCAGCGAGGAGGATACGGGTGCGACTCCTATAGAGCCTTCGGGTTGGACGTTGCGGCGAATGATTGTCTTCTTCCCAGTACCTGATTCTCCGATAAGCAGCACCTTGTAAGATTGTGATGATGCCTGTGCGTGTGTGTATTGTGTATGTCGTTTTGTGTATGTGTGCGTGTGTGTGTATGTTTTAGCGCCGCAAGTCCATGTTGGCTGGTGTTTAAACAAACCCGAAGCTTGCGATCAGTAACTCACCATTAAAAGATTACATGTACGACTGTCGTCTCGTCCGATTCGCTCATCCAGCAATGAATTTGATCCCTTTGGCACGCATATCAAAAAATTCAATCCAAATGAACCCGTGTTTAAAAATACTCATGCTCTCCTAGAGGCCAAAAAAACAATAAACAAACACGCGCACATCAAGAACCAGCCAAACAAAACCGACACACAGCAACACAGCTTTGGTCTCAAAAGCAACAGGCGCCGTCACGGCTTGAATCCAAATGAATGCTCTCCAACACAACCTGAGGGTCCATTGTTCCAGAGTTCATATCAAAAATCTGGTGAGAAATGTGGGATTTCAAGCACACACAGTCCTATCTTACAGATATGTATATTTCTATGTGCGCAGTCAGTTGAGTTCCTAATTCTTCCATAAGAAAACTCATCATACAACATCCCCTCCACAATCAAAAAAACACACACATTACTCCCTATTCCCCTTCCACCTCCCCTCTTGCCCTCCTACCCCTCCCACTTCCCTTCCCCCTTCCACTGCCCCTCTTCCCCTCCACCTCCCCTCTTGTGCCCTCCCACCTCCCCTCTTCCTCTCCCACCTCCCCTCTTCCTCTCTCCCACCTCCCCTCTTGCCTCCCACCTCCCCTCTTGCCCTCCCACCTCCCCTCTTCCTCTTCCTCTTCCACCTCCCCTCTTGCCCTCCCACCTCCCCTCTTCCTCTCCCACCTCCCCTCTTGCCCTCCCACCTCCCCTCTTTCCCTCCCACCTCCCCCTCTTCCTCTTCCTCTTCCACCTCCCCTCTTGCCCTCCCACCTCCCCTCTTCCTCTCCCCTCCTCTCTTGCCCTCCCACCCTCCCCTCTTCCTCTCCCACCTCCCTCTTCCCCTCCCCT